>BSBK01007597.1:0-177500 GCA_027943335.1 Chamaecyparis obtusa | reverse complement strand
AGGCCACCTATCATCACGCCTCAGACCCGGGCCCGCCAAATGCCACACATCATGCCATTATTTGCAGAATACCACCAGGTCACCAACACTAGACCCACGCTCTGCAAGCCTTTGAAAATGAATGGTTGGTGTAAGATCTCATGGCTCTGACAATTCCCATGAGAGCTTACAGTGGCCGTAGGATCCATCCTCACCACAGACCCCACTGACAATGGCCCCACATCTAACTCCGCAACTGTGATGCCACCTCAGCACCTGTCGGCCAATGAAAACCACGCACCTCAGCACACCCAGGCAAATGGAAGAAAATCTGACAGATGGCGCATGATCGCAAAGGCTTGGAATATTCCTTGCAATCATATGCTGACCGTTAGATTAAAACTTCAACATGGGCACCTCTGACAAGCCAACCCATGACCACGCAGACCAACAGGAAGACGCCAACTCAGATCACCGAAACTGCCACCACAACCGTCACCACACTGCCATGGACACATGGCAAGCGGTCACATGATTGCATGTCAGAGAAGTCTGACATACAGCCATGTGATAGCCAATAAGAATATGCCACATCATCACCTCTAGGATGACACCAAAGAAGCCTCACCATTCGGAAGATCGGACAGTGGGCGCAAGATCACAAGCTCTGACAAAAACCCATAAGGTCATTCGCTGGCCGTTAGATTGAAAGCGTGTCAGAGGAACTCGGGCCTGCACACGTCATCACTTGAGATCGAAGGCAAAAATTATTTCTGGCGACCCAGGCGACTAAAGCAAGGAAAAATGCCAGCTAAGTCGCTAGATGTTAAGGGCTAACCGCTAGAAAATAAGAGATCACCCGACCACAGTTGCCAAATTGCTGGATGTTGGCCACCTAACCGCCAGGAATAGGAGATCAAAAGATAAGCGCTAGTCGCCAGGTCGCTGAAATGAAAAAGTAACCGCCCGGAGACTTGGAGAATCAGCGACAAGAAACACTAAAGGACTAGGCTCCTCCTCTCATCACACCTGTGCAGTTAGAGAAAACACTAGCAAACAAAGAACTAGTGCGAGGTCGAAAACACATGATGTTTTCGACACTACGGAAGACCGAAAACACACAAAGTCTTTGACATGTCAACAGAAAAATGCACAAAGCAGGAAGCACAGGGTCAAAAATAATGCAGGTCGAAAACACACAGACTGAAAACATCATGCACCTTTTGAAAACACTGTGGGTTTTCGACACTGAGGCAGATTTTTAAAATATTTCCAGCAGGCGTAGAATTTTGAATCTCTTTCTGGGTTTTGCACATTAGCAAACACAGCATGGACCAAACCAGGGCGACAACACTGACAACCAGGGGCAGGACACTTGACACATATTTGCAGGGGAGAGGCCATTTCAAAGGATTTTTTGCATGACATAAAAATGGCCTAACAGTGGCTCTAGTTGGGGATGATGGGTAACTTGTGCCCATGCGAGAATTCAGAATCACTGGGAGACCAAACCACCAACTGGACAAAAAGGCATGGACCTCAAAAAATGCAAGGAATAGGAAGGAAAAGCACACAACAGGAAAGAGAAAGACTATACAAAGAATGTACATATATGTACAACTAGGCACAAGGCCTTAAAAGAAAACCAGTGACCCCCCTGCATCAAAAATTTGGTTTTCATCCACATATGTGACCCCAAGTCTGAAAAATTCTTTACCATTATGCTGCACACATATGTGAGTACTTATGGGCTGAAGAATAAACTTGCACTGATCACCATCCATGTTTTTCCAGCCATGACTATCATATTCATATTCAAACTTCAAGAAGTAGGGAACATCATCTACTTCCTCTTGATGACTAGAAACAAAAACTTGATCTATTAATGCATCACACAATGCAAAATATTGATTGTCATGCATCACCATAAAATTACCTGGCTAAGAAGGAAATAGATCATCTGAATTACCTTCACACATTTCTTCAGCCACTAAGCAACTTGGCTCTTCAATGATGTCTTTATGAATTGGACCATGAACCAAGTGAAGGTCATCTTCAAAGCTCTTATGATAGGGGAACACTGCATCATCAGTTTCACCAAAATAAATTCTGTCCCAACTGCTGAAAGCAAAGTCTTCAACACTGTCACAATCAGTATCATACTTGGCAAAAGAAGGAAAAGGATATGAACAAGAAGCTTGTTCATCACTGCAATCTTGATGATAGGAAAACACCCTATCATGTCCTTCTACCTCTTCTTCTGCAGGGTCATTACATGAGGGGATCTCTGGTGAAAAAAGATCATCACTATCAGTTTGAACACTGGCCTCATTATTAGTGTCAAAGGGTACATCATAGGGGAGCTGCAAATCAAAATCCAAAGCAGGGGCATACCTCTGAAATTCTTCAGCCAGGAGTGCTGAAATCCCTTCACTGCCTAATGGACTTTGGGCTTCATTTTCCTCTTCATCAGCTACATCCCTGTCAGGAACAAGAACCGAGAACTCTGGCCTCAAATCATCTTGTGTGAAGCAGCCTATGTAGGAATCATCATTTGCATCATATTCAATATTTTCCTCTTCACACAAAACATCATCCAATCGGGACGAGAAGAAAGAATCCTGATGTTGAAAAGAAGAGAAATCTATAGACAAGATGGAAATGCTATCAACCTCAGACTCATCTTCAATATCCTCATATGCACTGACCTTAGAATCAACTTCATAGTCAACACTCTCTGCATAATGAGAATCAACATCAGAACAACTGGCCTCCTCATGAACATCATTAGGAGCCACCAGTCCTAGCAACCTCTTGTCCTCCTCTAACTGCCAGATTTCAGCATTGCTCTCTGCAAGCCTCTTCTTAAGAGTAGCAATCTTGATGAGAAGATTCTCATAATCAACATCACTCATGATGGAATCAACAGAGAACTACCCACTAATACTCATCCCTTTATGCAGTGCTTAACACTTGATAGGGAAACATTTTTAATCATAAATACCTGGAACTTTGCAACAGAGACTTTGTTGACTGGAAAGGCATGGCAGATCTTGAGCTCAGCATGGAACTCCATGAGATAACTTTGTCATGCAGAGCCGCCACCTCCTTAGAGAGGAAATATTTTTCACTGATTCTTCTTCCAACCAGCACAAAACTATACCAGGATAACATGCACTGTTTATTAGAAGATGCACTGATCAAACATAGACAACTTAGAGCCCCCACTCACAACTATGTGAGAAAATTTTGCAAATGCTAGCTTTGTATTTGACTCTTTTCTAAACTCTCCCTAACAGAGTCGCCATCTTGTTGGTGTTCGAAAAATCTTATGCTCTAACAGGCTGCCAATATACCCTCAGAGGATTTTAGGAATGGTTAGCTCCAAAATTGCTATAAGGTATTAGGGTTAATTGGACCAACTATAGGGACAAGACTGCCCTCTTCTGCTTTTGGCTCTACAAAACCAAGGCGGGTGCACCTAACCTAGTATAAAATAGACTTCATACACCAAGAACTAGGTTCATATAGCAGATGAATGGATAGCAAGAAAGTACTAAGTATCAACCACACACTCATTGACTCTCCATTGCTATGGGGTAGAACTACAGACAACCAAATGTTGAAAACTTATAGAATGGTTCTTAATTTATGTGTTTGAATCACAACAACAGCAATCAATATCTGCTGATAAAGAGATAATCATTTAGGCCAGTGCCTCATCCATTGGGAAACATCTCCTAGAACAAGAATGTTACACACACCAGACAATAGTTGAGATTCAAAGCCATAAACACACCTACAATCCCCTTTACTGCTTATAAGAAATCCTTACATAGACAATTAGATAGATCTATGTCCCATCTAAAGCATCATTTCATCTAATCCTAGATTAGAACTTAAGAATGGATACATATACATAAAACAATATGCAGAGAACTAGAAAGTTCAGAACCTATCTAAGTTGACACAAAGGAGAGATAAGAGTCCATGTATTTGCATTAAGTGTGAAGAATCCTTAAGTGTAAACAATCAAACCAGAGGAGTCAAGCTTGCAAATTACACCTTAGACCTGTAAATTTCTCTCTGTCATCAACAAAATACCAATTACCAAAATGTTACAATCCTAACTGGGCAGAAGACTCACAACAGAAAAGTTTTTAAAATCTAACTCCCAATGCCCTCCAAAATGATCATGAAAAATCCCATTATACCAGGGTTACAATGCAAGCATAATGATCATTTGAAATTCAAAATCACCTAACCCCACCGAGGAGTAAATATAGACATGACAGGGGGTCAAGCCACAGCTTCAAGCTCAAACCGTCAAATCAACCAGTTGCAAACACTTTCGAGCCAAAACTGTCCTTCACTAGGTACCAAATCAACCTCTGCAATTAACCGCATAGACCTTGGACCACATCGCAACACCAAAAAAAATCCAATTAGGCCGCTAAGACATTTAAAACCAGTCCTTTTTGGTCGTTGGAAACCCACAGAAAATTTGAATTCGAAATCAAATGGCTACATCCTCTCTTGGCTCCTGCAGAGAAACAACGGCCCACATTCAAACCACGACCAACTTTATATCCCCGCCGTCGATCTCTTTACCTTTCCCGGGTTTAGAAACCTGACCATAATCTTTAGTCGCGCAACCGCACAGTTGCAAACTTCACCACCACAGAAACCAGGCTCATGCTATGCTTAGTCGCATGATCGCATAGCCCCGGGGATGGGCTATGCGAACATGCGACAAACCCTCAGCACTCACCGCCAAAGTCAAAAACACTCGGGCATCGCAAACATGAGTCCCACACATCTAGCGAACTGGTGACCAAAGAACTTCCGCCAGTTCGCGAAACACCTTGCATCCTTTGCTAAAAATCTAGCGACCCCGAGACTAGCATTCGCGTAATCACCAGACCAACTAGCGAATCCTCTTTTCCTCTCGCGAATGCGCGACCACATTAGACTTTGTCGGCATCGCCAGATTTTACAACTCCGCCAAACACCAGGGGTTCACCTCTAACTATGCAACCACGATGAAAGATGCCACCTATCATCACGCCTCAGACCCGGGCCCGCCAAATGCCACACGTCATGCCATTATTCACAGAATACCGCCAGGTCACCAACACCGGACCCATGCTCTGCAAGCCTTTGAAAATGAACGGCTGGTGTAAGATCTCATGGCTCTGGCAAATCCCATGAGAGCTTACGCTAGCCGTAGGATCCATCCTTGCCACAGACCCCACTGACAATGGCCCCACATCTAACTCCACAACTGCGATGCCACCTCAGCGCCTGCCGACCAATGAAAATCCATGCACCTCAGCACACCCAGGCAAATGGAAAGAAAATCTGACGGATGGCGCATGATTGCAAAGGCTTGAAATATTCCTTTCAATCATATGCCGACCGTTAGATTAAAACTTCAACGTGGGCACCTCTGACAAGCCAACCCATCACCACGTGGACCAACAGGAAGATGCCAACTCAGATCACCGAAACTGCCACCACAATCGTCACCACACTACCATGGACATGTGGCAGGCGGTCGCATGATCGCATGTCAGAGAAGTCTGACATACAGCCATGTGACAGCCAATAAGAACATGCCACATCATCACCTCTGGGACCACACCAAAGAAGCCTCACCATTCGGAAGATCAGACGGTGGGCACAAGATCGCAAGCTCTGACAAAAACCCATAAGATCATCCGCCGGCCGTCAGATTGAAAGCGTGTCAGAGGAACCCAGGCCCGCACATGTCATCACTTGAGATCGAAGGCAAAAATTATTTCTGGTGACCCAGCAACTAAAGCAAGGAAAAATGCCAGCTAAGTCGCTAGACGTTAAGGGCTAACCGCCAGAAAAGAAGAGATCATGCGACCACAGTCGCTAGATTGCTGGATGTTGGCCGCCTAACCGCCAGGAATAGGAGATCAAAAGATAAGCGCTAGTCGCCAGGTTGCTGAAATGAAAAAGTAACCGCCCGGAGACTTGGAGAATTAGCGACAAGAAACCCTAAAGGACTGGGCTCCACCTCCCATCGCACCTATGCAGTTAGAGAAAACACCAGCAAACAAAGAACTAGTGCGAGGTCGAAAACACATGATGTTTTCGACACTACGAAAGACCGAAAACACACAGAGTCTTCGACATGTCAACAGATAAATGCACAAAGCAAGAAGCACAGGGTCGAAAACAACACAGGTCAAAAACACACAGACCGAAAACATCATGCACCTTTTGAAAACACCTGTGGGTTTTCGACACTGAGGTAGATTTTTGAAATATTTCCAGCAGGCCTAGAATTTTGAATCTCTTTCTGGGTTTTGCCACATTAGCAGACGTAGCATGGACTAGACCAGGGTGACAACACTGACAACTAGGGGTAGGACACTTGACACATATTTGCAGGGGAGAGGCCATTTCAAAGGATTTTTTGCATGACATAAAAATGGCCTAACAGTTTGTTAGGGGGCTTATTCGCCTCAAACTGATGACACATAGTTTGGCACCATATGGTTCATCTAGATTGTGTGGTTATCTAGTTCCATGTGTCATTTCTTTCCATACTTGATGTTGCGAGTTTAATGAACAATGTTTGGGTTAGGATGGTTTCTTTTACAGGGTTGTAAGTGCCTATGCGGTTTGGGGATCATGTGAATAGATAATATGGGTATATTTCAGGTGCTGAGTTTTGATGGTGGCTATGGTGGTCAGTATTCTTCTCCACTGGAATCCTTTGGAGATTCTTTCACACTCAGCTCTGACCACATTGGGTGTTTTGGTTCAAGGTTCATGGTTTCACCTAATGCATCTATGCTAGTTTTTCCTTGTTGGCTGGTTTGGCCTCATTCCCTCTCTTCTTGCTGAAAATAGTTTTGTGGCTTTATTTTTTTCTGGGTTGTGCGCTTCTAAAGGTATATTATGGTCAAGTTCAATTATGGACCTCTTTATGTAACAACATTTTTGATACTAAGAGAATGAACATTACCCCATGGTAGCAGTTTACCAAATATATATATTTATGTGTATGTGTATATATATATACATGTATATATACATATACATATATATATACACACACATGGATACACACACACACATGGATACACACACACACATACACATACACATACACATACACATACACATATATGCATATACATATACAGATATATATACATATATACATACATATACACATACACACACACACATATATCTACACACACATACATATATTATATATATACACACATGTATATATGTACACATGTATCTAGACACATGTGTATACACACATGTATATATATACACATGTGTATACACACACACACACACACACACACATACTAAAGACAAAGCACATTTTATAGTTAACTACATGATGCCTTTGGCACAAAAATTCTCAAATTCATTGGTAGAACTAAAGAGGCATTTCCAAAATGATGATCTATAGTGCATGCTCCATCGTACAGGAGAAAACCGTAAGTAGTAGGAAATGAAGTGGCTATGTGTTCGAAAAGATTGAGAAAACCCTAGTGGTGTGAAATGAAGTAGGTGCATGTTCGAGTAGATGAAAATAATCATCTAGAAACATGAATAGGATTAAAAGTCAGGAATTTTCTAAGTAAACGTGTTCAATATTAGGACCATGACATATTATTTTAGGTTATAATATGTGTGATTTTAGGATTGTTACTTAAAAATTTAGGATGCAGAGTAAAATTGATTTAGATTCATTTATAAATAAGTGAAGTGCTAGTGGCTAATAAATTAGGTTAGAGATATACATTAAAGATGTAATGTTACCACTTAGAATATCTTGAAATTAAGGGACAATGAACTAGAATGATTTATACTTATTATGAATTACGTTCTATAATATCATTCTCAACTAAGATAGGTATGTATAAGTAGTAATATTTTGCAACGATGAATTGATAATATTACTTATAGTGACAGGGTTATTGTTTCAAATGTGTAGATATAATCTTAAAATGATGATAATGTTGTTAGTTATGATTTGAACTCTTGATTCATGCAACTATAAGACCCTATGATATATATTTGATTGATTGCCACTTGTTTAAGCCAACTGAACAATTGCTTTATTGAGCAAGTCTAAAATGGATAAATAAGTAATAAGTTTCAATCCCCTCTCAATGGATGAGGGGAGTGACTCCTTATATATCTGTGTTTTTTGAGTGAAGAGTCATATTGTATGGGACACGTCCTTATGTCCCTTCATAATTGTCTCCCTTCATAACTACTAATCAAACTTTTTATTATTCCTTTGATTATTGATTATTCTACATCTTTATATGATATGGTTATCGGTTTATTATCATTAGACTTAATCGATGTTTACATATCATGCCTCTCTCATCATTATTTATTCTAAAATTTTCCAACAATTAATTCATTTATTAAATCAATCTCGAATTTTGAATGAGCGTTGATATAATCATCTTTCGTATCTTTTCAATGTCACAATTACCATTTTGTTTGATCTACCAACTAGTAATCAAATACTCACTAGGCTTATCAATGATGTATGCCAATTTCTCCTTGTCTCTATTTTCTGCTACTACCGCTAGCGTTGTTTACACTAATTCACATTTTATGAGGTCGATAATCAACGATGGTTTGCCCCTTTGTTTGTGAACGTTTCTATATTAATTTATATTAAATAATGGGATTTGTATCCAAATTTAATTGTGCCCCGTGTTTAGAGTTGCCAACATCATCCATATTTAATCGCTCCAATTAATTATTTTGTAGACTATGGAGACAAACGATATAAAGGTTTTTATCAATATTTTTGCTCTTTAATTATTGGTCCTATGTGACGGTACTTACGTTATACACTAGTCTTCATGTATCTTTATTAGGTTAGAAATTGTTAAGTCTCACTAAGACAATTTCTATCTTATTAATTGTAATTCAATTATTTATTATATACTATTATTTATCTCTTATTTATTTTTAATAATATATATTAATTAAATAATACACTGTTTAATATATTTATTTATTTATAATATTAATCAGTATTATTAATAGGTTTATTGATAATATATTGCTTGTCCTCAGGAAATGTGAACCTTTGAACAATATAAAAAGTGTCTTGCTATGTAACTCTGATATCCAATTAGACAATCTTGAAACAAGAATCTCAACTTAAGGTTAGAACTGCAATACATTTATAGATATAATTTTATCGAATCTGAAGATATTTAATCTTCATATTCAATTTGAAATCCTAAGAATAATTTAAAACTAGAACTTATCTTGATGTACAATATTACTTTCCTTCTCCTCTTGTTAAGTATTTCCTTGTTTCATGCCGATCCTTGATGAATAATCGTAATCCCTAGGGAGAGTTTGTAATCAGGTTACAAGCTCTATGGAAAGGACCTCCTAGGACTCTAGTTGCCATATAGTTGTTCTAGAATGGTCCTCAAGATATGTCACCATCTCATTATGACTATCACCTGCTAAGGCCTTATGGATATCCAAAATTTGGCATATCCATCCTTCCTAGAAGATAGATCTATCTCTCCTAGGCTTTTAGAGATATAATATTTTCCTTGTATTGGGGTGCCCTAGCAGTTCTCCCATAATCAAAGTGTAGTAGGGTGCCCTAATTGTGGCCCTCTCTTAACTACTATTGCAATAGGGTACCCTCGACGATTCTCCCTCAACTACTTCTACAATAGGGTACCCTTAGCAATTCTCCCTTAATCAAAATGTATTAGGGTGCCCTTACAGTGGTTCTCCCTTAACTGTCGCTGCACTAGGGTGCCCTTTATGATTCTCCATTAATTGCAGCCTATGTTTCTTCTATAGTAGGGTGCCCTAGCAGTTTTCCCTTAACCACATAGCAGTATGGAGCCCTTGTAGGGGTTTTCCCTTAACATGCTACTGTAATAGGGTGACTTAGTGATTTTCCCTTAATTGCAACCTTTCCTTGCACTAAATTATATCTTAAATGTCTATTAATGATCATAAAATTAGTGAGTACATAAATATATAATTTACTACTTTTATGTTATCAATTGAAATAAACCTCTAGATTATAGTATGGCTATGGTTGAACCTCTTCAAAGCTCCAATGGCAGGTCCTATTCCATCATTCTTTGATTGGATGTTGTTAAGACTCCCTTGATCACCTTTTTCTTTTTTATGTGGACTTCCTTCCTCTCTAGTTTCAAGTGTTTTTTCTAATCTATGCAGTCAACTCTTCTTATCACACTTATGTCCTAGTTCCTAGTACTGGGAAGGACTCTGCATCTGAAACACACACCTTTCTTTAATACATATTCTTTCTATTTGACGGATTCCTTGCTTCGGCATTGGTGTCCCTTGCTCCATTGTCCTTTGTAGAAATAAAATTATTTTTCTCTATAATCTTTTCTTGAATCTCCATGCTTGTGTTGTGTCTTGGTTGAAAAATTCTTAGATCTTTCTTTTGAAGAATTTGATCTTCAACCTTCTTTGGCTTTATAATGGCTTCCTCCAAATTTTGAGGTTCAAATGGTTTTACAAAGTTTTTGGTGGAATCTTTAAGTTCTTTTATAAACATATAAGTGAGCATCTTTTGGGAAAGATCCAAGACCTTAATGGATAACCCTTAGAATTTGTGGGAAAATTATTCTATGGTTCCTATTTGTTTGAGCTGGGTGAGTTCTTAAAAATACCATTCGGGGTCTCTTTCATCAAATCTTCTTATAAGCTTACGAGAAAATTTTCCATAGGAATTTATATTTTGGTGGCCTAGGGAAATAAGCCCATAATGCCACCATTCATGTGCCGCCCCTTCCAAATGGAGTATTGAAAATTGGAGGGCTTATTCCTCTATCATGGGACTCAAAGTGAAGAAATTATTTAATTTCTGCAACCATGTGTGAGATTTTATTTTGTCTGATCCATAAAAATTAGGGAGTGTTACTTTATTTACTTTATGTTTGAGCTCTTTGTTTATGTGCCTCCTTAGTGCCTCTTGTCTTGTCTTCACAAAGTTCTCTAAATGATACAACCTCTCTAATGTGGGGCTCGATATTTGGATATGCTTTTGCAATGTACTCGGTGCTATTCATTGATTGTTCTATTCCTTCCTCTTCTCTTGGTATCTCTTCCCTAGGCTATAATGGAGGTTGGGGTATCCTAGAAGTTGATGAAACATTATTATTTTTTGAATGATTTGAACTAGTGTACCTTCTATGGGTGGGGCAACCTTTCAGATTATTGCTTGAATTCCTCATGTTTTGTAAGGCTTGGAGGAGGGCTTGGTTTGATTTCTCCATTTGAATTATTAGGGCTTGGTTTGTTTGTTCCATATAGGACCTCATCTCATTGGCTATTTCATTCATTGTGGCCTTCTTTGTTCTTCTTTGATAGATTTTCATAAGATTTTATTCACAAGATGGAAGGATTATGCTATGATACCATTGTAGTGTTCCCACTTAAAATATCTTAAGATCAAGAGACAATGAATTGGAATTCTTTATACTTATTATGAATTATGATCTATAATATTGTTGTGAACTAAGAGAGGCATGTATAAATAGTAATATTTTGCAACAATGAATTGATAATATCACTTATAGTGATAGGGTTATTGTTTCAAATGTGTAGATGTATTCTTAAAACGATGATAATGTTGTTGTTTATGATCTGAATTCTTGATTCTTGCAACTATGACACCCTCTAATATATATTTGATTTATTACCACATGTTTAAGACAATTGGGTTATTTTTTTATTGAGTAGATAAAAAATGGATAAATAAGTAATAAGTTTCAATCCCCTTTCAATGAATGAGGGAATGGTTCTGATATAAAAGTGACATTTATGTTTAAAATTTGAATATAATGTAAATTAATGAAATGTGTAAAAGTGGATGATATTTATGCCTATAAATTTTTTTAAAAATATGAACAAGAATTGTATGAGACATGTCCTTATGTCCCTTCATAATCGTCTCCCTTCATACCTATTAATCACACCTTTTATTATTACTTTGATTATTCTACATATTTATATGATATGGTTATGAGTTTATTATCGTTAAACTTAATCGATGTTTGCATATCATGCCTCTCTGATCATTATTTCTTCTAAAATTTTCCAGCAACTAATTTATTTATTTGATCAATCTCGAATGTTGAACGAGCGTTGCTATAATCATCTTTTATACCTTTTCAATGTCACAATCACCTTTGGTCTGATACCAACCAGTAATCAAATACTCACTGGGCTTATCGATGATGCATGCCAATTTCTCCTTGTTTCCATTTTCTGCTTTCACCGCTGGCGTTGTTAAGGCTAATTCACATCTTTATGAGGTCAATAATCAACGATTGTTGCCCCCTTTGTTTGTGAACGCTTCCATATTAATTTATATTGATTAATGGGGTATGCATCCAAATTTAATTGTGCCCCACGTCTAGTGTCGCCAACATCATCCATATTTAATCGCTCCAATTAATGGTTCAGTAGACTCAGGAGACAAATGATATAAAGGTTTTTATCAATGTTTTTGCTCTTTAATTATTGGTCCTATGTGATGGTACTTACGTTATGTACAATAGTCTTCATGTATCTTTATCATGTTAGAAATTGTTAAGTCTCATCAAGGCAATTTTTATCTTATTAATCGTAATTCCATTACATATTATATACTATTATTTATTTCTTATTTTTTTAATAATATTGATTAATATATATTCATTAAATAATACATTGATTAACATATTTATTTATTTATAATATTAGTCAATATTATTAATATATTTATTGATAATATATTTTAATATTTTAAATATATTATATACATACTAAAAATAACTTGTATATAGGTATTATTTTAATAATGAATTATAGTTATGATATTATTATATTCATAATATTGTATATATTTATTGATATCTTATATTCTTCATTATATTTATAATATAATTAATTTCGATAATATATTTATATTTAATATATTATATTTTTCATTATTATATAACTTATTATTTTATTCATTCATTTATTTATTATTATATAAATAATTAATAATATATTATTATCAATAATATTTTTTATTTAATATATTTATTTATTTATATTATGTATTTATTGAATTTGATTTCTGAGATAGGGGACATCACAATAGAGGAGAAATAAAGAAATTTTAAAAATTAAGTGAATATTATAGAATATCATTAAAATAACTTTAGACATAGTTAAGTTATATCTAAATTATTTTTTAAACAAAAATATATTATCTCGTAAACATAAATTTTGTTGCAAGTTCAATTATTAGATATTTTCGGTTAAATATAGAGATATAATATAACAATAATAAGTGTTATTAACAAATATTAGTATTCCTTTATTGTTTAATAAGTCATGCTTAGAAGGAAAATATGGATATATATGCTTATAATATCTGGTATTTTAGTGTTCAAG
Organism: Chamaecyparis obtusa; assembly: GCA_027943335.1. Taxonomy (NCBI): domain Eukaryota; kingdom Viridiplantae; phylum Streptophyta; class Pinopsida; order Cupressales; family Cupressaceae; genus Chamaecyparis; species Chamaecyparis obtusa. The sequence goes on along the minus strand of BSBK01007597.1, from coordinate 164,048 downwards.
TACTAGAGATTTTTATATTAAGTTTTGGTTGAGTCTTTAAAAAGTCATCTTTAGGACACTTCATAGTAGATGTGTTATTTCAACAAGTTGTGCAATAAGTCACACTGCAAAACCTTAGTTATACATACATACACACACACACACACACACACACACACACACACACACACACACACACACAGATATATATATATATATATATATATATATATATATATATATATATATATATATATATATATATATATATATATATATATATATATATATATATATAGGTCATACGATAATTTATGTAATAGCTATGTGTTGATGAATTTAGCCCACACGAATATGAGTCATTCTCCCCTAATAGCATATCAGCTAAAAAACTAAAAATCGGTAAAACTTTTTGTCTATTCTAATCTATCTACAGACATTTCTAAAAATTGATTTTAATTCTTACTCCATGCATTTTCTTATTGAGATCAAATTTGGAAATTATAGAATTAATTTAAGATAGTTATGAAACAATGGATATAATAATTCCCAAACTTCTAAATTTGAAATTGATTTTGGATCTAATTTTATTCACTCAAATTAGAAAAACATATTAGTGACAAATTCTCACCAACTAACATTTTTTATTTCTTTCTAGGAATTTTAAAAATGATGAATAACTTATGGTTTAACATTCTATTCTTTTACATAAATTTAATAGTGCCTTTGTTTACATTGTTACAAGTGTGATTGCCGCTGCACCAAAAAAATTATCTGATAATGCTTGATACAACCACTAGAATTATAGAATCCATAGGAGGCAGTTAGTCCCTTGTCATGAATATAGAGGGGAGCACTGATCATTTTGCCAATAATTTCTGGGCATCAGAGCAGAAAAATGAAATAAAACATAAAAAAGAAGATAAAATACAATAAACACAATATTTATAGTGGTTCGACAATTGCCTACATCCACTTTCAAGAAAGGAATTATTATATTAATCCAATCTTCAATACACTACACTACATGACTGCACACATCCATTTATACATTCATAGTCAACCTTCAAGTGAAGAGCCATAAGAAGCTAAACAATCGTATTTCATATCACAACAAGATATGTTTCAAAACCTCTCATGGTGGATAGATTCAAAATCTAGAAGTTGAGAAGGAAAAATATTTTCTATCTAAGATATAGAAGTCATAGACATTTTGAAGTTTCTTTCCCTAAACTTGTTGCATAGTGATGGACCCCTAAGAAGTTTGTCTCTATGGCAGATGTTTTGAAGGATTTGGGGGATATTTTTCTCATTGAATCTTCTCAAGAAAATGATGACATTGATAGGTGATGCCCATATATTGAAAAAGATAACATTAAAAGGTGCTTCCTAGATATAGCCAAAGATGATATAGGAAGGTGTTTTCCACATCCTTCTCAATTGGATTCTGAGTGGCTTGTCCCTTTACTAGAAATGATTCTCTACCAATGTGTGTCTACCTTCTTTAGATAATGAGGACATTTTTATTGATAAACAGGTCAATGATACCTTTGTCAATGAACTTGATATTGTGGAAAAAAGAATGATTTCACAATCGACATCCATGGTTATCTAATTTGAACCATCCAGGAAAAGAACTTGGCGCAAGAAAAATAGGAAGAAACAGGAAGAAATTATGCTACAAAAGGATAAACCATCTATTAAAACTTACCTTACTTGGTCTAAGGGATCCATCAAGTCCCTTGGGGAGATATGTAGCACCTAACTTGTTTTTTTAGGGCTTATTTGTAAGGAAGCAATGGTATGCGGAAACGCTTCCTACGCTAATCTTGAGAGGACAAATATGCAAATTTCAACTAAAGTATTGCAATGAATTAAGAAACATGCAAGAGCATATATAAAATAACCATAAACACATAACACAGTGATTATCATGGGCAAACCCTTATGGGAGAAAAAACCCACACTCTAAAACCTACACAATTTATTATCAAATCAACAAATGATTACAACACACTTGCAATGCAAGTTCTTACAAGATCATCACCTTGACTCAAGCTTGGAAGGACTTTCTTAGTAGCTAGCCTTGCATACAAAACTCTCACATATCCAAACTCCTCCCCAAACCCTTATTATATAGGCATTGTACAATCTAGAAACTACTTGTAGTTTCACAAAACCATGAGCATAAAACTATGTGTGCAAAACCATATGCAAAACCATGAGCACAAAACTATAGGAAAAACCATGGGCACAAAACCATGTGCTCAAAACCATTTTCTCAAAACCATGTGCTCAAAACCATTGACAAAAAACCATGTGCTCAAAACCATGGGCACAAAACCATGTGCTCAAAACCATTGGCACAAAACCATGTGCTCAAAACTATGGGCACAAAACCATGTTCTCAATGTTGCAAGGTTGAGACATATTTCTCAACATTCTCCCACTTGTCGAACACCTTGCAAGAGTCAGGGGATCCAAACTATCATGTACTTAATTGGTAGGGGCCAAGAGGCCCATAGACTCTGAACTTCTCTGTGCTCACGGGCTTAGTTAATGCATCAGCAATATTCACTAAAGTTTCTACCTTCTCCAGCTTCACCTTGCCATCCTCAACCATATCTCTCACAAAATGATATTGCACATCAATGTGCTTGGTCCTGGCATGAAAAGTCAGGTTCTTTGCTAGGAAGATTGCACTTTGACTGTCACTATAAACTGTAACTGCACCCTGTTTGAACTCTATATCTAAACACAATTTCTTAAGCCAAATGGCTTCCTTGCAGGCATGAGTAGCTACCATATACTCTGCCTCGGTAGTGGACAAAGTGACCACAACCTGTCGCTTTCTCATCCAACTAATTACACCACCAAATAATGTAAAAACATATGCACTGGTGGATCTTCTTCTATCAATATCACCAGCCCAGTCTGAATCCACATAGCCTCGAATATCTAAGGAATGCTCATTTCCTGTTCCATGAAAACATATTGAGTACTCTGAGGTACCCCGCAAGTATCTGAAAACTCTTTTTATTGCATCCTAATGTGCTCTTCTTGGATTAGACATGTAACGGCAAAGTACTCCCACTGCTTGGGCAATGTTTGGTCTTGTACAAACCATAGAGAGGAGAAATGGGAATCTCTAGGGTCTCTTGGAGGTACTTGGAAAGATCAAGGGACACGGTTCTATAATCCACTACAGCCCTTCTTTTTGATCTTAAAGATCAGGAATTTATTAATCATTCCGTCATCCCTTTTTTTCTTTCTCAATGGAAAAGGAGAATAGCATACATCAAACTTCCAACAACACTCTGGTACGGTACTTGACTCATCTCTTCCATCTACAATGGGAATGTAGGACATTGTGTACTAGAAAGCTTTGTTTCCATTGTAATAGGAACACTCAATGGTCTAGAATCTTGCATATTGAATCTTTTCAAAATAGTACTGTTACCCAACATTTTCCTATCATACAATTCTGGCCTCTGCAAATATCTAATTCCTGTTGCATCTTGTTTTTCTTGCGAAGTTGATCCATAGTTTTTTATGCTTTGCACTCTGAACCCCACGTTCTTTGATGTGTCACCATGCTCTAGCTCTAATTGCATGACCTAATTTGCAAAGCCCAAAAAGATATTCAAGTTTGAATGCTTGTAGCAAATATTGGTGTCGAAGGGTTTAAAAAATTGTTCAGTGTCGAAAACCCTCTGTGTTTTTGACCTTTTTCTCCGAAAGCTTAGGATGTTTTCAACCTTCGGTCTGAAAACCCTCTGTGTTTTCGACCCCTTCGGTGCTTCATTTTTTTCTCTAGTGTCAGCATTTTCCATGTACGCAACTCTGATCAGGTGGGCCCAGTGGTTTTTTTTGAAGAATGCTAGCGGTCTGTCGCATGATCGCATAGCCCCTTTTTAGGCTATGCGAACATGCGACAAACCATTAGCCATGCTGATAAGGGCCTACAGTTTGGTGACGTGCCCACATTTCATTGGTTGGCTAGTGACAAGGTTTTACAGTGGGCCCAGGATGCAAGTACGGTAAAGATCTAAAGTGGTTGCATGTTCGCATGGGATCTTTTGACCCCATGTGATCATGCGACAACCATTCGATGCAGTGGTTTGTGGGTCTAGGTTGTAGTTTGGTGGTAGTGGAAAGAGATCTACGGTGGTTGTAAGATCTCATGGGATCTTCTGACCCCATGAGATCTTGCGCCTGCTGTCCGATTGGAATCTCAGTTTGCGGATGGGCCCGGGGTTGGTAAAGCAAATGCGCGGTTGTGCGATTGATGGTTTTGCATGTTCGCTAAATGTAGCTGAGGTTAAGGAAAGGATTAGGCGACCTAGCGACTAAAGAGAAAGTGAACCCGAGGTGAAGCTTGGGGTTAGATTTGTAGTCAGATCTCGGGCACAATTTTTTGCCAGCAATTTGAATTTTTTGACGGACCTGAGGTGTCTTGCGGTAGCAACTGGAAGATTCTAAAGGCTTGTCGCATGATCACATGAATCCTTTTGGGCTCATGTGATCATGCGACCAATGTTCAAATTCAAGTAGTGTGACTTTTGGTGGGTTTTCTTCTGCAGAGGACGTTGTGAAGTGGTAGGGTAGCTCGGAATTGATTTCTAAGGACATTTTTTGGTTGCGAGCATGATGATGGATGATCTGGTCGATGGTGCCATGGATTTTGTAGGGTACAATGCGGTGTTCTTATGCCGATGAAACATTAAAGAGTTGGCACCATCTGTACTTTCAATTCATTCTTGTGAAGATCAAATTTGGAGTCTTTATGGCTTAGTGGGCTTGCAGGAGGTTGTCAGGTCAAGGTTGCTTGTCTGCAGGTTGTTTGCAATACAAGGATGGGTCATTTATCTGTTCGGCCATGTTGTTGCAAAATTTATTTATAATCAGATTTGTACCTAGGGTTTATTACTATATTGTAAATCTTGTAACCCTGGTTAGAATTTTGACTCCTACCTACGTGCAGTGAGTGTTGTATATATTGTTTTTAGGAGCCTTTAGTGCTCAGAATTCACATTTTGTAAAAAAGAAAGACTCTTTCTTGGGAAGCTATCCATGGCATTTCTTCCTGCCCCCTAGTTTCCCACATTCTGTAATTTCCATTGGTGAATTCAAACATTGCAGAAGTATTTTTGTGACAATTCTTCCTATCCCTATGCTTCCTTGTCTGAGTTTGTCTCTTATTGGATTAAGGTTTATGAATGTTTTCAATGGAAATTGGGGTTCCTAGTCCCTCTCACTTTCTGTGATATTGTGTGTTACTGTGTTTGATCTGATTTAGATGTTTTGTGGGTATACTATAGCCCCTAGCAGTCTTGTCTCATTCCTACACCCAGTTGTAGAAAAGGATGTTTTTTTGTAGGTCATAGGTTGAATCTTCTATTCAAACCCACTTATGAAACACTTATGCAAGCCTATCTAGTGAGCTATGACTTATTAGACCTAATTCCTCCATTGGTCTCATTCTTCTATAATGAGATCCAAACCCTAATTTTGGTGCATCACCTAGTAGGATAGTTTGCTTTCAGCTTTTCCCTTTCATGCACTCCTTCTAACCCTTTCCCTTCAAAGTTTACTTTCCTGTTAAGAGCAAACTAAGGTGACAATCCAAGAGGAGTTAGCCTAGAACCTAGAGGTCTCATCTCGGTTAGCAAAGGTCCCACAACCTTGAGATGATTCCCATGTTATACTGAGTTATCAAGACCAAGAGAGCTTGAGAAAAGGTGCAAACTTAGTGTATAACAATTCTGGCATGCCTGGTGAGACCAAGAGGTCATAGTTTTCATAGTTCTTGCTAGTTTTGATATGCATCCAGCAGGTTGTAGACCTTTGAGAGGTCATTATTTTGCATATTTGGTGACTGCAAGTTCACATTCATTGGTTTCGGGTAGATTCAGTACCTAAGATGGACTACCATCCTTCTTTTCATGAGGACAACCCTTCATTTCATGAAGGTCGGCTTTATCAGAATAATGGTACTTCTGATTTCATGTAGGAATACCCAGTTGCAGTAATGAGCCAACATACACCTCATGCTTACCCCCCACCCACCCAACTTCCATTATCATGGCAGCACCAGTACACATACCAGCAGCCTCAAGAGGGGATGCCCTTCTATGTTGAGCAGGATGAGGTAGTGAAAAATTCATTAGTTGAGCCCTCTGACTGTGGAAGTGATGATATTAGTGCTGCTATGACTAAAAAGAAGAAGATTTTCAAGAGGCATTGGCAGCTTAGAAGGTTTCTTATGAGGATTTGGAGGTTCATAAGAATAACTGTGAAAGGGTGGTTCAAGACCAAAAAATTTTAATGGAGGCCATGTTTGATAGGGGCATTGAATTTCATCTTGAGAAAGAACAGGGGTTGAGAGCTCATGAGGAGTTTCATGAGAGAGAGCTGCAAGATCTCAAACAAAATATTGGATTCCTAGCTTCTACAACTAAAACATATAAAAGAAGCTATCAGATGTAGGTTGAGAAATGTGCTCAACTTGAAGAAGAAAAAGAGAGCATGGAGCAAAAGATTTTTGATCTAAAGGTGGCTCTCTCTGCACAAGTTAAGACAAATGAGTTCTTAGCAAATCATGATAGTGCTGCTGACAATAGTATAATTCTCCTACAAGAGAATCTAGAAGAAGAAGAGGAAGATCAATTCTGGGACAAAATTGAGTACTTTTTCTTGCATCTTGATGACAAGCCCACACTTCCAAAGAACACCTACAATCTACAGGAGATAGTCATTTCTAGCCAGCATGATGAGGAGATCAATCAGACTGAAGTAATCTCTCAAGAGCCTAAGTTTATCAAGGAAAGCACCAAGTCCAGCATCTCTCATGGTTGCCCTATCAAAAATTTGGCCAGGATGGAGGTTATCAAAGGAGTACAAATCATGCCACCATCCCAGTGTGGTTTTCCACTGGAAGCTGAGGCTAAAAATGAACCAAATCTTCTTATTGCCCCCATTGACCAAGTAAGTAAAGCCATTTCACTACTTACTGATCCTCCTTAGAATAGTGGTGCCTACAATCAGCTTGACCAAGTGAGAAAAATCTATATCAGCCAGATCTTTGTCAAGCAGGTGATTTTGTATGTCTCCTATATTCATCTTTTAATAGCTTTCCAGAAGCATGTAAATTGTTGTAATCTGAGAAGGATGGGTAGCTATTTCAACATGCTAGTCAATGGTTTTGTTTAACCATTTTTGTAAACTAGTTAGTTTAGGTTAGATAAGTTCCCCTATTTTCCCTTCTTTCTAGGTTAAATTCCCAGCTTTCCAAGAAGTGCCCGTGCACAAGTTCATCCTCCCAGTTTAGTTTTGTTCCTTTGTCAAAGTTTTTGTGTTCCTGAGATGACCCCATGCCCAATGGATTGATTCAAAGGCCACTGGTCCAATGTGTAGCAGGCTGACATCCTACAGAGGTTGCCAAAATGTTACCCAAAATTTTCCTATCATACAATTCTGACCTCTGCAAATGTCTAATTCCTGCTGCATCTTGTTTTGCTTGTGAAGTTGATCCATAGTTTTTTATGCTTTGTGCTCTGAACCCCACTTTATTTGATGTGTCACCATGCTCCAACTCTGATCGCATGACCTAATTCGCAAAGCCCAAAAATATATTCAAGTTTGAATGCTTGCAGGAAATACTGGTGTCGAAGGGTTTAAAAAATTGTTCCGTGTCGAAAACCCTCTGTGTTTTTGAGCTTTTGCTATGAAATCTTAGGATGTTTTTGACCTTCAGTCTGAAAACCCTCTGTGTTTTTACCCCTTCGGTGCTTCATTTTTTTTCTCTGGTGTCAGCATTTTCCATGTGCGCAACTTCGATTAGGTGGGCCCAGTGGTTGTTTTTGAAGAATGCTAGCGGTTTGTCACATGATCGCATAGCCCCTATTTAGGCTATGTGAACATGCGACAAACTGTTAGCCATGTTGATAAGGGCCTTCAGTTTTGTGATGTGCCCACATTTCATTGGTCAGTTGGTGACAAGGTTTTATAGTGGGCCTAGGATGCAAGTGCGGTAAAGATCTATGGTGGTCTCATGTTCACATGGGATCTTCCGACCCCATGCAATCATGCGACAACCATCCGATGCAATAGTCTATGGGTTTGGGTTGTAGTTTGGTGGTGGTGGAAAGAGATCTATGGTGGTTGTAAGATCTCATGGGATCTTCCAACTCCATGAGATCTTACACCCGCCATCCGATTGGAATCTCAGTTTGCGGATGGGCTCGAGGTTGGTAAAGAAAATGTGCGGTTACACGGTTGATGGTTTCACATGGTTGCTGAATGTAGTCAGGGTTAAGGAAAGGATCAGGTGACCTGGTGACTAAAGAGAAAGTGAACCTGAGGTGAAGCCTAGGGTTAGATTTTCAGTTGGATCCCAAGTGTGGTTTTTGCTAGCAGTTTGAATTTTTTGGCAGACTCAAGGTGTCTTGTGGCAGTGACTGGCAGATTCTAAAGGCTTGTTGCATGATCACATGAAGCCTTTTGGGCTCATGCAATCATGTGACCAACATTCAAATTCAAGTAGTGTGACTTTTGCCAGGTTTTCTTCTGTAGAGGACGTTGCAAAGTGGCAGGGTAGCTCAGAATTGATTTCTGAGGACATTTTCTAGTTGTGAGCATGATGATGTATGATCTAGTCAATGGTACCATGGATTTTGTAGGGTACAGTGTGGTGTTCTTATACTGATGAAACATTAAAGAGTTAGCACCATCTGTACTTTCAATTCATTCTTGTGAAGATCAAATTTGGAGTCTTTATGGCTTAGTGGGCTTCCAGGAGGTTGTCAGGTCAAGGTTGCTTGTCTGCGGGTTGTTTGCAGTATAGGGATGGGTCATTTATCTGATCGGCCATGTTGTTGTAGAATTTATTTATGATCAGATTTGTACCTAGGGTTTATTACTATATTGTAAATCTTGTAAACCTGGTTAGAATTTTGACTCCTACCTATGTGTAGTGAGTGTTGTATATATTGTTTTTGGGAGCCTTTAGTGCTCAGAATTCACATTTTGTAAAAAAGAAAGACTCTTTCTTGGGAAGTTATCCATGGAATTTATTCCTGCCCCCCTGGTTTCCCACATTCTGTAATTCCCATTGATGAATTCAAACATTGCAGAAGTATTTTTGTGACAATTCTTCATGTCCCTATGCTTCCTTGTTTGAGTTTGTCTCTTATTGGATTAAGGTTTATGAATGTTTTCAATGGAAATTGGGGTTCCTGGCCCCTCTCACTTTCTGTGATTTTGTGTGTTACTATGTCTGATCTGATTTAGATGTTTTGTGGGTATACTATAGCCCCTAGCAGTCTTGTCTCATTCCTACACCCAATTGTAGAAAAGGATGTTTGTTTGCAGGTCATAGGTTGAATCTTCTATTCAGACCCACTTATGAAACACTTATGTAAGCCTATCTAGTGAGCTATGACTCATTAGACCTGATTACTCCATTGGTCTCATTCTTCTATACTGAGATCCAAACCCTAATTTTGATGCATCACCCAGTAGGATAGTTTGCTTTTAGCTTTTCCCTTTCATGCACTCCTTCTAACCCTTTCCATTCAAAGTTTACTTTCCTGTTAAGAACAAACTAAGGTGACAATCCAAGAGGAACCATCCTAGAACCTAGAGGTCTCATCTCAGTTAGAAAAGGTCCCACAACCTTGAGATGATTCCCATGTTATACTGAGTTATCAAGACCAAGAGAGCTTGAGAAAAGGCACAAACTCAGTGTATAACAAGTACCAACATACTTACTCTGGCCTAGCCAAAGCTTTCTATTTTTTCTATCTCTTACAATCTCTATTCTTAGAATGTGCCTTGCTGCACCAAGATCTTTCATTTCAAATTTTATAGAGAGCTAAAATTTTAACTCTACAATTAAACCCTTTCCTTTGCCAATAAATAACATGTCATCAACATATAAGGCAATAAACAAGAAATAATCACCATCAGATTTGAAATATATACAGTGATCAGATTTAGACCACACAAATCCCAAACTCAACACATATGTATCAAACTTCTAGTACCACATCCTAGAACTTTCTTTTAAACCATACAAGGATTTCTTCAACTTATAGACCAAATGACTTTTACCTTTCACCACATAGTGCTTTGGCTATGTCATGTACATTTATTCGTCCAAATCTCCATGAAGGAAATTTGTTTTCACATCCATTTTCTCGATCTCTAGATCATAAGCTACTGCAATAGAAAGAAAAAATCTAATAGATGTCATTTTGGCTACTGGAGAAAAAATCTCACCATAATCTACTCCCTCAACCTGGGAGTAACTTTTTGCAACTAAATATGCTTTATACTTCTCAATGCTTCCATCTGAACCCATCTTCCTTTTGAACACCCATTTATAACCAACAGGATTCTATCCTTCAGGCAATGGTACAAGGTCCCATGTGTCATTCCTCTTAAGAGCTGCCATTTCTTCATCCATGGCTATTTTCTAGGACTCTGAATCATTCATACCAAGAGCCTCTTCTACAGATCTCAGTTAATCAATATTAGCATTCAATGCAAATATGCATCTCCAATCATCGGGATAATAACCATACCTTTCAGGTGGTTTCCTTTGTCTAGTAGACCTTTGAACAAGATGTGGTTCAAGTTCTACTTCAGCTTTAGGTACCTCTTCTTCCTCTGATGATTCAAAACTTGTAGAGGTCTCCTCGACTTCTTGTCCCTCTAAGGACCTCGATTCAACTTTCTCTAGTGTAGCAGGTAGTTGAATTGCATCTCCATTTTCTCCTAATTGTTTTGGCTGCACTGTAATAGAAGAAGGCTTAGTTTCTCTAAAAATAACATTTCTAGAATAAAATACCTTTTGTTCAACAGGATCCCAAAGCTTGTATCCTTTCACACCATAATTGTATCTGATGAAAATACATTTGATAGCTTTGTTATTCAATTTTTTTCGCTTCTCCTTTGGCACATGAGCATATGCTTCACAATCAAACAATCTCAGATGTCTAAGTGAAGGCTTGTGGCCCGACCATGCTTCCATTGGTGTCTTATCAACAAGAGCTGATGTAGAAGACCTGTTTATCAGGTAACAGGCAGTGGCTACAACTTCAACCCAAAACTTTTGTTCTAGTCCAGCACCACTCAGCATACTCCTAGCCTTCTCCATCAAGGTCCTATTCATTCTTTCTGCAACTCCATTCTGTTGTAGAGAATATGGAGTTGTCTTCTATCTTTTAATATCAAAATCTTTACAAAATGTATCAAAATCATTAGAGAAATATTCACCGCCATTATCTATCCTCAAACATTTTATTTTCTTTTCAGTCTACAACTCAACCATTGCCTTAAATTCTTTGAAACAACTAAAAACTTTAGCTTTACTCTTAATAAAATAAACCCATGTTCTTCTACTGAAATCATCAATGAAAGAAACATAATAAACTGATCTACCAATAGAAGGAACAACAACTAGTCCAAATACATCTGAATGGATTAGATCCAAAATACATGAAGACTTATGAGAACTCAAGTAAAACTGAATGCGATTTTGTTTTCCATAAATACAATGCTCACAAAAATCAAATTCAAGATTGCAGTCATTCAACCCATCAACAAGGTTTTTATTTTTTAAGGTTTGTAGACCTTTCTCACCTATGTGGCTGAGTCTTTGGTGCCATAACATGGTCTTCTCTACAAGTAACTTTGATTCAGTAGATAGAGCACCCCTGGGTACCCAAAAACCATGACCATCTGTTGAAAGAGAAACCATCTCCTTTTCCAATTGAGTAGTCATTTTCACAACCTTATCAAAAGTACTATTGCACTCAACTGTGCATGCATCAAGCTAGTACAGTGTACCCAATTTGCTTCCTCTTGCTATCACCATAGCACCTCTCACCATTTTCACACCTACTTCATAAAACTGTACATGCACACCCGCATCTATTAGCTTGCTAACAAATAACAAATTCCTTTCTAGTCTCGAGATATGCAAGACACCATCAAATCTTCTAATTCTACCATCAAAAAATTTCACATGAATACTTCCATGACCAACAATATCAAGATTAGGGTTATCACCCAAATACACCTTAACACCATCAAAATTTTCATACTTACTAAACCAATTTCTATTAGGAGTCATGTGGAAAGATGCACCTGAGTCTATCAACCATGCATTTTCACCTGCATGCATGGCCAAGGCTGCGATAAAGGAATCTCCATCTTCCTTCTCAGACTCAGAATTAGAGTCTTGCTTCTTCTTCTTTTTCTCTTTGCAGTCCTTTCGGAAGTGTCCAGACTTTCCACAATTCCAACAAATTGCCTTGGACTTACTAGGGGACTTTAATCTCCCCTTATTCTTGGACTTAGAACGGCCATGCTGCTTTTTGTTCTTGCCTCTTTCTTTTGGTCTTCCTTGAACACTTAAAGCCTCTTTGGCATTCAGAGAAACCTTCCTTCTCATCTCCTCAGAAAGTAGAGCACCAACAACATCCTCCATCTTCAAGATGACTGAAGTGCTCCCTATGGCCATGACAAGGCTGTCCCATGAGTCTGGCAATAAACATAGCAAGATTTGGCACCTTTCTTCTTCATCCATTGACACCCCAACTAAGGTCAACTGAGTCACCAACATATTAAAACTTTCTAGATGCTCAGAAATTCATCCACCTTCTTCCATTCTCAAGGAATACAATTTCTTCCTTAAGAAAATCTTGTTCACAAGTGATTTCATTTGATAGATCTCACTTAGCTTCTTCCAAAGCTTCTTCATAGTAGACTCTTCATGCACATTAATCAGAATTGAGTCTGCAAGACATAATCTTATGAGACCTTTAGCTTTTCTATCCATCACATCATACTGTGTGGCTAAAGTTGGATCTATGGGCCTCTGCTTATTCTCATCCACTACATCCCATAGATCTCGATCAATCAACAAATCTTCCATCTTCAGCTTCCACATCTCAAAGTTTGTGCCAGAAAACTTCTCTACATCAATCCTCCCTGAAATGCTTGCCATCTTAATAATCCTGCAACACAGAAATGAAATACTCTACACAAGCTCCCACTCAAACCTTGATTAGCTCAAAAAATCCTATACCCAACAAATAGAAGCAAAACTAGCCAGGCTCTGATACCATTTGTAAGGAAGCAATGGTATGTGGAAACGCTTCCTACGCTAATCTTGAGAGGACCAATATGAAAATTTCAACTAAAGTATTGCAATGAATGAAGAAACATGTAAGAGCATATATAAAATAACCATAAACACATAACACAGTGATTATCATGGGGAAACCCTTACGGGAGAAAAACCCCACACTCTAAAACCTACACAATGTATTATCAAATCAACAAATGATTACAACACACTTGCAATGCAAGTTCTTACAAGAACATCACCTTGACTCAAGCTTGGAAGGACTTTCTCTAGCATCTAGCCTTGCATACAAAACTCTCACATATCCAAACTCCTCCCCAAGCCCTCATTATATAGGTATTGTACAATCTAGAAACTACTTGTAGTTTCACAAAACCATGAGCACAAAACTATGTGTGCAAAACCATGTGCAAAACCATGAGCACAAAACTATAGGAAAAACCATGGGCACAAAACCATGTGCTCAAAACCATGGGCACAAAACCATGTGCTCAAAACCATGGGCACAAAACCATGTGCTCAAAACCATGGGCACAAAACCATGTGCTCAAAACTATGGGCACAAAACCATGTTCTCAATGTTGCAAGGTTGAGACATATTTCTCAACATTATTCACTGCTAACTGATGACACATGGTCTGGCACCATATGGTTCATATAGACTACGTGGTTATCTGGTTCCATGTTTCATTTTTGTCCACAAATGTTGTTTTGAGTTTAATGAACAATGTTTGGGTTGGGAGGGTTTCTTTTGTAGGGTTGTTGGTGCCTTTGTGGTTTGGGGATCATGTGAATGGCTAATATGGTTATAGTTGACATGCTGAGTTTGGATGGTGGCTATGGTGGTTAGTATGCTTCTCTAGTGAAATCCTTTGGAGATTCTTTCACACTTGGCTTTGAACACATTGGGTGTTTTGGGTCATGGTTCATTGTTTCCCCTAATGCATTTATATTAGTTTTACCTTTTTGGTTGGTTTGGCACTGTTCCCTCTCTTCTTACTCAAAATAGTTTTGTGGCTTTGTGTTTTTCTTAGTTGTTTGCTTCTGAAAGTATATTGTGGTCTTTGGATTCTAGTCCTCTTTATGTAACTATTTTTTAATATTAATAGAATGGACGCTACCCCAATGGTAGTAGTATACCAAAATATATATGACTATTAGTATTTATAAAGCCAAAGCACATTCCACCAACTATGGGTTCAAAGAAATATACCTATGCAATAAAGAGTTCTAATGATTTTCTTTAAAATTATAATATTTCTTTTGGTGAGGCACTTTTCCATTAGATTCATCATGGCAAGTATCCATGTCCATTGTACAGTATCACAAAGTTACTAACTTCATTCCTTTTACCTAGCTTATCTAATTTGAATGGAGTGATAAAGAAAACCTTTTTGAAATTTTTTTATCAACATTGTGAAGAATCATAATTATAATTATATTTTCAAATTAGAGGAATCAAATCTATATATGTATTGTGTTCTTACATTAAAAAATCAGAAACAAAGTCAGGAAATTTAGTAGACACAAGCACACTATCTACTAAATGGTTAATAAACATAGTATACACATACTAGCTAGAAGATTATTTGATGGCCATGAGAAAGAAGACTTTACTTCGATGAAAAGTCTAAATTCGTGCATGTACCCAATCAATTAGATTACCTTAAAATATAATCTAAAAACCCTATAGGACATATAATATCTTGGACAAGATTAAAAAATTCAAGAATACCCAAGGGAGAATCTTCCCTCCTAATCTAAGAGTTGGGTTCTCTTGGGGAGTGAAGGTGAAAGAGAGGAAGCAACTCAGGGTAAAATCCACATAGGTTATGGAGTGGAGAAGGGTTCAAAGAAAATCCCTTCTCAACTACAGCTCTCTCTTATTCAAATGATTTAGAAGTAAGCATTGTAGTATTGGGTTTACTCAATGATCTATACCCATTAACAATATGAAGTGAGTTGGATCCAAGGGGATTAATAGGATGAGGAGAATGAAGAGCCCGAATATCTAAAACATTAGGGGATCAAATCTCACTTGTGTTGGACTACAACTGATTTAGAATCTAATTGAAGGATCTATGATTGCAAGATCATTGAGAAGTTTCTGATTAGATATGTAATATGATTAAATCAATATTATGTTGTCATTGATGTCAACTAATTTGACAACACTTATCTTGTAAGTTACTACACCAAGACATCTGAAGAAAAGTGGAAAAGAGATGAAGAATAGAGAAATCTACATGAGGAAAGATGTACATGACAGATGAGGATAAGGAACACATTGAATAACTTATTGAAGAGTCTATGACTTGATGATATTGACTTTATTATGTTGCATTCATCTATAATGAAGTATAGAGATGAAAGACACAAAGCAGTGATGTTGGTAAATAAAGCATTGTTAGTATACACCGACAAAGTGTAGTGTATACTGACCGCAGTATTAACAGAGTAGTGTTCACTGACACATTCTTTGTTAACCAAGCAGAATAGAATGAATTAAATGATTAGTTTAAGCTGATAGGAATGATGAGTTGGCAAGATTATAACATCGAGGTAACAGATAAAGTTTGTTACGCAGATCAATGACTGAAAAAATTCAAAGAAGCTATAAAAAAGTAGATTGAAATGTGTTATTGACACAAGTATCGAGAAATTTTTAAGTGGAAAAATCTATGAATGTGATTAAGCGGCAAAATCTGATGGTGGAGAAGAAAATGATTTACTCGACTATATAAGAGAACATAATTTCTTTAGTAAGATGCCAAGAAGAAGAAGCTATAGGAATTTCACGTGAACATGCTTTCATGCATTTTGATCATACTGGTTAGTGAGAACCGAGCTGCAGAACAATTACTGAGCTACAGAGAGCTATTACCGACAGATAGTCAGTTGATATAGTATTGAAGCTGAAGTGAAATATTGATCAGAAGGATTTGTATGGACTAAATATTGATCTGTAATCTGCAATTGAAGTTGTATTAAGGCAAGTCATTTTACTGTTACATATTTAACCATTGTATACAGTTCAAATCTCTTAACCGAGTGGACTCTGAAAGTCTTATGATGCATCATTCATAGAATGAACATTTTTATCCTGTCAACCCCATAGTGAATGCTGGTTGGATGATAAATTCTAGTCTAAAATCCTCTAACAAGGTCACACCTGACAGTGCATTTGTAACCTTTAACAGGGTTGGGTCTTAACTGACCTCACTTCAGAAGAGTGAACAATTTTGGGTTGCCGGTCCCAGGTGGTTTTTCCCTTTATAGGGTTTCCATGTTAAATCTCTTATGTTATGTGTTGATTGTGATATTTGTTTGTTATCATACTTTGCATGTTACATGTTAGATTTGATTAGTAAACAGTTTAAGTATTAGACTGGTAATCGGTAAAAGCACAAATAGTAAGAGTTATTATTGCTTACCGATAAGTAGAAAGTGAAGAGATTGTTTTGGATTATATATCTTGGAATTGGGACACTGGATAACTGATTCACCCCCCCTCTCAGTTATTCTAATAATTGGTATCAGAGTTGAGCTACTTGGAATAGAGTTTTAAGGACTTAAGCATAAAGGTCTCAAGATGTATAAGAGGGAAGTAACAAAATTGAATAAAGAGAACTTCACAGTATGGCAAAGCAGAATGAAGCTACACATATCTGGAATTGGGAACTCAGCACTAGATCTGATGCAAAATGGCTCCATGTAACCGCCCACAGGTCCCCTAACTATTGATCAACTGAAGGATAAGCATGAACACAATGTTACTATGATCGAATTTGTTGCTGCCTATACCGATGTTGAATTTGAAGATATCAAGACATGCACAACTACCAAAGAAATGTGGGATAAGTTAGCACAAATCTACAGTGGAGATCTGAATGTCAAAAGAGCCCGAGCTGAAAATCTGAG
This sequence comes from Chamaecyparis obtusa, assembly GCA_027943335.1. Taxonomy (NCBI): domain Eukaryota; kingdom Viridiplantae; phylum Streptophyta; class Pinopsida; order Cupressales; family Cupressaceae; genus Chamaecyparis; species Chamaecyparis obtusa. Next base: position 146,992 of record BSBK01007597.1, on the reverse strand, counting down.
AGGAAGATTTGATGATATGAGAATGAAAGAAGGTGAAAACATTGTCCAATATTCAAATAGACTCAAAGAGGTGGTACTTGCTATTAGAGCATCTGATGAAGTAATTGATGATGAAACAGTGATAAGCAAGATTCTCAAAAATTTGCTAACAGTTTATGCAATCAGGATTTCTGCAATTCATGAAACAAGAGCTACATCCAACCTTACTCTTGACACTTTGATTGGTAAACTTACAACCTTTGAATTAAACAACTTTGATAATAGTGTTGTTCCTTATGTTGAATCCACTTTTATGTCTTCTCTGAAGATTGGAAAGTCTAGCAAGAATGGTAAGAATTGTGATAGTGATGACAATATTGATGATGAACTTGAAGAGCTTGAAACACTTATGGCTAGAAGATTGCCCAAAGGAAAAGGAAGGTATAGAGGCAAGCTACCTTTAGCATGCTTTAACTGTAAAGAAGTCAGTCACATTGCTGCTAGATGTCCTCAGAAGAAAGATGATGATAGATCTAAAGATCGATCTGAAGGAAGCTATGGGAGAAGAGTCAACAGAGGTTACCAACACAACAACAGAGACAACCGAGATGAAAAAGGAAAAAAGGTATGTTACATAGCCGAAGATATTGAAACTGAATGTGATTCTGATGATGATATAGAAGTTGTATTTGTTGCTATGAAAGATGACTTAGAAGAGGAAGAGAAACATGAAGAGATAGCCCTGATCTCTAAAGTAAGCAAAAATGATACATGGATCATAGATAGTGGTTGCACACATCATATGACCAGTGATGTAGAGAAGTTTGATCATCTTGTTGAATATAATGGAGGATCTGTGAGAATGGGAAATGATGCACCTTGTATGGTAAGAGGTAAAGGCTCACTAATGATCAATGATAGATTACAATGTGAAAATTCATATTGAGTAGATGGACTAAACTATAATCTAATAAGTGTGGCATAGTTGAACAATTCAGGCCATCGACTAGCTTTTGAGAGTAAAAAGGTGAAGATTTATAATGATGGAGGAAGACTTGTTAGAACTGGTACACAATCCAGAGGTAATCTATTCTATCTTGATATGGATCAATCTTCTTGTTTACTAATAAAGGATGAAGATGTCTGGTTGTGGCACCAAAGGTTATGCCATGTGAACTTTGACAACATGATCAAGATTAGTAGAAAGAAAAGACTTAGAGGACTGCCTAACTTAACAAAACCTGATCATGCTATGTGCCATGAATGTCAAAGAGGTAAGATGACTAAATCTAGTTTCAAAAGCAAAGACTACTCAACAAAGAAGATACTTGAGTTGGTTCATACCAACCTATGTGGTCCTATGAGAACTTAGAGCTGTTCTGGTGATAAATATTTTATTCTTTTTGTTGATGATTATACTAGACTGATGACTGTTATGTTCTTGAAAGAGAAATCTGAAGCTTTCAAAATGTTTAAATGGTATAAAGCTAAGGTAGAGAAAGAAACTGGAAAGGAAATAAAATGTTTAAGATCTGATAGAGGAGGTGAATTTATCTCTGATGAATTTACTAACTTTTGCAATGAGCATGGAATCAAGAGGCAAGTATCTGCACCGAGGAAACCTTAGCAAAATGGCATTGCTGAAAGAAGGAATAGGTCTATAATTGATTGTGCTAGAACATTGATGATACAGAAGAATGTTGCTCAGACATATTGGAGGGAAGCTGTTAGCACAACTGTATATGTTCTTAACCGAGTACAACTAAAGGACTCTAACCAAACACCTTATGAACTATGGTTTGGACACAAACCTACTGTAAGTTATTTCAAAATTTTTGGAAGTAAATGCTTTATCTTGAAAGATGAAGGAAATGGAAAATTTGATTCTAAAGGAGATGAAGGGATATTTCTGGGATATTCCACTATAAGTAAAGCATACAAATGTTTGAATAAGGCTACAAATAAGATTGTTGAAAGTACTAATGTTCATGTTGATGAATTTGATGATAAGTACACTGAGGAAAGTACAAAGGAACTAGAAGACTATGGTAGATTCACTTACATTGAATATCCAGAGTATTTACTGACACTGCAGACAGTGTCAACCGGTCAACAAGGAATCAATGTAGTACAACAGACACCACAAACTGATGAACATGAAGAAGCTGTCGAGCAAGAAATCAACCCTGAGCAGGATGAATAAGAAAGGATAAATCAAGTCTTGGCTAGTCTTGTCAGGAGACATCATCCTAAAACATAAATAATTGGAGACAGACATGCTGGAATGCAAACCAGAAGCAAAACAAGACAAGGTACATGCTTAATTTGTGAATTTGAACCTAAGACTGTGAAAGTTGCATTAGAGAATGAAGAATGGGTTAATGCAATGAAGGAGGAAATAGAAAAAATTGAAAAGAACAAAACCTGGTCCTTAGTACCCTGACCAAAAGATAAGAATGTTATCGATACCAAGTGGATATACAGGAACAAATTGAATGAAAATGGTGAAGTTACAAGAAATAAAGCTAGATTAGTATGCAAGGGATATGCACAGGAAGAAGGCATTGACTATGGTGAGACATTTGCACCTATTGCTAGATTAGAAGGAGTTAGAATGCTACTTGCATGTGCTACACATAAAAAATTCAAAGTCTATCAAATGGATGTGAAGTTGGCATTTTTGAATGGTATGATTGAAGAAGAAGTCTACATTGAACAACCTGAAGGATTTGTTGATCCCAACAACAAAGACATGGTATGTAGATTACATAAAGCTTTATATGGACTAAAGCAAGCACCAAGAGCATGGTATGAAAGACTATATACTTACTTTTTAAGTATTGGATTTGTTAGGACAAGTGAAAACAACAATTTGTATGTGAAAGGTGATACTTATGATACTATTATCATTGCTGAAATATTTGTTGATGACATTATCTTTGGAGGCTTAGATCTTGTCTGCAAGGCATTTGCCGATGAAATGCACAAGGAATTTGAAATGTCAATGTTCGGAGAGATTAAGTTCTTTCTTGGACTACAAGTGATTCAGCAAAGTGATGGGATATTCATCACATAATCTAAATACATAAAGGAAGTACTAAAGATATTTGGCATGGAAGATGCTAAACTTGTAGGAACACCGATGGCTACTGGATGCAAATTGACAAAGGAGGATGGAACTACTGAGGTAAATCAAACACTGTACTGATCCATGATTGGTAAGTTAATGTACATAGTTCACAGTAGGCCAAATATAGCACATGTTGTAGGAATTGTTGCAAGATTTTTTGCTAATCCTAGAGAATCACACATGATAGCTACAAAAAGGATCTTAATATACTTGAAGAAAATAGAAAATTATGGATTATGGTATCCTAAGGAAGGGAATTTTTAACTGAAAGTTTACACCGATGCTGATTGGGCTGGAAATGTGGATGATAGAAAAAGCACCACCGAAGGAGGATTTTTCTTTGGTGACAGACTTGTAACTTGGACAAGTAAAAAGAAGACTTGTATTTCTCAGTCTATAGTTGAAGCAGAGTATGTTGTTGCTACTACTAACTGTTCAAACATTGCATATATCAAACAAGTGTTGGAAGGAATGAATGAGGTAATCACTGACCCGGTGATTATATATTGTGACAACACTAGTGCAATTAATATTTCAAAAAATGATGTGATGCACTCTAAGACAAAGCATATATCATTAAGTATCATTACTTGAGAGAACAAGTGCAAGAGAAGTAAGTTAAGTTAGAATTTGTTACATCCAAAGAACAACTTGCATATATTTTTACAAAGCCCCTACCGAAGGACACATTTGAATACTTGAGGACTAGACTTGGGGTCTGTCCCCTATCTATCGGTCACTAAGGTGATCTGGTTGTTGCATCAGCCTACTTCTATCAAAAGATCATTCATGTTGATGCAACATAACTCACACTTTGAATCTTGTTCAAGGTTGTGATTAAAGTTGAGAACTTGAACCGATGAGATATCAGTATACAAAGATACAGAGGAAGTACTGAACACCACAAAGAGTTACTTGGCTACTACAAAGCGGATTGTTTGTTTGTTTCTTTGGCATTGTTGTCAAAGGGAGAGATAAACAATATGAAATGAAAAAGGGTGAGATAAACTAAAAAGGAGAGATTAAAACCAAATATGAAAAGGAACACGCACCGATGAAAATTATCTAAGGGAGAGACAATCTAAATGAGACAGAGTACTGAAGATCAGTTACAAAGAACAGAAGTAGGTAAGAATTGGAGAACTAAAAAGATCACAACTGTAGAATGGTAAATTTGTATTACTTAATGCTGGTTTAGTAATGTAGTGATTAAACATATTAAGTCTATTCGACTTATAGCTGTATGCACCCTAAAATGGTCGCCTAGACTTTGCGCCCCTATTTCTGTAATTTATCAAATCCCTAAATCAATATTTTCAAAAATCAACAAAATCAATTATATCAATTTCCTTGATCAAATGATAATCAATTCAATATTTCCTAAAGTTTGAGCCTTATTTAATTTAAAAGAGAAAAAAATAAAAATCTTATTTAATTAAGAGAACATGCTATCTTTTAATTAATTAAAAATCTCTTTTAATTAAATAATAAAATCACTTTATCCTAAGCCTTTATTTAATTAAAATGAATTTCCTCCCCTTTTATTTAAATAAAAAATCCCCACTTTTCTTCTTATCCTATGTTGCACAAATAAAACATTTAATTCTTATTTATAAAGAAAAATAAAATAAAAAATAAAAGAAAAGTACTTTTGCCTCACATGGACATAAATTAAATTCTCAACATAAAGTAAAAGCTACTAATTTTCTTATTGGAGGATATTTGTGCACAAGGATCAAGCTTCTTTTTTTCTCCATCGTTGATTAAGTCTTTTGCCTCTTAATCTCCATGGTCCATTATTTTTCACTTCCTATAAAAGAAGAGCTCTCTTCCTCAATTACACACAACACATACTTGAATTATTATGCTACAGGTTTTCTAAGTCATTGAAGATTTTGGAGATATTCTTGAATCAAGTTTTGAAGATTTGGAGCATCATTGGCATTCATCTTGCATCTACATCACATCCTAGCTTGCATCATAGTTGCATCATCATGGTATCATTTCCTTTCATGTTTTAGATTAATCTCACATAGTTTAATTAGAGGGTTTGTAACTCTTTCAAATCCATTTTCAAAGCTTAATTGCATCTTCATTCTCATAAGATTAATTTGCATTCTCATATAGATTTGCATAGCATTGCATTCATTTGGAATCTCTCATTGTATGGTTGACTAGAAAGGTCATGAGTTTGTAGCTCTAGCTGAGAGCAATTTTACAAATCTTGCAACTCCATGCATAGAGAGCTATGGATCGATTTGTGAGGGCTCATCCTTGAGTTTTCTTGCATGTAAGGATTCATAGAAGTGTGACAACATTTTAGCACACAACAACATTTGTTCACAAAGTTGTAGAATGTATTTTTGGTATGTGTATGGTACATTTCATATTACTTGAGTTGCCATCAATTCCAAAGGGAGAAATTGTTGGACTACAACAGATTTAGAATCTAATTGAAGGATCTATGATTACGATATCACTGAGAAGTTTCTGATTAGATATGTAATATGATTAAATCAGTATTATGTTGTCATTGATGTCAACTAGTTTGACATCACTTATCTTGTAAGTTACTACATCGAGACATCTGAAGAAAAGTGGAAAAGAGATGAAGAACAAAGAAATCTACATGAGGAAAGATGTACATGATAGATGAGGATAAGGAACACATTGAGTAACTTATTGATGAGTCTATGACTTGATGATATTGACTTTATTATGTTGCATTCATCTATAATGAAGTATAGAGCTAAAAGACACAAAGCAGTGTTGTCAGTAAATAAAGCATTGTTAGTATACACCGATGGAGTGTAGTGTATACCGATCACAGTATTAACCGAGTAGTGTTCACCGACACATTCTTTGTTAACTGAGTGGAACGGAATGAATTAGATGATTAGTTTAAGCCGATAGGAATGATGAGCTAGCAAGAGTATAACATCAAGGTAACAGATAATGTTTGTTACACAGATCAATGGCTGACAAAATTCAAAGAAGATCTAACGAAGAAGATTGAAATGTGTTATTGACACAAGTATCGAGAAATTTTTAAGTGGAAAAATTTATGAATGTGATTAAGTGGCAAAATCTGATGGTGGAGAAGAAAACAATTTACTCATCTATATAAGAGAACAAAATTTCTTTAGTAAGATGTCGAGAAGAAGAAGAAGCTGCAAGAATTTTGCATGAACATGCTTTCATGCATTATGATCATACTAGTTAATGAGAACCAAGTTGCAGAACAATTACTGAGCTATAGAGAGCTATTACTGATGGACAGTAAGTTGATACAGTATTGAAACTGAAGTGAAATATTGATCAAAAGAATTTGTATGGACTAAATATTGATCTGTAATCTGCAATTGAAGTTGTATTAAGGCAGGTCATTTTACTGTTACATATTTAACCATTGTATATAGTTCAAATCTCTTAACTGAGTGGACTCTGAAAGTCTTATGATGTATCATTCATAGAATGAACATTGTTATCCTGTCAACCCCATAGTGAATGCTGGTTGGACGATAACTTCTAGTCTAAAATCCTCTAACAAGGTCACACCTGACAGTGTGTTTGTAACCTTTAACAGAGTTGGGTCTTAACCGACCTCACTTCAGAAGAGTGAACAATTTTGGGTTGCCGGTCTTAGGTGGTTTTTCCCTTTACAGGGTTTCCGCGTTAAATCTCTTGTGTTATGTGTTGATTGTGATATTTTTTTGTTATCATACTTTGCATGTTACATGTTAGATTTGATCGATAAACAGTTTAAGTATTAGACTGGTAATTGGTAAAAGCACAGACAGTAACAGTTATTATTACTTACCGATGAGTAGAAAGTGAAGAGATTGTTTTGGATTATATGTCTTGGAATTGGGACACTGGATAACTGATTCACCCCCCTCTCAGTTATTCTAACAACTTGATATGGGGATTAAGATGTAGAGAAGTTAGACCTAGTTGTATCTATAGTTGAATTTATTGCACACTCATTAAAATGATTATCTCCCAATCCACCTAGTGTCATGGCTTGCATAGACTCCACCCCTAGTGTCGCTACTAGAGAGGTATCTATCTCTCTTAAAAACATCAAAAAAATCCCCAATGAACCCAACTTCACAACACAAGTCAGATGTTAAATAAGTAATATTACCTCAAATGTGATGCCTTTGGCACAAAAAGACCTCAAAGTTGTTGGTAGAACTAAAGAGGCATTTATAGAATAACAATCTATAGTGCATGATCCATCATTCATGAGAAAACCATAAGTAGTGGAAATGAAGTAGTTGTGTGTTCAAAAAGATTGAGAAAACCCTAGTGATGAGAAATGAAGTAGTTCAATGTTCAAGTAGATGGAAATTATCATTTAGAAACGTGGATAGGGTTAAAAGTAAAGAATTTTCTATGTAAAAGTGTTCAATATTAGGACCATGACATATTAATTTAGGTTATAATATGTGTAATTTTAGGATTGTCACAAAAATTTAGGATGTGGAGTGAAATTAATTTAGGTTCATTTATAAAGAAGTGAAGTGCTATTATCTAATAAATTAGGTTAGAGATATACATTATAGAGGAGAAAGAAAGAAATTTTAAAAATTAAGTGAATATAAAAGAATAATATTAAAATAAGTTTAGGCATAATTATGTTATATATAAATTATTTTTTAAACAAAAATACGTTATCTCATAAACATAAATTTTGTTGCATGTTCAATTATTAGATCTTTTCTGTTAAATATAAAGTTACATTATTATAATAATAAGTGTTATTAACAAATATTAGGATCCCTTTTGTTGTTTAATAAATCACGCTTAGGAGGAAAATATGGATATATGATTATAATAGTTGGTATTTTAGTGTTCAAGCACTAGAGACTTTTATATTAAGTTTTGGTCGAGTCTTTTAAAAGTCATCTTTAGGACACTTCATAGTAGATGTGTTATTTCCACAAGTTGCGCAATGAGTCACACCTCCAAACCCTAGTTGTAGGTAGATAAGAGTCCATTATACATTTAAAAAAAAAATGGAGGTCATACAATATTTTATGTAATAGCTATATGTTGATTAATTTATCTTGCACGACTTGGTCCCTCTCCCCTAATAGCCTATTAGCTAAAAAGATAAAAATAGGTAAAACTTTTTGTCTATTCTATTCTATCTACACACATTTTAAAAAATTGATTCTAATTCTTAGTCCATCCATTTTCTTATTGAGATCAAATTTGTAAATATAGAATTTTTTTAAGATAGTTCTAAAACAATGGATATAATCCCATTTGAAATTGATTTTGGATCTAATTTTATTCACTTGAATTATAAAAACATATTAGGGACAAATTATCACCCACTAACATTTTTTCTTTCTTCCTAGGAATTTGAAAAATGATGAATAATATGGTTTGACATTCTATTCTTTTACTTAAATTTTAAAAGTGCCTTTATTTACATTGTTACAAGTGTGATTGTCATTGCACCAAAAGATAGACCTGTCAAGTCTCGATACAATGACTAGAATTTTAAAATGCATAGGAAGTGGTTAGTCCCTTATCATGAATCCCGAGGGGATCACTGACCATTTTTCCAACAATGTCCCCCTAGTGCTACCTGAGTGGATTTAAACATGTGACCAAGCTTTGATACTTGTTGTTACAAGTGTGATTGTTGTTGCTCCAAAAGATCAACCCGTCAATGCTCAATACAACCACTAGACTTATAGAATCTATAGGAGCTAGTTAGTCCCTTGTCACAAATCTCAAGGGGAGTGTTAGAGCTTTTTCTTGTGGGATCAAACTTGGCTAATATGTAGGCTTGATTCTCAGTGTAAATGGCTCCAAGTTTGCAAGAAAGAGTCTAATTGATGAGGATTGGATAAGATCCTCCTTCTTCGAGCTCCATAGGACTCAGGTGGGTATTGCATCTTTAGTTGATGTACTATGTTTCAAGTAGACCTTTTAGGTTGTGAATTAGGTCTTCACTGCTATGCTATTTAGGCCTTAAAATACCTTAATGAAAGATTACTCTATAAACAACTGAGAACAGCCTAATACAGAGCATAACAAAAGAAACTATGAATGTAATAGCATACACCAGTGGAATGAAGATTTTCATCCTTCTTTTTATGAGCTTTACTCAAGGAAGGATAACCTTTTAATTCTCTCTTTAAGGAATCAACAAACAGAAATTGTATTACTTGTTCATATAATTTCTTTAAAATCATACAGACAATTCTCGAAAAGTAAAAGATACAGGTAATGAAATAGATTTTAGTACTTCTAAAGATCATGAAAAGACAATTTATAAGAAACAAACACTAAACTAGTTCCTAATCCAACGGGAAAAGGAGTTTAAATGCAACCCCATAGGAATATTCTTAAAAGGAATACAATAGTGTGCCTTACACACAATCTGCAAGTTGAATAGAATGCCTTGCAATCTATTCTATCAACCTAAGATTATTATCATCAAAATACCTACACATAAGTTCACTCTCTGCAATTGATAACAAGGATTTTTAATTCTCTCCTTGAGAGAAACTCATAATCAATTGAAGAAATTGCTTAACAATTAGTATATTTTAAATGCCTCACAAATAAAACATACAAGAGTAAACATACAAGTAAAGAGACAATAATAATAGAAGATAGAATTTGCAGTGTATTTGTATTAAAAATGAACCTATGAATTACATATAAAGACTCATGCTTAGAAGTCCAGACACAAAATTTAGAAGTTTGTTCTATAGCAATGATACTCAATTTTTTTATTATCTTTTCCTTACCTTCTACAAAAATGGGGATCAACTTATATATATCGCTCAACCATCTTGGAATTCTCTTATCAAATGAGAGTGCAACAAGCTTTGGATGGTTGGAGCCCTAACCCTAAAAGAGTATACGACAAATTACAATAAGCCCTCAGGTGGTGGAAAGACAAAAATATTTTGGACAGTTTTGCTTCCTGGCTCATAGATCATTGACACCTTTGTCTGAAAATATTCATAATAGCTTCTTGAGTTGTTGTGAGATATGGTGACTGCCATCTGGCTAATTTACACCATTCTTACTGATAACTTATCATCCTTGTGCTCTGAGGTTAGGTGTCAAGTACTCCAGGTGTCCTCTTCACTCATCATCCAAAATATTGAAGTCAACTGCAGAAGATTTTATCTTCTTAGGCTTTGTGAGCTCATCCCATGCAATTACTTCTTCCTCTATCAGCCATTTAAAATTCTAGACATGTTGCAGTTGCACCTTCTACCTCTCCCATCTAGCATCTAGTATCATCTTGACATCTGCCACAAATTTGGTGAGCTCCATTATTACCTTTATGGCTTCATCTAGAGGATTATTGAATCTCTCCACATCTACTTCATTACCTTCACCTAAAAATGCCTCTTTTCTAGGCAATAAAGGATCAAAAACTGATTTCCACCTATCAAGGCTCTTTATATACCATCTTCATCCTTAATGGCAGGGGTAAACCTATTGGAATTTATACTGAGCATGGCTATTTTAGCCTCAATTTGATTTGATTTTCCTTTGAAAATTGGCAATATAGCTTTTATTCTATTTATATCCTCACCCACTTGCAAAACAACCTCAGGGATATTAGTCCTTAAAGATTGAATAGCTGCCAATCTTTCAAAAACTATTGTTCTAACAGACCAAGTCACATAATAACCATTCAAAATAGAAACATAACTATTCACCTCTATTTTCAATTCGGGAAGTTTATTGTAAGCACTAAAAACCAAATCAATTTTATCCTTCAATGCATCAACTTTGTGTTGCAAGATTTTTAACAAGGCTTGTAGGATAGCTTCATTCTTTTCTAACTTTATTTTTTCAATCTCTGAAGAAAATCTCTTCTTGACTCATACTCTTACCTTCTGGCACTGCAGCTTGTTCAGGAGGTGCATGGGTAACTAAAGGAGTATTGATTATCTGCTGCTCTAAGTCTTCCAAAGACTTCTCCAATGCCCTTTCCTTTATTATCCCGAGATCTCTATCTTTTAAAATTGCACTATAGTCCTCCAACAAGGAACCATATCTCTTAGATAATTGCTTGGTCTTGTCTTCATTGAGCCTAGAAAAATGGGTTAACATTTGAGAGATCTCAAGGTCTCTTGTATTATGGACTGACCATACAATTTTGTCACCATCCATTTGTTCCTTTACATTCAAAATTGATGGCTTTTTATCTTTAGGATACAAGCTCCATAGAGCCAAAGCTTGATTCCTTGGGCTATACCCAAATCCTCTGATAATCTCCCCTACTTGGGCCTCTGAAGACAAAGTTATGTCATCTTGTCTCTTGATTTGATCAATAATAAAATTTGAATACAAATTCCACTCAGGCACAAGTAGCATATTGCTTTTCTTGACAAGCTGTCTGGCCTCTTCTAGGGTGATTTTCTCTGCCTCAGGGTCATATTCTCTTAATGTTTACACTGCCTCATTAGGCACTTGACCCTCTTTAGTGATCTAAACACTGGATGCAACTTGTTGTTGCTTGTGCCATATCAAGAAGCTCTTGAATTTATCTGACTCTATAAAATTGTCATCCTTCAAAAATACATCTTGTTCTAACATCCTTTCATCTTGGCATAGAGCCAAGGGAAACTCAACATCCTTTATTCCTAGTTTTCATTTTCTTTTTTCCTCCCTAATATTCTTTCTCAATTGGTGGTGATGAACACCAGTTCTAGTGAAGAGGGCTCCCACCTTATCCTTTTTCCTTGCTTGATAAGATTCTCCAACTAGCAATCTCTGCTTCTTCACAGGAGGCTCATTTGTATCTTGTGAGCTATTGAGCTCTATCAAATCAACAATATTTTCTCCAGCTTGATGCTTCTTAGCTATTATTTTTTCCCGGGTAGGGATGTTGTGCACCGAATAGCCACCATCACTATCTTCATCACATTTAGACTCAGAATGGACACCCTTTTTCTTGCTTGTTTCATCAATTTGATCTTCAAAGGTCCTCATCAAAGTATTAAATTGGGGCATCATTTGTTCAAGCCTTTGAAGATAGGGCAGATTGGGGAAGAAACCACTAAATGCCAATCCCTTTTGTCTCAACCATTTCTCCATGGCATGTAGATCATGTATTTGGTCAGATCTTCTTGCCACTTCCTCCTCTCCTATTATATTTATTAACACATCCTCCTCAGGACACTCCTCATGTCTCTTATTGAAGGGGATGCTGGGCATGTAACATTTCTTGGCAACAGTCATGAATCCGTCTATATCAACATACCTATGGGAAGTTGCGTGCATTCTGAATTGTCCTAACCAGTCATTTACCTTACTAAAGACATTCTTTCCTATTGTGAGATTATGGACTCTAAAGTGCCTTGGAGTAAAAGTTCCTTTTCTATGTGAAGCCAAGTGCTCCTTATCAGTTAGTATTAACTGCCATATAAATTCTAAAAATGTCACTCTAGGTGGAATAAAGAATGGTAGAATGTGGGGGGGTTGGGCGCATCCATATACCGTAATCATAGTATATCCCTTCTCATAATAAATGTCCCCCCAATTGTGACCCTTGGTCCATTTATCAACAAATTTTTGAGGCCTCACTAGCTACAAGACCTTTGTGGATAGCCTTGAAAGATTAAGCCCTAAACTGAGGAGGATAGGCCGAACTATCTAATTTTCAAATACATAAAAATCACTTCTTATAGAAGAGGGAATCCAAGCCCTAATCCAAAACTGTATTGGATTTTTCTATCCCTTATACATCATTTGTGACTCAAGGTACTCCATGTTCATGATATTATAATTGAAGTATAGAATGAGGTGCATCAATAAAGAATAATGCATAAACTGAGGTGTAGAACTAGACGTGTGGTTTTTCAAAGCTTGTAAACTGTCATGCATCTTTTCTATTATATATCCTATGTAATCATATCCCTTTGTTGCGTGAAGACTCTAGGAGTCTAGAACTATCATCAGGAGGTTTGAGGGAATCCTTTCTCCACCATCAATCCCTAGAACCTTGCATAATCCATAAGCAATGTACCTTATGTAGAAACAAAGATCCTTGTATGCATAAGGGATTGCTCCAGGCATTGGTGCTATGCAATTTCTATTTTCTCAGGGAACATGGTTCTGAATTTCTTTAGCCACAATGGCAGCCTCCCTGATATACCTGTTGGCTAGGGCCTACAAATTAATTTTAGTGGCCATAGGGAGTTGGATACCGAAAGCTCTTATAAATGAATTCTGATCAAGGGTGACTAGAGGAGAACCATCACCCTTCCTAATTGTTCTGGATAGGGGATCATAGGAATGGTCTAGAACAATTAAGACATCTATATCTAGGAAAACCTCAGGAACTATCAATTTTGTGGGCCTCGACGTCCAAGGGTTTGAGACAGGGACCAGATTCTTTGAATTCTTATAAAATTATTTAAATAAACACATTCCAGTGATTTCTGGAGTCTCAACATCTCTACAGTATGCAAGTTCATCTATTAAACAATCATCACTAACCTTCTTATTCTGTGATGAGCCCGATAGTAAGGTGAGGAATTCATCCAAATAAATTTCCTTAGCTTTCTCCTTTGTCCCTTTGCTGGTAGAAGCCCCACTGACAGATAATTGGCTCATTTTATCTGAGAATTTGAACTCCTCTGCAAATTATGGACGTTCTAAACTTTGTAATTGCTCAAAAAATCTTAGGAAATTCTATTGCTTTGGCTTTTCTGAATGCTAGTAATTCAAAATGAGTGACGAACAACTGTATTTATTTAGCAGAATTGAATGTAGCAATCTGTTAGAGATCAAAAAGCTAAAAAATATGTCACTTCCACCATTACTTGGCACACTCAGAACTCACTTCACTAACTATAAGCTAAGAAAATGATAGGTAATCAAAATTCAATCTTTGGTGACCTGGCAACTACATGACATTCTCGTAATCGCTGAAGATTTAGCACCTCTTTTATACTTTCAAAGATCTGGTGACTAAAGAAAAATTTAGTTGTTAAATGACTTTATTTCTTTTGGAGATCTGGCGACTAACATAGTCGCTGAATATTTTGGACCCTGTTGAATTTATCTGGAGACTGATCAACCATGCGCTTTCCTAAATTTTCCATTCTAAGACCCGGTGACCATAGGCAATCTCTTAATCACTGCAAAATTATTTCCCTTTTCACTTTATCTCAAGACCTGGTGACAAAAGCCATCAAGAGATCTGGCAACCTCAATGAATCTCCTAGTCACTGAATACTTTTGACTTTTCAAACTTCCTCTTGAGACCTTCTGATTCAACTATTTGGAGACTTAGAGACTAAAGATAGGAAAATTTTAATTTATTTCTTCTAGAGATCCAGTGACTATAGTTGAGTCTTCTTACTTGTTCACTTTTTTCATTTTTTATCACCCAATTGGGAGAAGACATGTCACAAAATCCAGCAAACGGATACTTATATTTTTCAATCTTTTAATTTTAGTCAACACTGAACTACAGATCATCAGGTGATTACGCGACTGAAGACAGTCTCTTAATCGCTAATCAATTCTTGTAACTTGAGTTTGACCTAAAGATTGAGCGACTAGGAAAATCTCAAGGTCGCTGGATAATTTTGTAACCCGTGGTTACATCCTAAGACCACGTGACCACCAATCGATCAAGACTAAATCAATGGCTAAGAATAATGGTCCCACAAACCTATCTCTTAACTCAAGCTCATCTGGCGATTACATGACTAAAGACACCTCCAAGTCACCCGTTATTTCCTTTGACTATGGTTAAGACTGGAGATTGTGCTAACACCCTTATTCTCCAAGTCACTAGAAGAATTACTTAACCACGGTCAAGTAATGAGATTAAATATCAACCACTAATTACATCTAGATCCAACGGTTGTCGCTAAGTCACGATACCTTTTATCACTTAACTACTTCATTGGGAGACTTAGAGATAACTGTGTCACTGAATCACTGACCACCAGAGATATAACTGTCATAACCATGAGAATACACAACCATTGAAATTTTTAGGTTGCAAGATAAAAGAACTAACCACTAAATAACTTAGAGATCTAGTGACCCACAAAAAAGACTGCCACTTTTCATTTGGAGATTCAGCGACCAACTGCAAACCTCATAATTGCTGAATATTATATCAATTTTTTATTTCTTTTAGAGATCACCCGACTGAGAGGTATTTTGATCTGGAGATAAAGCGACCATAGTTACGTTGCAAAAGAATTATCATAGTAGTCGCTAGATCTCATAATAGTTATCCAAAGACCTAGTGACTAAAGGCAATCACTGACTCATTTGAAGGCAAAGAATATCCTTCCATCCTTGGGAGACTGTGTGACAAAGGGAAATAGATAATCACTAGTAAAAAAGGAATATGCTAAACTGTTTGGGAGACTAAGCAACTAACCTGAGAGTATAAAGTGCACATGTTGAAAACAAGCCGTTAAGTAATTTGAAAAAGTAACAGCCGAAAAGACCTAGGTGAGAAATTTTTAGGGTTTTTGGATTTTAAGGGCAAAAAGTCCTAAAAATTGGGGTTTTCAAACTTTTAAACAATTTCAAGGCTTAAAACCTGGAAATGCTTTAGAAATCAAATCATGAAACTCAGGGATAGGCATCAAAAATAAAAATTTCAAAGAACAACACCTAAAACTAGGAAACCAACCAAGAGTGGCTCTATCTGAGGATATTTAAACACAAGTTTAAGTAAGAACCATAGATCTCTGGGAAAGCAGACCAAAATCGACCGACCTAAAGAAGGAAAGAAAACACACAACTAGAAAGGAAACAAACCTAGATACAAATTTTTACAAGAAGTTTGCATGTGCATACGAATTAGAATTTCTAGCTGAAAAAAAGTTTTAAGAATAGCCCATGCACTGGAAACTCAAAAATTTCTCCATCCATATTTTTTAACAGGTAGGAATCTTTCCCAAAATTTTCATAGATTATGTAGGGACCAAGCCATAATGATTCAAACTTCTTATGCTTTCCTTTATCTTCTGCTTTGACATTCCACTGAAGCACTAGGTCATCTGTTTGGAATTTTCTGGTAGTAGCCCTCTTGTCAAACAGGTACTTCATTTTTTGCTATAACTTGACATTTCTCTTTTGATTATCTCTTCTCATTTCATCCAATTCAATTAATTGCATGATTTTATCCTAGATTGGCTCCAAAATATCCAACTCCTCATCCTGGATGAAATTGTACACAAGCACCAAGTTATTAATAGGCAATCTTGACTGTAATTCATACACAAGCTCAAATGGAGATTTTCCTGTAGCCTTTTTTTATTGTAATTATATCTGCCCACAGAGCAAGCTTCAGCTTTGAATGCCAGGATCTTTTATTTTTCTCCAATGTTTTCTTCAGAATTTTTAAAATGCTTTTTTTACTGGATTTAGCTTGTCCATTTTCTTGGGGGTGATAGGGAGATGAGTAAGATGTTATAATTCCATTTTCTTTATAGAAGTCCTTAAACTCATCTAATCTAAAGCACATTGCATTATCAGTGATCAACTTCATGGGGACACCAAATCTCATGGTCAGAATATTGTCTAGTAAAAAATTAATCACTACTCTACTTGTTGCCTTCTTGGCAGGGATAGCTTCTATCCATTTTGTGAAGTAGTCAGTTGCAACAAGTATCCAACTATACCCACCACTAGATTTCTCAACAAACTCACCAATGAAGTCCACACCCCACATGGCAAATGGTGCTTCTGCAACTACTGGGTTTAACAACAATTCTCCTGAATACTTTAACTTAGAAGCAAACTTTTGACAAGCCTCACATCTTTTAAGGAATTGAGAAGAATCATTGAACAATGTAGGCCAAAAATAGCCAACTCTTAAAATCTTATGGGCAGTGGTCCTTGCAGAAAAATGCCCTCCACAAACACCAACATGCATTTCATTCAAGACCTTCTCTGCTTGATATTTGTCAAGGAAAAATAGGAAAATTTCATCTCTATTTTTCCAGTACAAATCTCCTTGTATTAATGTGTACTTTTGAGCTTGTAATCTTAGGGTTCTCTTTTGATTTTCAGTCATATGCTCTAGACATCTGGCATTCTTAATGAAATAAACAATATCAGCATAATATGGTTGCATTTCAATACTTGTTATTGTCAAGTCTGATATCCCTTCACTATTAACCTAGACCAAATCCATGTTTTCCTCAGTCATCAATTTTTCTAGACCTTGTCCTCTTACTAGCTTGGTGATATGAATTTCCAAGTTGAATTCCTGGATACTAGTAATCCATTTACATCTTTTACCAGTAACCTCTGACTGTGTAAGAACATCTTTTACTGCTACATGTGGACCATATGCAATAACCCTAGCACATACCAGATAAGGCCTAAAATATTTTACAACTTTTACCAATTCATATGCCTACTTTTCCAGCATCTCATAATTTAGTTCAGCAGCCTGCATGGACTTACTGAAAAATACAATTGGGTGTTCAAAATTTTCTTCATCCTTTTGTAGCAATACATTAGCAATAGTGTGAAATGATGCAAAAGAGAATAATGAGAAAGGTTTGATGTAGTTAGGATATTTCAATATAGGTGCCTCTTGAACAACCTCTTTGATTCTGTCAAAATCTTGCTGAGCTTCAACAGTCCATTGGAACTTAACATCCTTCTTGAGTAGCTTGACTATTGGTTTAACAATTTCAGCAAAGTTTGCAATAAATCTTCTAACAAAATTGATTTTTCTCAAAAAGGATTTCACACCCTTGAGGTTTTTTGGTGCAGTGATGCTCTAGATAGCCTCTACCCTTTCTAGGTCAATTCTTATTCCATCCTTTGATACAATGTGCCCTAACAACTTTCCTTCTTTGACTGCAAAGTTACACTTTTTTGGGTTTAGGGACACACCATATTCTAGAGCCTTGTTAATTTTTTTTTCAAGATGAGAAAAATGGTTCTCTGCTTTCTTTGAATAAGCAGTCATGTCATCTTGGTAAACAACCATAAATAAATCTATGTATTCCTTGAATGCAACATCCATGGCTCTTTGGAAAGTTGTCTCATCATTTCTAAGACCAAATGGCATCCTAACGTAGACATAAGTTCCCCAAGGTGTTGTGAAGGTAGTCTTAAACTATTCAAATTCTTTCACAAACACCTAGTTATATCCAAAGAAGCCATCCATCATAGATAGTAATTCACAACCAGTAACTTTATGCAACATTGCTTCCATGTTGGGTAAAGAATAGTTGTCTTTTAGAGATGCAACATTCAGGTTTCTAAAGTCTACACACAACCTAATATCACCATTTTTCTTTCTGACTGGGACTAGGTTAGATACCCAAGTTGAGTGCCTTATAGGCTGGATTATTCTTGCATCACTCAATTTGACCAGTTCTTGCTACATTTTGGGAGCCAATAATGGGTTTATAGGCCCCTACTTCTATCTAAATGGCTTGATATCTTGCTTTAATGGGATCTCATGTTGGAAAAGATCCTCTCTATAGGCCTTTAGGTCATCATAAGACCATGTGAACACATGTTTGTGTTTTCTTAATAACTTTATCAGATTGTATCTTATTTGAGGATCCAACTCTTTTCCAATATAAATCATTTGAGGGGTATTATGTGATCCCAAGTTCACTTCTTCTAACTTTTCTCTCTTAGCATTACTATTCTTTAACATGTAATCATTCTGACTACTATATAATACTTTTAGTTTAGTTAAACCTTTAGGAATGTGATTTTTACTCAACTGGATTACCTCATTTCCCATGAGCATATCTTTATCATCAATATATTCAACCAAAGTGTTACAATCTATGAGCTGATCTTCATAAGTGTCAAGGCATTGAATAAACTTTAAAATGTCATGGCCATCTTCAAAGACCTGCCAATTGTAAATATTTTCTAGAACAATTGGCCTACTCTTTATTTCCACCATTGATACTCCAGACAAAGTTGCATCATCTCCTTTTAAGGAAACATTAGCTAAAAAATCAGCCATAATGTTCTTAGACCTTTCCACCCAATAGATGTTAAAGGCATCAAATAATTCAATCTGATCCTAGATAACATGTTTATACAATTTTAATCTATCATTTTTAATAGCATACTTGGATCTAACTTGTGCTACCACAAGCTCAGAATCACCATAAAATTTTAAACACTTTATCCCATGTTTTATGGCAATGTTCAATCCTAAAGACAGTGCTTCATATTCAACAGTGTTATTTGTACACTGAAAAGTCAATAGAAATGAGTACTTGAAAGTGGTACCTGATGGAGATATGAATAGGATTCTAGCTCTTGAGCCTTCTTTTGAACAAGCTCCATCAAAATACATTTTCCATAACCCATCTTTTTGTTCTTTCAGTTCTTCAATCAATGGGTCTACATCTTCTTCTTGTGGAATGAGCTTTTCCACCCTAAATTTTTCCATATCAACATCCACACAACAATTCAAATCATCAGCATCAGTTAGTTCAATCATATGTGGGGTCCTACTTTCTCTAGATACCTTGACATTGTTTCCATCAATGTTAAAAGTTGCAAAAGACAAGTCACATTGGATACTACCTCCCATTGATGCACTCCACTTTCTGGATAATAACATTCCATACTGAGGTGGGATATCAACCACTAGGGCAGTCATAGTTAACAACCTATTTGGGTAAGCTACTAGCCTGTAAGGTAGTGCTTTAATAGTACCAACAACTGGCACTTCTCTTGAGTCCATGGCCTAACATCTTCCATGAGGGGTATCCACTTTTAATCCCAGAGACCTCATCACCTCTACAGACATAATGGTATTAGAAGCTCCTGAGTCAATAATGTAATTCTTTAAAAGCTTACCATTTACTATCAAAGATAGAAAGAAAGGATCAACTATCCCTGACACAATATTGATAACATTTGTATCCAAATAAATTTGAGGAATCTCAGAGATAATTTCCCCATACTGGTTTTCATTTGAGTCATTTACTAAGGCAATCAATTTATCATCCTTAGTGACACCTTGGGTATTAGTAGGAGTAACTCCATTCACCCAAATTAAGGCCTTTTCTTTGTGTTCCTTTATCCTCATCATTTCTAACAAAGGAACTTTGATAGTGATTTGTGATAGCAACTTACTCATATCAACAAGAATGTATTTTGGGTCAACTATATCTTATTTAATAATAGTGACCTTCATATTTTCTTCATGTTCAGTCAGGCCGAGATGATCCTTGCTTTGGGTTTTAACCTCCTTTTGGGTAGAAATGATAGTTTCCTCCAAGGGTTTATCTTTCATTCTATAAGTCATATTGGGGCTAGAAAAAGTGACATTCCTTTTGATCTTAGTTTTGTTGACAACCTCAGAAGCCTTATGTTTATCCTAAGATTGTTTCACATCCTTTTTTGACTTTTTGATGAATATACCATCTGGCTTATGATTTGGGTCACCGACCACCCTATTTCTTAAATTATAATTACTTTTGTCTTGAGTAACCATATCCGTTGTGATTTGTGCAATTTCCTCATTAGAGGGCCTTCTCAACACAATTGATCCATCATCTCTCAAAGTATTACATTGGACTTTATCTAACTGACTATCTTCTTCATCAGAAAAAACTTGCTGATGGGAGACCTCATTCCTGGATTGGGAGCTAGATACATCTTGACCCTCATCTTCTTCAGTGGAGTCCATTTCATCATACATACATGAAGAAGTCATGGCACATCCTCGGTCATCATAAGACTCTTCATCATTACTTTCTTGTTCTCCATTTGTAGACATACTCTAAGCAACTGCATAGTAATAAGGATCATGAGGTGATTGACAAACAATACACCATGGAACATCATCATTCATGTTCACTATGTTCTTTAGTAATGGGTTAGGAGTTTTATCATTGGGTTTATCCCTTCTTTCAGGAAGCACTAGTTTTCTATCCTTCCATTGAGTGTTATAGGGATAGTTTTGTATTCTTGGTAATTTGTTGAAGTTATTAAAAGATGGTCTGTCACTTGATGCCAATCTATTATTTATACTCTCACCAGGCTTCAAATATTTTATAGCTTTTAAAATTTTCTTCAAACTATCATCCTCTTTTGGTTTTGTATCATATTTTCCTAGTTCCTTTCTATTTGAAACTTGAGGTTTATAGTCATCCCTTCTCCCCAATTTTCTTGATATTCTTCTATTACTTTCTATGTTAATGGATAATTTGTAAGCTTTTGTGAGGTTTCTAGGGTTTTTATCTCTTAGAAGATATCCCATTTTTGAATCAAAAGCATTTAGATAAGTGACCAAACATATTTTGTCATCCAACCTGATAACTTGTAACAATTTGTGCATAGCTTTCTAAAATATGACATTAAATTCAACAACACCCTCATTTTGGTTTTTCTTGATGTTATTGAATTCATTCAACATAAAACCTTCGTTGGTCTTATCACCATATTGTTCCTTAAAACAATTCCTAAACTGCTCCCATGAACTTATGCGAGCATGAGGTAAATTTCTAAACCAATCCCTAGAATCTTCAGTTAGAGATTGAACAAAAAGCTTCATAACCACATCATCAGGTTCTATGTTGTAGTCATCTATCACATCAATGAAGTTCTTCAAGTGTTTCTCACAGGCGACTGCATTACTTCCAGTAAATTTTGGGAGTTTTTTCCTAATTTCATTAGGGATAGGATTAGGGTATCCGGGGATTCCAATAAAAACCAATTGTTTGTGTCTCTCATGAATAGATCCCATTTGAGATGGGACAACACCTTTAGATGTAGATGTCTAAATATTAGAAAAATTGGAGACTTTATGGGCAGAAAATGAAGGGAAATTTTTGGCAGTATTCAAAACATTTGTACCTTGTACTAAAGAAGTGGAAACTGTATTAGTGAGTCCAGAAGATTTCCTAAGAAACTCAATTTTTCTTTTCATCTCAGTTGCAGTAGCTTCAAGCTCTACCTTATCTAATTCTTTAGCCAAAAATTCCTATTCTCTCTTGGCCTTTTCAAGGTCAACATCTAATCTTGCTGCTTGATCTAAATAATTTTTATTAGGATTTGGTTCATTAATTGAAATTCCTACAACTTTTTGTTTATCCTTATCCCCAGGGTTTCTTATTTCAGGTACTTCTTGGATAATGGGTTGTTCATTTGTTTTTTCTCATATGGGAACATAATTTATAGCTTCATAATCCAACAATCATCTCTTCAATTGTTTAGCTCTTATCATAGCATGTTTAATCTTTTCTTCTTTCTCTTTCTCTCTTTTTTGTCTTATTGAACTCAGCTTGCCCCCAGATTTTTCTTTCTAATTCAAATACCTCCTAAAAAATTTCTTCAGAGTCTGGGAGGGTTGTTTCTAATGAAGAATTTTGGGCAAGGATTTCCTCTTGGTGGTCATTAGGCACTTGGTGACCCTATAAGGAGGAACCATGGGGAAAAGAAGGAACAAAGTCTTGTCTATTCCTACTTTGGCTTCTAGATCTTCTATTATTTCAAGAGATTCCTCTTGTGGGGGGTTTTGCTCTCCTTCCATCCTTTTCAGAGGGTGAATAGTAATCTTCATACTAATTTAAGCCCAAATCAACTGCCTCCTCATATTCTAATGTATTTCCCTCCTAATGTGTTTGAATAGGGACATTTGTCCTCCCCTTTCCTTTCTGTTTCCATGTAAAAGACATGTCATTATTATTTCCTTCCCTCCTCATTTGATTTCACCTTGAAGTAGTTAGAAGTTCTCCCTCTAAATTTTCTTCTGGATGTTCTTTTCTCCAGGACCTTGTATTCCTATGGGTCATCTTCAAACAAGGGGTCTCTTATGGAGCACTGGCACAGAGACTTTACAAAGAGTCACCACCCAATTTTATTGAGAATTTGGTGATATTTATCCTTGGGAAAGTATATGAGAAAGAATTTAGAAGGGAAAGATATAGAGAAATAAAGGACAACTCTGATCTTCAATGGTGACTGACCAATAGTGACTGACTGGTATGAAATAAGCAGGCCAGGGGTTAAACTCTACTTGAAACCTGTGTTATTTATAACCTTTTGAAAAAGTTTTGATCCCCAGCAGAGTCGCCAATTTGTTAGAGCTTTTTCTTGTGGGATCAAACTTGGCTAATATGTAGCTTGGATTCTTAGTGTAAAGGGCTCCGAGTTTGCAAGTGAGACTCTAATTGATGAGGATTGGATAAGATCCTCCTTCTTTGAGTTCCACAGGACTTAGGTGGGTATTGCCTCTTTAGTTGATGTACTATGTTTCAAGTAGACCTTTTAGGTTGTGAATTAAGTCTTCACTGCTATGCTATTTAGGCCTTAAAATACCTTAATGAAAGATTACTCCGTAAATAGCTAAGAACATCATGATATAGAGCATAACAAAAGAAACTATGAATGTAATAGCATACACGAGTGGAATGAGGATGTTCATCCTTCTTATTTTTATGAGCTTTACTCAAGGAAAGCTAACCTTTTGATTCTCTCTTTAAGGAATCAGCAAACACAAATTGTATAACTTGAATATAATTTCTTTAAAATCACACAGACAATTCTCGAAAAGTAAAAGATACTTGTAATGAAATAGATTTTAGTACTTCTAAAGATCATGAAAAGACAATTTATAAGAAACAAACACTAAATTAGTGCCTAATCCAATGGGCAAAGGAGTTTAAATGCAACCCCATAGGAATATTCTTAAAATGAATACAATAGTGTGCCTTACACATAATCTACAAGCTGAATAGAATGCCTTGCAATCTATTCTATCAACCTAAGATTATTATCATCAAAATCCCTACACATAACTTTACTCTTTGCAATTGATAACAAGGATTTTTAATTCTCTCCTTGAGAGAAACTCATAATTGTATCATGTTAAAATGGAAGCACTTCCATGATAAGAGTGTTTATCCCTCTAAGTAAGTGGTTTAGGGTCATCTTGAATGCCTTGGATTGATCTTTGCTTTGATCTGGCTTTCTCCCCTCATTCCGCATCTTTCTTGTTTCATTCTAGGTGAAATTAGGGTTAGGATCTTGAGGATTCTCCTTAATTTCCCTCTTTCATGGCTCTAGTTTTTAGGTAGGACTTAGAAATAGGTCCTCTTGGCCTTCATTATAGTTATCATAGGAGTTTATGCTCATCTCTAGCATTTTGTCCCTGTTTGATATCATTTCTAGGTCTCTGGGCATCCCCAGGACCTCCTGTCCTGGTTCTGACTGAATCTGGGCCCAGGGTCAAATTCAAGGTTGATCCTAACTAGGTCAGGATCGAGCTCAAACCTAACTAGGTCAGGTTCAAACTCAAACCTAACTAGGTCAGTCCCAACCTTGATTTTTCCCCCTTCCTTCAAATTTCTAGAATCCTTGATTTCCGAGCATCGGGCTTTCAGGATATTTGTTTTCCCACCTCCGAGTCGGTCATTTTGGGTTTCAAAATGGTAAATCCTTCAATTAAATTTAATCTAGGTATATTTTCTAAAGGTTAGGACCTAATTGGGATTTAATTCTCCAAGGTGGCCCCTCTAGAGGATTGTGCCCTAGTTCTGATGAAGGGTGCTCCCCTTAATACCAAAAACACATAACAGAAATAGAGAAACAACAATAATATGCAAGAACAAAAAATTGGCTTCTTATTATCTCCACAAATGTGGAATTACAAACTTTCAGAATTACAATATGCAAAGCCACATGGGCATTCCCTTACAATGTTCTGTAGGACTAAGCCTCAAATTATTACCCACATCTACTACCTAGAACTGCCTAAGACAACACTACGGGCCTTCTTTATATAGGCAATTTCCACCGCCCGAGAAGGTTCTAGAAATTTAGCCCAAAGGGCTGACCAAACTTAGAAGTATTTTATTTTACAATTTATTACACCAAAGTCGGCTCAAAATAACTTTTGAAACCCGAACAAAAATTTTGAAGGAAAATTATTTTCTACCATTTCAGGTGACCCAACTTCTGAAGACCATAATTCATCGCCAGTTGCTCCAATTGACTATTACAACCCCAATTCAGAAAGGCCACGAAGCGCTCTACAGGCTTGACTGGTGCAAGCGCCTATCACCCAAATTATTGACCTTAGCCGGTGCCTCTAAAGCCTTTAAAACTGAGTTCAAAGTTTTTGTACCCTACTGCCAATATCAAAAATCTTTAATATCTACAAAGCTAGACTTGATCTGTCAATGAAACTTTACTGGTAGGCTGATACAACTAAGATGAACCTCCACATGTGAAATCAGAACATTCCGAGATCTATGACCAACTTACTAAAAATAGCAAGTTTCCATAAATAGCAGCTCTACACAAGATAGCCCTTATTGAATACAAAAACATAAATATTTTTGGGTGATGCAAGATTGCTCTTACACCCAGGATGCTCTTGCATCAGACACCCAGGGTAATTTGAGAAGTGACCCTGTCACGACTCAGGTGTGCAGAGGAAAACCAAGATAGTCAACCTCCTTCTTTGTCAGCCATGATGAATCTTCAACAGGTCATCCTTTCCACTTGACCAGATATTCTTCATATGTCCTGTTCCTTGTGCTTCTACCAACATGAATATCTAGTATATCTTCAATCTCCTTAGTGTCTAAACTGGTTACTGGAATGCTCCACTATGCTGCTATGATCTCATCTTCAACACCTCCTTCATGATACTCTGTCAGATCTAAAATGTTAAACACTGGTGAAATATTTAGCACAGTAGGCAATTCTACCTCATATGCATTTCCTGAATCATGTTTCTTCAGTATCTTACATGGTCCAAACTTCTTTATTTTCAGCTTGTTATATGTACCAACTGGAAACCACTCCATCCGCAAATGAACCATGACTTCATCTCCAACCTAAAATTCCTTATGCCTCCTTTTCTCATCTACCTTAGCCTTATACTACGCATTCATCTTGGTAATATGCTTCCTCACCTCCCCATGGATGTTCTTCAAGTGTTCTGCAAAATCCTCAGCTTCAGCACTACTTATTTCTCTTTTATCTATCTTCCTCAATTCAGATGCATTTCTGGGACTGCTACCATATACAATCTGGAATGGTGATCTACCAGTACTCTTGTTAATAGAATTATTGTATGCAAATTTTTCCTGTGCTAAAATCAAATCCCATCCTATTGGCTTGTCTCCAACCAAACATCTCAACAAATTTTCCAAACTTCTATTCACCACCTCTGTCTGTCCATCAGTCTGTGGATGATGTGATGAACTAAACTTCAAATCTGTCTTCAACTTCTTCCACAATGTATGCCAAAAATATCCAACAAACTTAGTGTCTCAATCTGAAACTATGGTCTTTGGCAAACCATGAAGTCTCACTACTTCTCTGAAAAATAATTCTACAACATGAACAACATCATTAGTCTTCTTGTAGGGAATGAAATGTGCCATCTTTAAAAATCTGTCAACCACCACAAAAATTGAATCATGTCCCTGCTGAGTCCTTGGTAAACCAAGAACAAAGTCCATGCTGATATCCTCCCAAGGCTTCTCTGGTACAGGTAATGGCTGATACAACCCTGTATTCTGCTTCACTCCTTTTTCATCTGATATACTCTGCAACTTTGTACAAACTTCTTCACATCTTGCTGCAACTATGGCCAATAATAATTCTCACTAACCAAACCAAAGGTTTTATCATGACCAAAATGTCCAGCCAATCCTCCGCTATGCTTCTCCTTGATGAGATTCTCCCTCATAGAAATTCATGGAATGCACAACTGACTCCCTTTGAATAGCATATCATCCTAGATGATGAAATCCAGCCATTTCATCCTATCTAGAGTAACAGGTTCTGTACAAGCTTTCCAAGCTTCACCAAAATTAGGATCCTCTGGATACAAATTCTTGAGTTCCTTGAACCCAACCACTTCAATCTGCATTTCTGTCAGCAATAGTTGCCTTCTGCTAAGAGCATCTGCAACCCTATTAGACTTTCTACTCCTGTGTTTCAAAACAAATGTATAACTTTGTAAAAACTCAACCCATTTCAAATGCCTTTGATTCAACTTTCCTTGACTATTCAAATATTGCAAAGCTTGATGATCAGTATACAAAACAAACTCCTTAGGAAGTAGATAATGTCTCCACTTCTTTAATGCCTGAACTATAGCATAAAATTCCTAATCATAAACAGAATATTTCCTCTTGGCATCATTTAACTTCTCACTGAAATAAGCAACAGGTTTACCTTCTTGGCTCATAACAGCTCCTATTGTAGTACCACTAGCATCACAATCTACTTGAAACACCTTATTAAAATTTGGAAGTGCTAAAATAGGTTGTTCTGTAATTTTTTGTTTCAACAATTGAAAACTCTTTTCTGCCCCATTAGTCCACTTAAACTCTTTTCTATCCCCTCTCATTGTTTCAGTCAAGGGTCCACAAATACTGTTAAAATTTCTAATAAATTTTCTATAAAAGCTAGCTAGACCATGAAAAGATCTTACCTCAGTAGCACTCCTTGGAGTAGGCCATTCAAGGATAGCTTGCACCTTCTCTGGGTCCATTTTTAGACCTTCTGTTGAAACTACAAAGCCCAAATACACCAACTCTTTCTTCACAAAACTTCACTTCTTCAAATTAATCAACAATTTTTCTTCTCTCAAATTCTCAAATACCATACGAATATGCATCATATGCTCCTCCAATGTCTTACTAAAGATCAAAATATCATCTAGGTAAAGAATGACAAACTTACCTAGAAATTCTTTCAGAACCTCGTTCATGAGCCGCGTGAAAGTGCTCGGTGCATTGGTTAGCCCAAAAGGCATGACTAACCACTCATACAGTCCTTCCTTTGTCTTGAAAGCAGTCTTCCATTCATCTCCTTCTCTGATCTGAATCTGATGATATCCGCTTTTCAGATCTATCTTTGAGAAATACATAGCTCCACTCAAGCAGTCCATAATATCATCCATTCATGGCAATGGAGACCTGTACTTGATTGTGATCTTGTTTATTGCTCTAGAATCTATACACATCCTCCACTCTCCATTCTTCTTTGGTGCTAATACCGCTGGTACAGCATAAGGACTCAAACTCTCATGGATGAATCCTTTCTGCAACAACTCATGTACTTGCCTGTTCAACTCCTCACTTTTTGCACGTGTCATTCTATGTGCTGCCTTATTTGGCAAACTCACTCCTAGGATCAAGTTCATCTGATGACTAATCTTCCTAACTGGTGGTAATCCATCAGGTACATTATTGGATACAATATCCTGAAACTCATTCAACAAATTTGCAACTTCTACAGGAATGTCTTCTACTTCCTCTTTACCAGATTTTGGAATTAAAGCAAAACATACATGCTCATGTCTCATACCATCTAGGAAACTTCTTCCATCAACAAAAGTTATTCTTGCACTACCACATACCTTTTTTTTTGTGTCATTCAATAGCTTTAGCTTATGTCGCACTCCATCCTTTGTCAAGGAATAGGTATTTGCACGACCATCATGTACAACAAATCAGTCAAACTACCATGGTCTACCTAACAACATATGACATACATCCATCAATATGATATCACATAGTACCTCATCATGATATCCACTAATCTTGAACTTCACTAGGCATTGTTCATTGACCATGACCTTGTGGTCATCATGTACCCAGGCAATCCAATATGGATGTGGGTGTTTCTGTCTCTTGAGCTTCAACTTTGTCACCATCTCTTCCGACACCAAATTATCAGTGCTTCCACTATCAATAATCACATCACAACACTTACCCTCACATTTGCACCTAGTGCGAAATAGGATCCTCCTTTGTTCAGGTTCATTCCCACCACTCAGCAGGACTCTTTTGTTAATCAGCGTTTCTCCTCTTTCAACATCTTCAAAATTTGATGATCTGGCATCTTCATCTACATACACAACTCTGGCCTGGCCTTCATTTCTCCTGTTTGTTCTTCCTTGGCACTGAGGACATTCAAATGCCCTATGACCTTCTTCTCCACAATGAAAACATGTCCCACGGAAGCCTCCTCTTCCAGATCCTTGTCCTCTTCCTCTTCCTCTTTGATCTCTATTATTCTAATCTTGGAAACGATTGGAATTGTTTCCTCACTGATTTTGACTACTACTGGCCTCATCCTTCTTTTTCAAATCTTCATTTCGGCCTCCATAGGACCATCCACTAGATCATCCACCGTGACCTCTTCCATTTTGTCTGCTCTCGAACTTCTTGTTCAACTTTTCCTCTACTTTTAGGGCAAATTGGTATGCCTCCTCAATACTGTTTATTCGAACCAGATTCAACTCCTCTTGAATGCTTGGCCTTAACCCGTTAAGGTATCAGGCAACTTTCTCCTTATCAGCTTCTGCATGGCCTGTTCTGATGAGGAGTCGATAGAACTCCTCTGTATACTCCTAAACATATCTTCCTGCTTTGTTCAAACTTTGCATTTTCTTTAGTAGGTCAAGCTCATAATCAACAGGAATGAACTATCACTTCAATTTATCCACCATCCGATCCCATCTTGTGATTTTATCTTTCCCCCTTCTATTTCACTCCAATTGAACCTCTTGCCACCAGATCTTCGCATGACCTTTCAGTCTAGCCTTCGCAAATTTGACCCTATCAGGATCCTCAACATCTTCATACTCAAAATATTCCTCACATTCATTGATCCAGTTGATCAATTCTTCTGGGTTAAGATTTCCAAAAAATGTAGGAACCTCAATCTTAGGTCTTTTTCCAATCTTGGAAATGGCCCGAAAAAGTCTTTCTTCCTCCTGGTTCACAATTTTGACTTCTCCTTCTTGATATTCTTCTTCGGCTTCATCCTCACTTTCATCTTTGACATTAAGATTCATTCCTCTACGAATCTCTTCTTACAATGCTCACACTTGTCTCTGCAGTGCCCTAACCTCAGGTGTTACAACACCAGCTCTTCTGCCACATTCCCTTTGTGGAGGCATTTTCATGATGCATTCTGAAACCCTAACCACGGTCCTGGTGAAAACTGCCTCACTGTCGGTGATCTATTTACACACTCAAGAACTCCTGCTCTGATACCACTTAATGAAAGGTGCTCCCCTTAGTATCACAAACACATAATAGAAACAGAGACACAACAACAATATGCAAGAATAGAAAATTGGCTTCTTATTATCTCCACAAATGTGGAATTACAAACTTTCAGAATTACAATATGCAAAGCCACATGGGCATTCCCTTACAATGTTCTATAGGACTAAGCCTCAAATTATTACCCAGATCTACTACCCAGAACTGCCTAAGACAACACTACGGGCCTTCTTTATATAGGCAATTTCCACCGCCCGAGAAGGTTCCAAAAATTTAGCCCAAAGGGCCGACCAAACTTAGAAGTATTTTATTTTACAATTTATTACATCAAAGTCGGCTCAAAATAAATTTTGAAACCTGAACATAAATTTTGAAAGAAAATTATTTTCTGCCATTTTAGGTGACCCAACTTCTGAAGACCATAAGTCATCGCCAGTTGCTCTGATTGACTATTACAACCCCAATTCAGAAAGGCCACAAAGCACTCTATAGGCTTGATTGGTGCAAGTGCCCGTCACCCAAATTATCGACCTCATCCGGGGCCTCTAAAGCCTTCAAAACTGAGTTCAAAGTTTATGTACCCTACTGCCAATATAAAAAATCTTCAATATCTACAAAGCTAGACTTGATCTGTTAATGAAACTTTACTAGTAGGCTGATATGATTGAGATGAACCTCCACATGTGAAATCAGAACATTCTGAGATTTATGACCAACTTACTAAAAATAGCAAGTTTCCATAAATAGCAGCTCTAAACAAGATAGCCCTTATTGAATACAAAAACATAAATATTTTTGGGTGATGCAAGATTGCTCTTACACCCAGGATGCTCCTGCATCAAGTTCACTATAAAAGGAGGCCTTCCTCTCTCATTTTATCATCCATTAATCACATCTCATCATCAAGAAATTTCTCTCAAGCTCTCAAGGTGATCAAGAAAGCATTCATTCAAGCATTCAAGTTCTCTTCTTCATCCAAGTTCTCCATTGAAGATCAAGGATTCAAGTATTCAAGCCATTGAAGGGATTCGGTTTAAGCATTCAAGATCCATCATTCAAACCCTAGATCTAGCCATCATAATGGTGTGATCTTCCTTCAAGATCCTTTTTTCATATTCAATATCCATTTCATTCTTCCCTCAAGCTGGATTCCAAGCATACAATTATGGAGGTTTTATTTATTGTTTTGTTCAAGCTTTCATATCAATATAGTTGTTTACATTCAAAATACAATTGCATATCTATTGAATTACATAGCTTCATTGTTAGATTCTTTTCTACTACTTGCTAGCATTCTTATTTCAATTTCAATATTAAGGTTGATTCCAAACTAGGGTTTGACCAAGGCAAACCCCTCAAAAAAACAACAAAAACCCTCATTTTTTTGTAGGTATAGGTGCAAAATTTCAGATCTGAGAGTGAATTTGGATACCCTTTTCGGTGAACTTCTGAGATCTACGAATAGAATTAGAATCAGCCTTCAAATAAAGAATGTAGTATTTGACCTTTTATGAGGGTCAAACTCGACCTAAGCTCATCTTAGAGAAAGATTTCTAGGTTTTCTCTGTCTCGACATTTCCAGTCCGAAACAGGTTGTAGAATTGCCTAAAAGTACACACAGACATCAGAATTTGACATTTTCCAGATCTAACCTAATTTGAGGTTAGTATTTGTATTTCAATTACTTCAAATTCTAAATACTTCAATTCAACCATAGGGAAACATAGGGTTATTCTCTGTCTCTTTCATATTCTCCATAGATTGATTCAATTGTGTATTAACCTTTTGGTTGATCAAATTGGATTTCTCCTTTGGGAATTTGGATTTAGGAGTGAATCTCATATTTTCCCTACGCATATATCTATCCACACATACACATATTTGAATAGAGGTGAATCCATTTTGGTGAACCTGACTAGCTTTCTCTCTTTCTTTTTGGTGTTGGATTGCCTTGTTAGATCTAGTTTATGCTCTTACATTTCAAAATTCAAAAATACAAAAAAAAATAATCTATATATTCAATAAAAAAACAAAAACATTTCTTGCATTTACTATGGAGATTGTTAAGATGTTTTGGTGGATGGTTATGTTATTCATCACTCTTCTTTTGCCATCTCTTTATACTACCTATGATGTTTATGAGAGTATCATTCACTTCCTTATGTTGATAACCCTTCACTTTGCTCTTGCCTATGCTTTTGTGAAGGTGACCAAAACTAGTCTGCCTACATTCAAAATGTTTCTTAGGGATTTATGTTGTAACCTTATTCATCTTTTAGATTATGTGAATAATTTGGTAGATGACACATCATCTCCTAATCTTCCTAATCCTAATCTTACTCCTATCAATCTTAATCCTAATCCTATCAAACTGATACATAATTCTCCATCTGTTAATCCTCACTCTTCCCGTACCTATGATGGGATTCAAGCTATAGTTCAGGATGTGGATGTGCAAGATTTCTTTGATTTATCTTCTCCTCCTATTCATGATGACAATAAAGGAAAGGGTAGAGAAACCTCTTTAAAACCTATTATCCCACCTTATACAACCTTTACTCGTGAACATGATAAATAATCACCTCATGTAGAAGCTTTACATAATATGTATACTACCGGATATAATATGGTGACTAAACAAGGTTGTAAAGGTTTAGGGCTAGGAGTTAATGAGCATGGTATTAGGTTTCCAGTTCATATCTCCCCTAAACTATATAGGTATGGTGTTTCTTGTTCGAAGTCTCAAGTTAAGGTAGGTGATGCTAAACATTGTCCTCCTCTTAACATTCTTCCCCCCACACCTATATTAGATAACTCTACTACTCATCAAGAAATTGCTAAGAAGGTATATGTCGAGCCAATGAATTCCAAGAAAGAAATCTTTAGACCTATGCTGATAGATGCTTTATACAAATACAAATGTCCTTTTCAATATAGTAACAAACATTTACTTGCCGATTGTAAACATTTCAAGTTATATGTTAGAGAAAGGGCTGCTTTAGGAATTATATCTCATTCTCATGCAGTTTTACAATTCCTTCATAATTTTGATATAGGGGATTCCCCTCCTTTAGATATAATGTAAATGTTCTTCTCCTCTTGTCTCATGACTGGGGGGCAAGAGTTGTATTTTCATCCAGTCTCCTAGGATCCATTAGGTCTTTCATTGGGGCTTAATTGGTATACTTCCTCTCCTATTTTTCTATGGATTTACATTCTATTTTCTTTTCAAGATATCTTTCCTAGGATATGTGTTTTGTGAAGGTATCCCTTGTCTCTATCCTTGGGGGGAAAGGTACCTCTTTCTTTCTCTTTGTCTAGGGAACTACTTTCCTTAGCCTAGTGGTATTTGTTTACTTTGCAATATTATTTCAAACATATTGATAGATGTTTTGACTATGGATAACCTTCTTATATGAGAAGTTGTTATCCTAGGTCATCACTTCTTCTCTACTTTGAAAATTATTTTCTTTATAAACTCTCATCCTGGCTTTGATGTTAGAGTTCTTTCCCTCATCGCAAAGATTCCTCTTCCTCTTGATTGCAGGGGTCTTGATGATTGAATCTTTGTTCTCTCATTGTTGAAAGTTGATATTTTATCTAAAAGCACTCCTCTTTGGTGGCGGTCTTGTTGATAAGATCTCTTTCTTTGAGGATCCTTTTCCATGAGTGACATATCCTTTTAATGATTATCTATACTCTTGGATGTAAGGGTCAATATCCCTCACTAAGAATATGGTATACATTATTGCTAAATAGGATATCTCCTTGCATTGTGAAGTAGGTATCCTCTTTCATCTTTGTCCTACACTTTTGGGGCAAGGATGCCATCTCCTTCTTTTCTATCTTTCTAGGATTCAACTCTTTCCTTGGTTAAGAAGTATTTATCTATTATGTGACATCCAATCATACATGAAAATTTTGGTTTGCATTAAGGACCTATGTCCTTGATAACAACCTCTTTGATTGTTTGACTTTGAGTTTCCATGGTTGATATATCTCTCACCCTAGAAACTAAACAGTGTGCTATCCCTCATAAGGGTTACTTTCTTTTCACTTCTTGCATGATATCTCTTTACATTTGTCCCTTCCATGGCCTCATAGGAGTTGTGACCTTCTTGGCTTGGACTGGGTGTTGTTTGTGGATATTGTCTTGATGCTGATGAAGGCTTTATCCTTGTTCTTTTTTTCCCTTAACATGTCAAAATAGTATGTTTTTTCCATTTAAGGAGGGGGGCATATATAGGGCCTCCCTTGTACTATAGTTTTTTATATTTACATGCTAATTCTTGGAAGGTAACGCACATAAGTTGCTAAATCTTAAAAAGACATGCATCTATACACTAAATCTTCTGAAGGTAACACACACAAGTTGCTAAATCTTGAGGAGACATGCATTTTTCAAGATTTTCAATATGCTAAATCCTCTGAAGGTAATGCACATAAGTTGCTAAATCCTGAAAAGGCACGCATCTATATACTAAATCTTCTAAAGGTAATGCACATAAGTTGCTAAATCCTGAGGAGACACGACACGCCTTTTTCAAGATTTTCAATATGCTAAATCCTCTGAAGGTAACACACGTAAGTTGCTAAATCTTGAAAGGACACGTATTTCCAATTTCAAATATCCTAAATCTTTGAAGGTAACACACATAAGTTGCTAAATCCTAAAAAGACACGCACTTATAAGCTAAATCTTCCGAGGGTAACACACATAAGTTGCTAAATCCTAAGAAGACATGCATTTCATATTCATAGTGATACAAGAAGGTGGATCTATGAATATTCTAGAAGTCATCAGAAGAGGCATTACAATTGCAAGCATAGTTTATGGGTGAACCTATTGGGCTCTCCCTCCAAGGTGATTCACGGTAAGGTGGGCATGTTACTAGGCGAGGTAATCACTTTCTCCTTTCTCTCTTTTCACTTTCATGCTAGTAGGATGGGATCATGAAGCTATATTATTTATAGTGTTTTTCTTTTCTTTCTAATGTAAACATTTATGCTTTTATGATAGCTTTCCAAATATCATATTAGTATGAGAAATATTTTTTTTAGCAAGGTTTCTTATGCTAATTGATTTGGGTTATTTAGTACTAACCCTTTTTCTTTTGGCACCCTCATGCATGTATGCTAAGTTAGAATCCTTAGTTTTGGGCCTTGTGTCCTTAGGTAAGTGTTATTTTATCTTATTGTGAATCCACTTGGATCTTCTTTTTCTTCTCCTTTACCAAGAGTTTGCATCGAGTCCATACTCTTGCTAAAGTGGGGGCTTAATGTATCATCTTAAAATGGAAGCACTTCCATGATAAGAACATTTATCCCTCTGAGTAAGTGGTTTGGGGTCATCTTGAATGCCTTGGATTGATATTTTCTTTGATCTAGGTTTCTCCCCGCCTTCCACTTCTTTCCTATTTCATTCTAGGTGAAATTAGGGTTAGGATCCTGAGGATTCTACTTAATTTCCCTCTTCCATGGCTCTATTTTCTAGGTAGGACTTAGAAATAGGTACTCCTAGCCTTCATCATAGTTATCATAGGATTTTATGCTTATCTCTGGTATTCTATCCCTGTTTGATATCATTTCTAGGTCTCTGGGCATCCTCGGGACCTCCTGTCTTGGTTCTGACTGAATCTAGGCCTAGGGTCAAATTCGAGGTTGATCCTAACTAGGTCAAGATCGAGCTCAAACCTGACTAGGTCAGGTTCAAACTCGAACCGAACTAGATCAGTCCTAACCTCAATTTTTCCCCCTTCCATCAAATTTCTAGAATCCTTGATTTCCGAGCATCGGGCTTTTGAGATATTTATTTTCCCGCCTTTGGGTCAGCCATTTCAGGTTTCAAAATGGTAAATCCTTCAATTTTATTTAATCTAGGTATATTTTCTAAAGGTTAGGACCTAATTGGGATTTAATTCTCCAACCAAGGTGGCCCCTATAGAGGATTGTGCCCTAGTTCACTATAAATGGAGGCCTTCCTCTCTCATTTTATCATCCATTATTCACATCTCATCATCAAGCAATTTCTCTCAAGATCTCAAGGTGATCAAGCAAGCATTCATTCAAGCATTCAAGTTCTCTTCTTCATCCAAGTTCTCCATTGAAGATCAAGGATTCAAGTATTCAAGCCATTGAAGGGATTTGGTTTAAGCATTCAAGATCCATCATTCAAACCCTAGATCTAGCCATCATAATGGTGTGATCTTCCTTCAAGATCCTTTTTTCATATTCAATATCCATTTCATTCTTCCCTCATGGTGGATTCCAAGCATACAATTATGGAGGTTTGATTTATTATTTTGTTCAAGCTTTCATATCAATATAGTTGTTTACATTCAAAATACAATTGCATATCTATTGAATTACATAACTTCATTGTTAGATCATTTTCTACTGCTTGCTAGCATTCTTATTTCAATTTCAATATTAAGGTTGATTCCAAACTGGGGTTTGACCAAGGCAAACCCCTCAAACAAACAACAAAAATCATCCTTTTGTTGTAGGTATAGGTGCGGGATTTCAGATCTGAGAGCGAATTTGGATACCCTTTTCGGTGAACTTCTAAGATCTGCGAACAGAATTAGAATCAGCCTTCAAATAAAGAATGTAGTATTTGACCTTTTATGAAGGTCAAACTTGACCTGAGCTCATCTTAGAGAGATTTCTGGGGTTTCTCTGTCTCGGCAATCCTAGTCCGGAACAGGTTGTAGAATTGCCCGAAAGTACACACAGACATCAGAATTTGACATTTTCCAGATCTACCCTAATTTGAGGTTAGTATTTGTATTTGAATTACTTAAAATCATAAAGACTTCAATTCAACCATAGGGAAACATAGGGTTATTCTCTCTCTCTCTCTCTTTCATATTCTCCATAGATTTATTCGATTTTGTATTAAACTTTTGGTTGATCAAATTGGATTTCTCCTTTGGGAATTTGGATTTAGGAGTGAATCTCATATTTCCCCTACACATCTATCTATCCACACATACACATATTTGAATAGAGGTGAATCCATTTTTACTTCTATTCATTCTGGTGAACCCGACTAGCTTTCTCTCTTTCTTTTTGGTGTTGGATTGCCTTGTTAGATCTAGTTTATCCTCTTTCATTTCAAAATTCAAAAATACCAAAAAAAACAATCTATATATTTGATAAAAAAACAAAAACATTTCTTGCATTTACTATGGAGATTGTTAAGATGTTTTGGTGCATGGTTATGTTATTCATCACTCTTCTTTTGCCATCTCTTTATACTACCTATGATGTTTATGAGAGTATCATTCACTTCCTTATGTTGATAACCCTTCACTTTGCTCTTGCCTATGCTTTTGTGAAGTTGACCGAAACTAGTCTGCCTACATTCAAAACTTTTCTTAGGGATTTATGTTGTAACCTTATTCATCTTTTAGATTATGTGAAGAATTTGGTAGATGACACATCATCTCCTATTCTTCCTAATCCTAATCCTATCAATCTTAATCCTAATCCTATCAATTTGATACCTAATTCTCCATCTGTTAATCCTTGCTCTTCCCGTACTTATGATGGGATTCAAGCTATAGTTCAGGATGCGAATGTGCAAGATTTCTTTGATTTATCTTCTCCTCCTATTCATGATGACATTAGAGGAAAGGGTACATAAACCTCTTTAAAACCTATTATCCCACCTTAAACAACCTTTACTCATGAACATGATAAAAAATCACCTCATGTAGAAGCTTTACATAATATGTAAACTACCGGATATAATATGTTGACTAAACAAGGTTATAAAGGTTTAGGGCTAGGAGTTAATGAGCATGGTATTAGGTTTCCAGTTCATATCTCCCCTAAAATAGATAGGTATGGTGTTTCTTGTTCAAAGTCTCAAGTTAAGGTAGGTGATGCTAAACATTGTCCTCCTCTTCACATTCTTCCCTCCACACCTATATTAGATAACTCTACTACTCATCAAGAAATTGCTAAGAAGGTATACGTTGAGCTAATGAATTCCAAGAAAGAAATCTTCAGACCTATGCCGATAGATGCTTTATACAAATACAAATGTCCTTTTCATTATAGTAATAAACATTTAGTTGCTGATTGTAAACATTTCAAGTTATATGTTAGAGAAAGGGTTGCTTTAGGAATTATATCTCATTCTCATGTAGTTTTATAATTCCTTCATAATTTTGATATAGGGGATTCCCCTTCTTTAGATATAATATAAATTTTCTTCTCCTCTTGTCTCATGACTAGGGGGAAGAGGTATATTTTCATCCAGTCTCCTAGGATCCATTAGGTCTTTTATTGGGGCTTAATTGGTATTCTTTCTCTCCTATTTTTCTATGGCTTTGCATTCTATTTTCTTTTCAAGATATCTTTCCTAGGAAATTTATTTTGCAAAGGAATCCCTTATCTCTATCCTTGGGGGGAAAGGTACCTCTTTCTTTCTCTTTGTCTAGGGAACTACTTTCCTTAGCCTAGTGGTATTTGTTTACATTGCAATATTATTTCAAACATATTGATAGATGTTTTGACTATGGATAACCTTCTTATATGAGAAGTTGTTATCCTAGGTCGTCACTTCTCTATTTTTCAAATTATGTTCTTTATAAACTCTCATCCTGGATTTGATGTTAGAGTTCTTTCCCTCATTGCAAAGTTTCCTCTTCCTCTTGATTACAGGGGTCTTGATGATTGAATCTTTGTTCTCTCGTTGTTGAAAGTTGATATTTTATCTAAGAGCACTCCTCTTTGGTGGTGGTCTTGTTGATAAGATCTCTTTTTTTGAAGATCCTTTTCCGTGAGTGACATATCCTTTTCATGATTATCCATACTCTTGGATGTAGGGGTCAATATCCCTCGCTAAGAATATGATATACATTGTTGCTAAATAGGATATCTCCTTGCATTGTGAAGTAGGTATCCTCTTTCATCTTTGTCCTACAGTTTGGGGCCAAGGATGCCATCTCCTTCTTTTCTGTCTTTCTAGGATTCACCTCTTTCCTTGGTTAAGCAGTATTTATCTATTATGTGACATCCAATCATACATGAAAATTTTGGTTTGCATTAAGGACCTATGTCCTTGATAACAACCTCTTTCATTGTTTGACATTGGGTTTCCATGGTTGATATATCTCTCACCTTGGAAACTAAATAGTGTGCTATCCCTCATAAGGGTTACTTTATTTTCACTTCTTGCATGATATCTCTTTACATTTGTCCCTTCCATGGCCTCATAGGAGTTGTGACATTCTTGGCTTGGACTGGGTGTTGTTTGTGGATATTGTCTTGATGTTGATGAAGGCTTTATCCTTGTTCTTTTCTTTCCTTAACATGTCAAAATAGTATGTTTTTTCCATTTAAGGAGGGGGGCATATATAGGGCCTCCCTTGTACTATAGTTTTTAATATTTACATGCTAAATCTTGGAAGGTAATACACATAAGTTGCTAAATCTTAAAAAGACACACATCTATATGCTAAATCTTCTGAAGGTAACACACATAAGTTGCTAAATCCTAAGGAGACACAAATTTTTCAACATTTTCAATATGATAAATCCTCTGAAGGTAACACACATAAGTTGCTAAATCTTGAAAGGACACGCATTTCCAATTTCAAATATGCTAAATCTTGGAAGGTAATTCACATAAGTTGCTAAATCTTGAAAAGACATGCATCTATATGCTAAATCTTCCGAAGGTAACGCACATAAGTTGCTAAATCCTGAGGAGACATGCATTTTTCAAGATTTTCAATATGCTAAATCCTATGAAGGTAACACACATAAGTTGCTAAATCCTAAAAGGAAACACATTTCCAATTTCAAATATGCTAAATCTTTGAAGGTAACACACATAAGTTTCTAAATGCTAAAAAGACACTCACCTATATGCTAAATCTTCCGAGGGTAACACACATAAGTTGCTAAATCCTAAGGAGACATGCATTTCATATTCATAGTGATACAAGAAGGTGGATCTATGAATATTCCAAAAGTCATCAAAAGATGAATTACAATTGCAAGCACAATTTATGGGTGACCCTATTGGGCTCTCCCTCCAAGGTGATTCACGGTAAGGTGGGAATCTTACTGGGTGAGGTAATCACTTTCTCCTTTCTCTCTTTTCACTTTCATACTAGTAGGATGGGATCATGAAGCTATGTTATTTATAGAGTTGTTCTTGTCTTTCTTATGTAAACATTTATGCTTTTATGATAGCTTTCCAAATATGATATTAGTATGAGAAATATTTCTTTTAGCAAGGTTTCTTATGCTAATTGATTTGGGTTATTTAGTACTAACCCTTTTTCTTTTGGCACCCTCATGCGTGTATGTTGAGCTAGAATCCTTAGTTTGGGGGCTTGTGTCCTTAGCTAAGTGTTATTTTATCTTGTTGTGAATCCACTTGGATCTTCTTTTTCTTCTCCTTTACCAAGAGTTTGCGTCGAGTCCATACTCTTGCTAAAGTGGGGGCTTAATGTATCATCTTAAAATGGAAGCACTTCCATGATAAGAGCATTTATCCCTCTGAGTAAGTGGTTTGGGGTCATCTTGAATGCCTTGGATTGACCTTTTCTTTGATCTGGGTTTCTCCCCACCTTCCACTTCTTTCCTATTTCATTCTAGGTGAAATTAGGGTTAGGATCCTGAGGATTCTCCTTAATTTCCCTCTTTCATGGCTCTATTTTCTAGGGAGGACTTAGAAATAGGTCCTCCTAGCCTTCATCATAGTTATCATAGGATTTTATGCTTATCTCTGGTATCCTATCCCTGTCTGATATCATTTCTAGGTCTCTGGGTATCCTCGGGACCTCTTGTCCTGGTTCTGACTGAATCTGGGCCTAGGGTCAAATTCAAGGTTGATCTTGACTAGGTTAGGATTGAGGTCAAACCTAACTAGGTCAGGTTCAAACTCAAACCTGACTAGGTTAGTCCCATCCTCAATTTTCCCCCTTCCTTAAAATTTCTAGAATCCTTGATTTTCGGGCATCGGGCTTTTGAGATATTTGTTTTCCCACCTCCAGGTTGGCCATTTTGGGGTTTCAAAATGGTAAATCCTTCAATTTCATTTAATCTAGGTATATTTTCTAAAGGTTAGGACCTAATTGGGATTTAATTCTCCAAGGAGGCCCCTCTAGAGGATTGTGCCCTAGTTCACTATAAAAGGAGGCCTTCCTCTCTCATTTTATCATCCATTATTCACATCCCATCATCAAGAAATTTCTCTCAAGCTCTCAAGGTGATCAAGCAAGAATTCATTCAAGCATTCAAGTTCTCCATTGAAGATCAATGATTCAAGTATTCAAGCCATTAAAGGGATTTGGTTTAAGCATTCAAGATCCATCATTCAAACCCTAGATCTAGCCATCATAATGGTGTGATCTTCCTTCAAGATCCTTTTTTCATCTTCAATATCTATTTCATTCTTCCCTCAAAGTAGATTCCAAGCATACAATCATGGAGGTTTGATTTATTGTTTTGTTCAAGCTTTCATATCAATATACTTGTTTACATTCAAAATACAATTGCATATCTATTGAATTGCATAGCTTTATTGTTAGATCCTTTTCTACTACTTGCTAGCATTCTTATTTCAATTTCAATATTAAGGTTGATTCCAAACCAGGGTTTGACCAAGGCAAACCCCTCAAACAAACAACAAAAACCATCCTTTTCTTGCAGGTAAAGGTGCGGGATTTCAGATCTAAGAGCAAATTTGGATACCCTTTTCGGCGGACTTCTGAGATCTATGAACAGAATCAGAATCAACATTCAAATAAAGAATGTAGTATTTGACCTTTTATGAGGGTCAAACTCGACTTGAGCTCATCTTGGAGAAAGATTTCTGGGTTTTCTCTGTCTCCGCATTTCCAGTCTGAAATAGGTTGCAGAATGTCCCGAAAGTACACACAGACATCAGAATTTGACATTTTCCAGATCTGCCCTAATTTGAGGTTAGTATTTGTATTTCAATTACTTCAAATTGTAAAGACTTCAATTTAACCATAGGGAAACGTAGGGTTATTCTCTCTATCTTTCATATTCTCCATAGATTGATTCGATTGTGTATTAACCTTTTGGTTGATCAAATTGGATTTCTCCTTTGGGAAATTGGATTTAGGAGTGAATCTCATATTTCCCCTACACATCTATCTATCAACACATACACATATTTGAATAGAGGTGAATCCATTATTACCCCTATTCAATAATCAATTGAAGAAATTTCTTAACAATCAGTATATTTTAAATGCCTCACAAATAAAACATACAAGAGTAAACATACAAGTAAAGAGAAAATAATAATAGAAGATATAATTTTTAGTGTATTTTTATTAAAAATGAACCTGTGAATTACATATAAAGACTCATGCTTAGAAGTCCAGACACAAAATTTAGAAGTCTATTGTGTAGTAATGATACTCAGTTTTTTTATTATCTTTTCCTTACCTTCTACAAAAATGGGGATCAACTTATATATATCACTCAACCATCTTGGAATTCTCTTATCAAATGAGAATGCAACAAGATTTGGATGGTTGGAGCCCTAACCCTAAAAGAGTATAAGAAAAATTACAATAAGCCCTCAGGCGGTAGAAAGACAAAAATATTTTGGACTATTCTGCTTCTTGGTTCATAGATCACTGACACCTTTTTTTGAAAGTATTCATGATAGCTTCTTGAGTTGTTGTGAGATATGGTGACCGCCATCTGACTAATTTACAACATTCTTAATGATAGCTTATCATCTCTATGCTCTGAGGTCAGGTGTCAGGTACTCCAGGTGTCCTCTTCACTCATCATCCAAAATATCAAAGTCAACTGCATAAGATTTTATCTTCTTAGGCTTTGTGAGCTCATCCAATGTAGTTACTTCTTCTCTGTCAACCATTTAAAATTTTGGACATGTTGCAGTTGTGCCTTCTGCCTCTCCCATCTGGCATCTAGTATCATCTTGACATCTGCCACAAATTTGGTGAGCTCCATTTCTACCTTTATGGCTTCATCTAGAGTATTTTGAATCTCTCCACATCTACTTCATTACCTTCAAATGCCTTTTTTCTAGGCAATAAAGGATCAAAATCTAATTTCCACCTGTCGAGGCTCTTTACTATACCATCTGCATCCTTAATGGTGGGGATAAACCTGTTGGAATCTGTATTGAGCATGGCTATTTTAGCCTCAATTTGATTTGATTTGCCTTTGAAAAGTGGCAATATAGCTTTTATTCTATTTATCTCCTCACCCACTTGCAAAACAACCTCAGAGATATCAGTCCTTAAAGATTGAACACCTACCAATCTTTCAAAAAGTGTTCCTCTGACAGACCAAGTCATATAATAACCATTCAAAATAGAAACATAACTATTCACCTCTATTTTCAATTCGGGAAGTTTATTGTAAGCACTTTTATCATCTTAAAATGGAAGCACTCCCATGATAAGAGCATTTAGCCCTCTGAGTAAGTGGTTTTGAGTCATGTTAATCACCTTGATCAGGTCTTTGCATGTATCTAGCTTCTCCCCCTGTTCTACTTGCCTCTACACCCATTTTTCACTTCACTTATGCATTTCATAACATTCTGGGTCTTGATCCTGAGGTTTTTGACCAAAAGGTCAAAGTTGACCTTATGGGGTCAAAGTCAACCTTGATCCTGACTTGGTCAGGATCGAGCTCAATCCTGACCTAGTTAGTTCCAACCTCGTCCTTGACCCCCCGGCAAAATTTTAGGATTCCTTGATTTCTGGGTGTCAAGTTTTCAGGGATATTTGTTTTCCCACCTCCAAGTCAGCCATTTCGGGTTTCAAAATGGTAAATCCTTAAATTTTATTTAATATAGGTATATTTTCTAAAGGTTAGGACCTAATTGGGATTTAATTCTCCAAGGTGGCCCCTCTAGAGGATTGTGCCCTAGTTCGCTATAAAAGGAGGCCTTCCTCTCTCATTTTTGATCATCAAGGTTTATGAGAACATCTCATCTTCAAGAAATTTCATGAGAAATATCTCAAGTGAATTCAAGCATTCAAGCAAGCCTTCAAGA
This sequence comes from Chamaecyparis obtusa, assembly GCA_027943335.1. Classification (NCBI taxonomy): domain Eukaryota; kingdom Viridiplantae; phylum Streptophyta; class Pinopsida; order Cupressales; family Cupressaceae; genus Chamaecyparis; species Chamaecyparis obtusa. The sequence continues at coordinate 102,828 of BSBK01007597.1, read as the reverse complement.
ATTCAAGTGTTCAAGCATCCATCCCTCAAGGAGATCCATTGTTAGCCATTGAAGGATTCAGTCTCTTTAGAGGCCCCTTGAAGATCCATCCTTCTACATTCATCCAAGCCTCTTCATATGCAAAGATCAATTCAAGATTGGTGTTGAAGATCAAATGCCATTGATTGGAGACATCCTACATTCATTCTACATCCATTGAAGCATTCCTACTTGTGGATTTGAGGATTCGAACCCTCCACAAGGACTTCAACATAAGCGAGGTGAATTATTTCAATTACTTTGTTTATGCACACTACATTTCAATTCAATTTCAAGGTTAATTCCTAAATTGGGGTTTGACCAAGGCAAACCTCCCATACAAAAAAAACCCCATTTTCTTGCAAGTATAGGTGCGGAATTTTAGATCTGAGAGCATATTTGCATACCCTTTTTGGTGAACTTTCGAGATCTGCGAACAAAGTCAGGATCAACCTTCAAATAAAGAATCTAGCCTTTGACTTTTTATGAGGGTCGAAGACTACCTACCATCAGAAAGACAAATGATTTCTAGGTTTTCCTCTCTTTCATATTCTCCATAGATTGATTGAATTGTGCATTAGCCTTTTTGGTTGATCAAATTGGATCTCTCCCTTGGGAATTTGGATTTAGAAGTAGATCTCATATTTCCCGCATACATATGAATACATTACATATTCTAAATAGAGGTGATTCCATTTTACCCTATTCAACACTAAAAACTAAATCAGTTTTATCCTTCAATGCATCAACTCTGTGCTGCAAGATTTTTAACAAGGCGTGTAGGATAGCCTCATTATTTTCTAACTTTATTTTTTCAATCTCTGCAACAATCTTTTCTTCACTCATACTCTTACCTTCTGGCACTATAGCTTGTTCAAGAGGTGTAGGGGTAACTAAAGGAGTATTGATTATCTATTGCTCTAAGTCTGCCAAAGACTTCTCCAATGCCCTTTTCTTTATTATCCTGAGATCTCTATCTTTTAAGATCGGACTATAGTCCTCCAACAAGGAATCATATCTCTCAGATAATTGCTTGGTCTTGTCTTCATTGAGCCTATAAAAATGGGTTAACACTTGAGAGATCTCAAGGTTTCTTGTATTATGGACTGACCATACAATTTTGTCACCATCCATTTGTTCCTTTACATTCAAAATTGATGGCTTTTTATCTTTAGGATACAGGCTCCATAGAGCCAAAGCTTAATTCCTTGGGCTATACCCAAATCCTCTGATAATCTCCCCTACTTGGGCCTCTGAAGACAAAGTTATGTCATCTTGTCTCTTGATTTGATCAATAATAAAATCTGAATACAAATTCCACCTAGGCACAAGTACCATATTGCTTTTCCTGACAAGCTATGTGGCCTCTTCTGGGGTGATTTTCTCTACCTCGGGGTCATATTCTCTTAATGTTTGCACTGCCTCATTAGGAACTTGACCCTCTTCAGTGATCTGAACACTGGATGCAACTTGTTGTTTCTTGTGCCATATCAAGAAGCTCTTGAATTCATCTGACTCTATAAAATTGTCATCCTGAAAAAAATCATCTTTTTCTAACATCCTTTCATCTTAGCATAGAGCTAGGGGCAACTCAACATCCTTTGTTTCCAGTTTTCATTTTATTTTTTCCTCCCTAATCTTCTTTCTCAATTGGTGGTGATGAACACTAGTTCCAGTGAAGAGGGCTCCCACCTTATCCTTTTTCCTTGCTTGAGAAGATTCTCCAACTAGAAATCTCTGCTTCTTCATAGGAGGCTCATTTGTATCTTGAGAGCTATTGAACTCTATCAAATCAACAATATTTTCTCCAGCTTGATGCTTCTCAGCTATTAGTTGTTCCAGGGAAAGGATGTTGTGCACTAAATAGCCACCATCACTATCTTCATCACATTCGGACTCAGAATGGACACCCTTTTTCTTGTCTATTTCATCAATCTGATCTTCAAAGTACCTCATCAAAGTATTAAATTGAGCCATCATTTGTTCAAGCCTTTGAAGATAGGGAAGATTGGGGAAGAAACCACTAAATGCCAATCCCTTTTGTCTCAACCATTTCTCCATGGCATATAGCTCATGTATTTGGTCAGATCTTCTTGCCACTTCCTCCTCTTCTATTATATTTCTTAACACATCCTCCTCAGGACACTCCTCATGTCTCTTATTAAAAGGGATGCTGGGCATGTAATATTTCCTGGCAGTAATCATAATCCTTTTGTATCAACATACCTATGGGAAGTGACATGCATTCTGAATTGTCCTAACCAATCATTTACCTTACTGAAGGCATTATTGCCTATTGTTAGATTATGCACTTTAAAGTGCCTTGGAGTAGAAGTTCCTATTCTATGTGAAGCCAAGTGATCCTTATCAATCGACATTAACTACCATATAAATTCTAAAAATGCCACTCTAGGTGGAACAAAGAATGATAGAATGTGGGGGGGTTGGGGCATCCATATACCCTGATCATAGTATATCCCTTCTCATAATAAATGTCCCCCCAATTGTGACCGTTGGTCCATTTATCAATAAATTGTTAAGGCCTCACTAGCTGCAGGACCTTTGTGGATAGCCTTGAAAGATTAAGCCCTAAATCGAGGAGGATAGGCCGAACTATCCAATTTTCAAATACATGAAAATCACTTCTTATAGAAGAGGAACTTTGAGCCCTTATCCAAAATTGTACTGGATTTTACTATCCCTTATACAACATTTGTGGCTCAAGGTACTCAATGTTCATGATATTATAATTGAAGTACAGAATGAGGTGCATCAATAAAGAATAATGCATAAACTAAGGTGTAGAACCAAACATGTGGTTTTTCAACACCTGTAAATCCTCATGCATCTTTTCTATTATATATCCTATGTAATCATATCCCTTTGTTGCATGAAGACTCTGGGAGTCCAGAACTATCATCAAGAGGTCTGAGGGAATCCTTTCTCCACCATTAATCCCTAGAACCTTGCATAATCCATAAGCAATGTACCTTATGTAGAAACACAGATCCTTGTATGCATAAGTGATTCTCTAGGCATTGGTGCTATGTAATTTCTATTTTCTTGGGGAACATGGTTCTAAATTTCTTTTGGCACAATGACAACCTCCCTGATATAACTGTTGGCCAGGGCCTGCAAATTAATTCCAGTGGCCATAGGGAGTTGGATACCAAAAACTCTTATAAATGAATTCCGATCAAGGGTGACCAGAGGAAAACCATCACCCTTCCTAATTGTTCTGGATAGGGGATCATAGGAATGGGCTAGAACAATTAAGACATCTATATCCAAGAAAACCTTAGGAACTATCAATTTTGCTAGCCATGATGTCCAAGGGTTTGAGACAGGGATCGAATTCTCAGAATTATTTTAAAAGTATTTAAATAAATACATTCTAGTGATTTCTAGAGTCTTAGCATCTCTACAGTATGCAAGTTCATCTATAAAACAATCATCACTAACCTTCTTATTCTATGATGAGCCCAACAGTAAGGTGAGGAATTCATCTAAATAACTTTCCTTAGCTTTCTCCTTTGCCCCTTTACTGGTAGAAGCCCCACTGACAAATAATTGGCTCATTTTGTCTGAGAATTCAAACTCCTCTGCAAATTCTGGATGTTCTAAACTTTGGAATTGCTCAAAAAATCTCAGGAAATTCTATTGCTTTGGCTTTTCTGAATGCTAGTAATTCGAAATGAGTGACGAACAACTGTATTTATTTAGTAGAATTGAATGTAGCAATCTATTAGAGATCAAAAAGCTAAAAAATATGTCACTTCCACCATTACTTGGCATGCTCAGAACTCACTTCACTAGCCGTAAGCTGAGAAAATGACATTTAATCAAAATTTAATCTTTGGTGACCTAGCAACTACATGACATTCTCGTAATCGCTGAAGATTTAGCACCTCCTTTATACTTTCAGAGATTTGGCAACTAAAGAAAACTTTAGTCTTTAAATAACTTTATTTTTTTTGGAGATCTAGTGACTAACATAGTTGCTAAATATTTTGGACCTTGTTGAATTTATTTGGAGACTGGGAGACTGTGTGCTTTCTCAAAATTTCCATTCCAAGACCTGGTCACCATAGTCAATCTCTTAATAGCTACAAAATTATTTCCCTTTTCACTTTATCTCGAGACCTGGCGACAAAAGCCATCAAGAGATCTAGCGACCCCAATGAATCTCCTAGTCGCTGAATACTTTTGACTTTTCAAACTTCCTCTTGAGACCTTTCGATTCAACTATTTGGAGACTTAGCGACTGAAGATAGGAAAATTTTAATTTATTTCTTCTAGAGATCCAGCGACTATAGTTGAGTCCTCTTACTTGTTCACTTTTTTCAGTTTTTATCACCCAATCGAGAGAAGACGTCACAAAATTTGGCACACGGATACTTATATTTTTTAACCTTTTAATTTTAGTCAACACTCAACTGTGGATCATCAGGTGATTACGCGACTGAAGACAATCTCTTAATCACTGAGCAATTCTCGTAACTTGAGTTTGACCTAAGATTGAGGGACTAGGCAAATCTCAAGGTCGCTGGATAATTTTCTAACCCGTGGTTACATCCTAAGACCACGTGACCACCACTCGATCAAGGCTAAATGAACAATTGACAATAATGGTCCCACAACCCTTTCTCTTAACTCAAGCTCATCTAGCGATTACGTGACTAAAGACACCTCCAAGTCGCTTGTTATTTTCGTTGACTATGGTTAAGACTAGAGGTTGCGCGAACACCCTTATTCTCCAAGTTGCTAGAAGAATTACTTAACCTCAGTCAAGTAATGATATTAAATATCAACCACTGATTAAATATACATCCAATGGTTGTCGCTAAGTTTCCATACCTTTTATCACTTAACCAATTCATTGGGAGACTTAGAGATAACCATGTCGCTGAATCACTGATCGCTAGAGATATAACCGTTAGAACCATGAGAACACGTGACCATTGAAATCTCCAGGGTGTAAGATAAAATAACTAACTACTAAATAACTTAGAGATCTAGTGACCCGTAAAAAAGACCGCCACTTTTCATTTAGAGATTCAGTGACCAATTGCAAACCTCATAATCGTTGAATATTATATTAATTTTTTATTTCTTTCAGAGATTGCTTGACTAAGAGGTATTTTGATTTGGAGATAAAGAAACCATAGTTACGTTGCAAAAGAATTATCATAGTAGTCACTAGATCTCATAATAGTTATCCAGAGACCTGGCGACTAAAGGCAACCACTGAATCGCTTGAAGGCAAAGAATATCCTTCCATCCTTGGGAGACTGCGAGACAAAGGGAAACGGATAATAGCTAGTAAAAAAGGAATATGCTAAACTATTTGGGAGACTAAGCGACTAACCTAAGGGTATAAAGAAAACATGCTAAAAATAGTTCGTTAAGTAATTTGAAAAAGTAATAGCCGAATAGACCTGGGTTAGCAATTTTTAGAGTTTTTGGATTTTAAGGGCAAAAAGTCCTAAAAATTGGGGTTTTCAAACTTTTATACAATTCTAGGGCTTAAAAACTAGAAATGCTTTGGAAATCAAATCATGAAACTCAAGGATAGGCATCAAAAATCAAAATTTCGAAGAACAACACATAAAACCAGGAAACCAACCAACAGGGAGAACTGACTATTTTGCCAACATACATAGTATACATCTATCTTGAAATATATTTTATAATTTTTTAAAACAACAATAAAATGTCACACTATTTAACTTGACTTGGGCCTAATTTCCTAGAAATAATAAGCTAAATGTCATTCAAAATTTAATTGTTTAAAATTGTGGTTCAATCACCTACCATTTTATATGAATTAATTTCTCATTTTTATTTCATTTTCCTTTCAAATAATCTTTGTTCTTCTAGATCAAAAGAGGTAAGGAACAATCTTAAGGATTCTTTTGGTTCAATTAGTGAAACTAAAGCTATGCAGCTAGAAGCAGGAATAGTGTCTCTATTTATTTATAATTTTCTTCTTATTCAGGACTATTTGGTTGAATTTAAGTCTTTTATTTCTTAATTAAAGGTTTGTGGGATATAAAAATTGATAAGGAATGAATTCTCTTGATTTTGTCAAAATTAATTGGTATCCTTAAACTATTTTTGTACTTCCTTTTATTCCACAATGGATGGGTTGGGTATACTATTTGTATTGCCATCTTTTGAGACTTTTTGTGAGGTTGACTAAGGAACAATCAAAGCTTAGTCAAAATAGTATTACTAAGTCTCATGCATTGAGTACTACTCCACCCAGAGGGAAAGGGAAACCTAAGAACAACCCATCACAGAGTCTAATGAGTCTCCTCTCATTTCTTCTATAGAGGCTAACACTAAGAAGGAGAGATCAAAATGCACCTATTGTAAGAAACCTTTCCATAAGTTAAGAAAAAAATTTATAAGAAAAGGGGACCCACATGTGGCTTTTGTAAGAAAGAGAATTGTGATGAACCTAATTATTACAAGAAGAAAGCCCATGAATTAAAATAATTACTCAAGGATGATTATATTTTACCTTCTTCTTTTTCCAAACATGAGGATACTTATCCTGAGTACAAAGAAAAGGGTCATGCCTTAATCACCAATCATACACGTAGGTATGTTGGACACATTATTGATTTAGGAGCTTTAGTTCACATTACCCATTCGATAGATTATATGATTCCATGCACTCTTAGAGAACCACTACATAATATCTTGTTGACTGAAAACAATAATTTTTTGCATGTTTCTAGTGTAGGTGATAGTGTTTTGGATATAGGTTTATTATTCCTTAATATTCATTGGATTCCCATCATCACTCATAATCTACTATCATTATATCGGATCATAAAACAAGGAAAACTAATGGAGGTCACTCTTTATTTAGTATTAATTTGATCCATGAGAGATATTTTTGTAGTTGGTAGAGTTGATCATCAGCTAAGGTTTTTACCTTTGATCACTTCATTGATGATCAAGATCAATACGTTGCTTTTCCTGCTCCATCCATTTATACCTGAGTAATTTAGTTTCTTTCAATAGTTTTGTGAATCTACTCATGATTCTCCTGTCACCTTTTATATCAAAGGGTTTCATTTCCATGGGTTCTAGGACTTTGTCACAGTAGAACATTACTAGTATTTTAGATTTGGGGTTCTATGATAGTTTTATTTTGGGTCTAACTTGGCTTCTCATTTTACTACAAATTTGATGGACATGCTTGAGGAGGTATCACTTCTTTCTCATTGGATGATAATATTGAGTCTTCTAAATTAATTATGTTTCTCTTGATTGGGGCTCTTCCTAGTCTTGATGAGACACCTTTCAAGGAACTTGATTCTTCTTCCATAATTTTACTAATGAGACTTCTTCCTTCTCCATTTCTTATGGATATGGATTTTCTTATGCATGCACCATTGGATCTCAATCTTCCTAAGGGAAGACATAACATACTTTCTATTTCACATTATATCCTATATCATACTCATTTTGGCCTTATCCTACTTCTCACTCCTCACTCCCTCATTCTTGTACTTACCATGTAATGCTCTGCTTCATGCTATTCTTATTTTGTTTCTTTTAAATGAGTTGAAAGAACTTATATATTCTCCCTCAACTTTCTTGATGGTTTGAATCAGCTTTAAAATAGCACAAATTTTAAAATGACATGAAATACACCACTAAATGAAAAAAAATAAGTTTACAAGTTCTCATGATCTTATGGAGGAGAATCTCCACGTGGAACAAAAAAATATCCAATGGTTATTACAACTTTCTTCTTAAGTATTTAGTAGGTTGGAAAAAATGTAAATTAGGTCTACTACAAATTCAAAAGTCTCTACTTAAGCACACTATCGAACCTGAGACACTTCATAGTCCAAGTTACCAACTTATATTCATCCAATCGACATTAATATTTAATAAAAGAAAAAATGATATAGACAGTACTATTACTACAACCGCAAGTGTTAATTCCTCAACAAAATGAAATGTAATAACTTCATCTAGTACAAACCATTAGCCATAAAATAAAATTCACTAAATTGTATTATGTGACAAGAATTTATACATGTGAAGGGTGGTGAAATGAGTGCATTAAATGATGCACTCACAAATTGTACAAAAATTAACATGTATCTTAATAATATTAAATAAATAATAAATAATTAAATACATGGGTAGATAATGATGCAATATACTAGCATTCCCCCTTATTGGATTGTTGATTTTAAGTACTAATGAGAAAACTCTGAAAAATGTAAAAATTCACATGTCCAAGAGGCTTGGTGAGGATTTCAGCTTGTTAGTATTAAGTAGAGTAGAATTGAGGCTTAATATTGTTTTGTTGAACATATTCTTTTATGAAGTGTTGGTACACTTTAATGTACTCAGTTCATCCATGAAACACTAGATTATGAAAAATATTGAAAATACTTCAATCACCACAATAGAGGATTGCTGGTTGCTTTTGAGAACTAGTACCAATTCTTTTAGTAGATGATGTAGCCAAATTGCATCACAACTTGCATTTGTCGCATGATATTCTTCTTTTGTTGAGGAATGAGAATTGTAGCTTGCATCTTGCTTCCCCAAGAAAGAGGAGATGAACCTAAGAAGAAAGTAAATATAGATATGGATTTCTTATTTTCAACAAATCCTACATAATTTTTTATTTATGTGCTTAGTTAAGAAGGAATAGTCATTCATTTTATATTACAAATAAAGTTTATGATGTCTTGGAGGTTGGTTTTTTTTTTTCAAAAGGCTCTTTCCAAGGCACATTTAGTGTTATATTTATGATTATGCTTCTCTTTTATTTGCATAATAGATTCTTCCTTGTATTATAAGATAACTTCTCTCCTACAGATGATGTGAAAAATATTTTTATAATTTAAAAAATTTAAGAGCTCTTCTCTTATTAGTGTAACTTTTTATTTGAGTGAAATCTAATATAGATAATCCAAAACTTTGCTAACATATATCTTAAAACTTTGTACATTTGTGATTATCTTTTTCTAAGTTGTAGAAATAGCAAGGTACTCACATTTGGAAGTTTTTGGTTTAGTCTTTAGTTTTAATAATGTGAGTAGTATGGTTTAATTGCTTGTTTCCTAATTTTCTACTATAGTATATACTTTCTAGAATGTCTTTTAATTTACTTATCTACGACGTTATAATGTTTTGTGGCTTATGGAGTTATGGTTTGTTTTTTATCTCTATGTGTGACTGTTTTCATTTGACATCTTTGTTGTGTTTTGCATAAAATAGGTTTAAAAAACCTCTTAGTAGAGGTAGTTATTTTGATCCAATTAGAGGGGATGCCATTGTTGAGATGTAGCCGTGTGCCATGAATTTTTTGAGTGGTGTGAAGGAGTCACACAAGGCATGCAATGAACTACAAGGGCTTGCATAGGAGCTAGAGAAGGGGTTGAAGGCCCTTGGAATTGTGATGGTTGGATAGCATATATATGGGAAGAGTGCTCTCATAGAAGCTCTTATGTGTTTTCCGTTCAATCATGTAGGAGGAAAATTTAAGACATGAAATCCCATTACTCTCCACATGAAGTACAATATGAAGATTAAAGATATGAAGACCCACTACTATCCACATGACATATAATGCAATTTCTCAACACAACATCTTTCACCTCCTTTCTAATTTTTGGATAAAATCATGTTGAAGTTTTACATCTTACTAGTTTGATCAATGATTTAGGTGACAAGGACATACAAATAATGGCAATTAAAAACAAGGGGAAACTATCTAGTAAAACAATATTAACATTACATGTTTCAAATTTTTAGGTTGAATTTTTATTTTTAAATAGATACAACTAATATCTTTTCTCTTGCTTTATTTCAATAAATATGTAACAAATATTTAAAAAAATTGATTTAGATGAAATCAATAAAACATTTAACTGCAGAGTTATGATGAGATTTAAATTATAATATTTCCATATCCTCAAATAAATATGCTTAGTTATAACTTCAAACCAGAACCCCACTCATCGACACTAGGACATTTTGCGAGAGGTTCGGTGCCCCCCTGTAGTGCATTTCCTTCAAGTATATTCAACTGAAATTGCAACTACCATGGCGCAGCTAAGGAAACTATATATATATATATATATGTCGACAAACGTTCCATGGTATGAGTGCCTTCAAAGAAGTCTCTCAAAACAACTAAACGCAACCTCACATCCACCTGCCTAACTTAGCTCATTTCGTTAACTTTACTTTATACTTGCGGCGCTATTTAAGTCACATGCTCTCCCCACACTTAGCCACACACGCTAGAATACCAACTTCTCTCTCTCTTTCTCAATAACAATGGCTATGAAGATTAAGGTATTGTCTTTGCTCTTGTGCATCTGCGTCTGCAACCATGGCATGAAGAGGGCAGAGGCATCACTGAGCTTGAGCAAGGACTACTACAAATACACTTGCCCTAACGCTGAGAACGTGATCAGGGAAACCATACGCAATGCTACAACCTTCGACCCTAAAATCCCTGCTCGCATTCTCTGAATGCAATTTCACGACTGCTTCATTCGGGTACGCCGTGATCTCTCCAATTGAACTTACTCTTTATCATGCATATCTACCCATTTGCTGATTGTGGTTATAATGTATTGGCAGGGGTGCGATGGATCAGTGCTCTTAGACTCCACCGCCAACAATACAGCAGAGAAAGACGCACCACCCAACGTCTCACTCCGTGCGTTTTACGTAATCGATGATGCCAAGGCCAGGCTCGAGTCCCTCTGTCCCCAAACTGTCTCCTGCGCTGACATTCTCGCCATTGCCGCAAGGGATGTTGTGCTGCTCGTAAGTGCCTACATACCATTACTATTAAATATATCTCAATTTCATTAACTATTCCGGTAATTACTTATAGTTTAGCATTGGTTGGATAGAGCGGAGGTCCAAAATGGGACGTACTAAAGGGGCGAAAGGACGGGGTGATATCGAGTGCAAACGAGACCAGGAATTTGCCATCTCCCACCTTCAACGTCTCCCAGCTCTTGCAGAGCTTCATTCTTCGCGGACTCTCCCTCCACGATGTCGTTGCATTGTCCGGTAATCACTTACTAAAACTGATTTCCGCATCTATTTGTTTCGCCCATGATGGTAAGCCTTAACGAAAGTTGGTACTTATAATTGTGCGACAGGCGGGCACACGTTGGGGTTTTCTCACTGCTCTTCGTTTTCGAGCAGACTGCACAAGTTCAATGCAACGCATAGCGTGGATCCCACCATGCAAACACAGTTTGCGCAGAGCTTGTTGAGCGTGTGCCCTAACCCTAATACCAACCGCAGCGCAGGAGCATTTTTGGATTCTACTTCTACTCGCTTCGACAATGCATATTTTAAGCGCTTAGTGGAAGGCAAAGGAGTGTTCGGCTCCGACCAGGCTCTGTTTACAGAGAACAAGACCAAAACCATGGTGAAGACTTTTGCTAAGGACGAGAAGGCGTTTTTCAGAGCATTTAGGAGGTCCATGCTCAAGATGGGCAGCGTTGGAGTGCACGCAAGTGACTCACAGATCAGATTGAACTGCAGGAAAGTCAATTCCTGAGCTTTGCAAGTGACCCAACAATTGATATACCTGCTTTACCTGAAAGGGCTTGGTTTCAATGCATTTGTTGTTTATTTTGGGTGTTTCAATAATGTATATATGGTTAGGCTGTTTGTCCACAAGTTTCTCACAGAAATGTAAGTCTAACCATTATGTCAAGTGAATAAAGAATGATTGGTGTGATCAAAGTTAAATTAATACTAGGTTTCTAGCGACGCTGCTTGGGAAAGCGTATATCATTTTGGATTGATAGCCTTATTAGTCCCGCCTATATATATAGGCGAGTTATTTTCTATTAGTTTGCCTTGAAATCTAAACATCATTTGTAATGTTTGCAAGCTATTTGATTTTAATTTTAATTTTTCTGAAGAAATATTTTTTTTTGATTGGCTATTTCAATTTTGGTGGGGGTTAAATTATTTTCCTATTCCAAATTCAAAAGAAAATTGTCCAATCAATAAAATAAAAAGTAGCACAATGAAATAATTACTTTTTGGGTTTCTAATATTTTAAAGCCGATACGCCCGAAAACTGTCATCCACCTTGGCTGCATGTTTGCTAAGGCCGATAAAACAACTTTTCCCAGAGCCGGACAAGCCTCCCCTACGTGGTCGCTTGTCCATCAAAGCACCAAGTGTCCACATCTAGCCAGAAGCTTTGCCAAGGTTTAGCGATATCATAGACTTGCGTTGCATGAACACCACCACAATAATCTTGCAGTGCAAGCAAAGTGCCTCTGAGAAAACTGCCTGATATAGTAGATAGGCTTTTTGCACCAGCATTTTTGTCCGTATGCAATTGGCTTTGTAGAGCTCTTGTAGGAGGAGTCCCAAAAATCAAGAAGAGAGAACGCACTATTTCCGTGTCTAGGATTTGTAAAACAGATTATGTTTTTTAATTTATTAAGCAGAAGTTGTGCAAGGTAGGGAAGTTGCATGGCTTATGAAGGATTTCTAATTGTTGGCTCATCTAGCCTCTTGTTTCCATTTCGAATTGATTAGATAGATTTGATATTTAGGGGAAGAATGAAAGTATTTATAATTAAATAGAATTGAGTTTTGGAAAGGCAAAAGAATTTAGTGTTTTAAGGATTAAACATGTCTGAACAGATATAAGTTTCTAATTGTTGTTCCTCCATTATTAGGACTAATGATTTGAACTGAATCACATATAAGAGCCTAATTATTTATATAAAAGCTTCAAGAACATGAATTTCAAAAACTGTTAAAAACAGTTTTCATCCAAAACTATTTTATAACAATTTATAGAAATAGAAGTTTCTGTGTCTAACCATATCAAATTTGAATTAAGGAAAGAGATTGATGACATCTTTCATAATTTAGGGGTTAAAGTTTCATTGAGGCTCCCATATAAATTTGTTATAGAACAGAGATATTTTTCCTTGGACTATTTAGGCCGTTGACTATAATTTAGGGGTTAAAAGTTCATTGAGTCTCACATATAAATTTGTAATAGAACATAAATATTAGTCCTTGGATAGTTTAGGCCCTTAACTGACATGAATTATTTCACTTTCCATTGCAGGCATTAGGATATGAAATTGATGCACATGAATATCACAGGTACGAATGCTTATCATATTATTTCCTTTCCAAGATTGTAATTTTCTTTCTTGGACTCCGTAAAATCATTTGTCGAGTGTTTTGAATCTTGAGTACATATCTTTCCAAGCAAAAAATTATCGATTTCCCTTTGACATTTTTATGTTGGGCTTAGCAATCAGCAATTTGAATTCTTCTATCCACAACTTTGATTAAATTTTCTCTTCTTCCTTTACATTAGACATCAAAAGAATCATTCATCAATATTAGATTAGAAGAAGACTTCATGCTCAAGTTTATTTAAATCAAATACATAAGAAATTATGTAGATATAGTCACCAAAAAGTCCCTTAGAGAAAGAATGATTGGTATTTTGGCTAGAAATGAGGAAGAATTCTGTCTCTATTCTAGGTCTGCATTTTCCTTCCATGTCATACTCCAAAAACAATTCACAAGGGATTCAACAGTCTAATTACTACTGTAAGTAGAGAAATTGAATGGCCAAGCTCCAAAAAGAAACAAATGAATAAATTCTTAGCTCTCAAACATTAAAATGAGGCGAGCAATGTGACATTTATGCAATAGGGTTTTCACTCCACGTTGATGCCATCCGCCTAGTTATAGGAACATGCAGATACGTGGAGTGTTCTTGTTCCCAAATCGTTGCAGGTTGCCACCAACACCCGATATTTTTTGTTAATTTTTTGCACAGGAAAATAAATAGACTACCGGGAGAATGAGCACAACCAATAGAAAATAAGAAATAAAAAATCAGAATTTCATTTAAATAGGAAAAATGAAGTGAACCATAGGATAAGTGAAATTTTGTAGAGTTTTCACATTTTTCAAGGAACAGATTAATAGCCAAAGAAACCCAAAAACATAAGTCTCCTTTATGTGGAAGTAGAGACAAGGCACGTGAATCATTTTAAGAATGCCACTTGCCCTAACTGCATGCTAGTATTTTGTATTCAATAAAAATTAATAAAAAATCTTTCATTTGCCCCTCATGCTGGGCAAGGAATCCCTGCTAGAATTGGTGGAAACATATAATCTTTTCTTTGTCCCATCTGATGGGGTTTTGAAGAATAGAACCAAAGTTTCTCCAAATTTGTTCTAGAGTTGCAATTCCTTTGTTCACATTTTTCATTGTTTATTTGTTTATAATTATTAATTATTTTGAAAATAAATTTAATAATTTACATTCTGTAATATATCATAAAAATACAATTATTATATCAAATATTATATATAATAATGAATATTGTTAATAATGATTATAATATTTATTTTAAAAGTAAATTTAAATTTCAGTCTTAAGTATGTCTAAATTTTATGTGCAATCAAATCTAATAGGTTGTAGATTTTGTGTGAGTAATTTTCTATTCCTCCACTTAGATAGTTATTAATATCTTATTTTTTAACAAATAAGATAAAAAAAAGAATTTTTGTATTTCTAAAATATCTATCTTAACTAAAAGTAAAGTTTTAGATTTTTTGTCACAAAATATATTTAAAAAAGTAAGTTTTTTCAAATTTGATTGGTTAAAATATTTTAGCAATAGGAGTCCTTTTTTAAAAGATAGAGGGGGTTCTTCATTACTTTATTTTACACAAAATTGGAAATTTGAGTTTCTATTTATTATTAATTCTTTCAAATTAGTACCAAAGAATTTTCTATCCATCGAGCGAACATCTGTTGGCTACGAAATATATATGCAAACTTCTTGTGGCTGCTAAATACATTCTTGGTGATTAATAGTTCCTCTCTCAGTGAATTCACTGGTGACTGTAATATACATTCTTGGTGTTTGATCCTTTCTTCCAGCAGATTCGTGGTCTTCCTCACAGCAAATTTTGATGTTATAAGGCTGCATTGAGGCTGTAACTTTCTTCTTAAACAACAAATCAGAGTGAGAACAATCTTCAACAAATCAGAGCTACTCGAACTTCACCCATTCTCGACAGACAAGGTGCTCTGGGCTTTGCAGGCTTTACAGATTTGAAAATTCCAAGGTGAACTTTATTCTCTATTCCCTGAGTTACACAGACAGTTGGTAGCCATGATTTCATTTTGTTTGCATGCTGCTGAGAGGTGGATGATGCTGTTAAACTATAGCGATAATGCAAACTTACCATCGGCAAAGGAAAATTGCTCTCCACAACAGGCAGATAAACCTAGGTCTTTTTCATTCCAAACTGAGCCAGTCGAAGAACGGAGATAGGCATCACAATGAAAAAACTAGGGCAGAAATCTCCATAAAAAAGGATAAGGATCAAGGAAAGAAACAGGAATTTTTGAGTTACTGTCATAATTGTTGGCTCTATGGCCACAAAAGAAAAGATTGCTGAAAAGAAGAGCAAACACATCCATCCTATGAACACTTGGATGAATTTATAGCAAAACAAAAAGAAAAAGCGGAGCAAAAGGATGATGCAGATCTGCTCACCATTTTCACTCATTCAAAGCCCTCATGCAGCGACCCTACCTAGACCAAATGCTCTAAATCTCCTAATAATCCTCCACTATCTAGGAAGATGGAGGAAGGATTACGGAAAGAAGAGCATAAGGTTTCAGCTAGGGTTTCAAATTTGGGCACAGAACCAAAGGAAAATCACATTATCCCTTCATGGAGCAGGGAATCAAGGCAAAAGGTATTTTTAGTCCAATCTTTGGACAGACAACTAAGAATTTTTGCAAAGACCAAGTATGCTAAACCGGTCTTAGGCTATGGGATCGCTAAGGCAGATAATACTGGGCATTTGTTACAATGCAGAACCGATGATCCCCTATCTGCTAAGGGGGAAGGCATGACCTTATCTACCCAAGTGTCTCCCGTGAGCACATTTAAGCAAGATCATACATGGCAAACAGTTAAAGGTAAGAATAAGGTATTAAGGCCTTCGCTAGTTCATAGCACTTTCAGTTTATCTTTGAAAAATTCTTTTGAATTGCTTAGTAAGGAAGGAAATAGAAGGTATATATGCTCACCCCCACACAAAAGGAATGGGGGTTTTGGGGGATAAGGGCTATAGGGCCTGGCAGCACAAGATGGAGATGAATCACTCCAAAGCTGTAAAGCCCTACCCTATCTCTCCAAAACCCCACCCTTTTGTGGGGGGAAATCTACACAAATAGGCAGAGATTGCTGCACCGATGACTTAATGATTAGCAATACAAAATACTGCCCTCCTCACCTTAGAAAGATGGAAAGGAAATCATCATTTTTAGATAGCAATAACAGGATGAATAATGATTGTAACAATGATTTATTTCATAAAGCTTTAAAGTCTGTAGCCTATTCGCCTCCACATAGAAGAAGTACTCAATAGAAAATAGGTAAGATCAATCATGTTTAGTACTTTGAAACTATCTTTTTGGATAATAATACCATTTTGCAGCAACAGAAGCACCTAGCAGAAATGAGTGTGATCAATATCTAGAATGGCTCGGGAGTACATGTTAATGATTTGATGGCAGAACTATCACTACAATTACCGAAGGAGGTAAGTATATCACACCTTTTGGATTATTTCATGTATATAGATTGCAAAAAAAGGAACTAAAGAATAGCATTATGGAAAAGAAGGATATTAAATTTAGAAACATTCATTTTTCTCTGTTTGACTAGAAACCTTTGTTTAATTCAATGCACCTAAAGAATTTTAGAGTAGAAAAGGCAGTCTCTCTAAAAAATCTACCTTTGGAATTATCCAGTAAGGGAAACATAAGTACAATAGGCAATAAAATCGGGAAGTTCATCAGGATTGTTGAGTCAGCACTTAATCAAGTTGACAAAGTAATCATTGTGGAAATGGACTTCCATCAAAAATACATCTCACCCATACAATTAAATTTTGGCTCTAACTCTGTTATAATCAGTCCCACAATCTTAGAAAATTTTATCGAAGTTAAAGCTAATTCCCAGAAATCACTCAAAAACATAAACCTCTTAACCCAACTTACTAAAGAAATGGAGGTTGAGTTTTGCAAGAATATAGGTGGATTTTCTATTATTCCTATAAGGAATCATGGATTAGATAGGCCCTTCCCATTAGCACTATCTGACACATGTATAAACAATTCGGTATCCACTCATTCTCAGAATAATAAGGAGAATTTTACCTTTTTTATCTCTAAAACAAGTTTGGATAAGGATAAAATTTTTACTGATATCTATAAAGATAAAGATAGTTCTGAAAGCATAGTCCAAGTACTTGAAAGTACCCCTGCCCCCTCTCTGCCACCCAACAATGCATTCAGCCCATCACAGAAAGTTATATTTCCAGCAATACCTAATGAAAACCTAGATAATCCTCAAACAGATGATGCTTCATCCCTAATAACTAATAAGACATCAAGCATTATTAGGTATGAATCCAATACTAAGGGAATTGAACCAGAATGCACAGAGCTAGAAGATAATAATAAAATATGTATACAACATGAAAGTAATAGGACTGATTTACAAACAAAATAGTCTATAAAACCTGAATGTGCTCATATAGTAGAACTAGTGGATCAGGTTAATAAAACTGAATAGGAGGTAAATCAAAAAATTAATTACTTAGGAGAATCATTAACGGATGAAGTAATGGACCTATTTTTGGATGAGATTTGTGATTTTGATGAATTAAAACTTCAAAAGGAAATCCTAATAAAAAAAATTCAAGAATGTATCATAGAAGAAAATAAGGATGGGGACAATAGTCTAAACCTGCCTTCCTCACCCCCAGTAAAGGAAGTATATGAAAATAACCCTTTGGGTAATCTAGATCAATATTCAAACCAATCAGATAAAAAAACCAAAGGAAAAATTTTAGATAGGCATAATGTAAGAGAGAATGATATAATTACAAAGCATAAGGAAAATATAATAAAAAATGATCCAATCATCGATGAGGGGAAGGAACAAGCTGTTTCAATCCCTCTAGAAATCAAATCTTTAAATCTAGATTTATCAAGGAAAGCTGAAGATGTAATGGAAATTTTTGGTGAGGAGATTATAGATAGAATTGAACCCTTAGCTCATACTATCAGTGAGAAAATAAGCCCGGATAATCGGGCCAATTCGTTAATAGAGTCTTCTGGTAATTCAACATTGGTTAAAGAAGCAATTGAAGGTCTCTTTAGAATAACTAATGAAAATAGAGAATTGGGCATAGCCTTGACCAGAGGTAGTCTAAGCACACCTAATATCAATAAACTCAAAAAGAAAAGAGGTAGGAAATCAGCCATAGAACTGAGATCTCTAGATGGCAATGCAGGCAACCAAAAAAAGATAGCTGATATTCTGAACACAGGGAAGGGGAAGTTCCTTCCCCAGGTGCAATGAAAGTCACTACTTGGAATGTTAGGGGTCTCAATGCCCCTAACAAACAAAGATTAATCAAAAGGTACTTAAATTTTTTTGATTCCGAGATCATTTTATTACAGGAAACTAAGCTAAACAAAGAGGATAGCTGTAAATTTAATAAAAGATTAGGTATTTGGAAATCAGAATATGCCTGGGCAGTAGGCCACTCAAGCAGACTGGTAGTCCTATGGGACCCTCATAAAGTGATGGCTTTACCCTCTCTTACTAAATATAACTAGATGGTACTAACAATTAAGAGCCTAAAATCTAATTTAAAATTTAACCTGATCAATGTATATGGGCCAATTCCAAATGAAGAAAAAAGAAGAGTGTGGCAGGAGATACAAATTTTTTTATCAGATAATCAAGAACACCCCTTTGTCATTGGAGGGGATTTTAATGCTATTATAAATCTAGAAGAAAAGTATGGGGGTTCTCAACACATATCGCAAGCCCATAAAGATTTTAGCAAGTGGGCTGTGGATAATCATCTAATAAGCATCAATACAATTAATGGAGTTTATACATGGAATAACAGAAGAGCCGGTTTCAGCTACATAGCTGAAAAGCTAGATAGATTCTTTATTAGAACAAACCCCGATAACTTTAATCAGATAGTCAGTGCAAAGATCCTCCTAGAAGCAGGATCAGATCACTTCCCTATCAGACTTACCATTACAGAGAATTCCAAACCATCGAGAAATCCATTTAAGTTTGAATTTATGTGGTTCCAAAACCCTGAATTCATAAACCTCTTAGAGGACTGGTGGAAACAAATCTCGGTTAAAGTGTTGAAAATGTTCTGCTTAACAACAAAGTTAAAAATCATTAAAAATAAAGCGTTAGATTGGAACAAGAACAATTTTAAAAATATATTCGAAGAGAAAACTCAGATAGAACAAGAAATAACTGACGTAAACAATATAGTAATAGAACAAGGTATGAATGATCTTAGTTACTACAAGGAAAAAGAGCTGATGGCTAAATACAATGATATCCTCCTCAAAGAAGAAATTTTTTGGAAACAGAAATCCAGGGAGTCATGGCTTAAGGAGGGTGACAGTAACACTAAATTCTTTCATAATACAACTAACTATAAAAGGAGTATTAACAGAATAGCCAAAATCAAGACTACCGAGGAACTTATCACTTAAGATCTGGTTCAAATCTCAAATGTTCTTACAAATTTTTATAAAACCCTTCTCAATAACATAGAGGTAATAGACATTAATGCCCAAAATGAAACGCTTAAAGCCATTCCTAAGTTGATTACTGAGTCAGAAAACAAAATATTGAACAATAAGCTATCTCTAGAGGAGGTTAAAGCTGTTGTGTTTCAACTCCATCCGGATAAAGCCCCAGGACCAGATGGTTTCCAAGCTAGATTCTTCCAAAAATGTTGGCATTTGGTTAGAGTAGAGGTTTGGCAAGCAGTGGAAGCAACTAGAAATTTGGGTTCTTTACTAAGTGAAATTAACAACACCTTTTTTACCTTAATTCCAAAAAAGAATGAAAGTACAGATCCAGGGGATTTTAGACCTATCTCCCTATGTAACACCATATATAAGATTCTTTCCAAATGCTTAGCAAATAGACTAAAAACTTTTCTTCCTACTATTATTTCGGAAGAACAGATGGGATTTGTAGCAAACAGATCTATTTTGGATGAAATTATTATAGCGCAAGAAATAGTTCATACTGCCCAATTAACAAATGAACCTAGTATGCTAATGAAAGTTGATATTCAAAAAGCGTATGATAAAGTAGACTGGAGATTCTTGTGTAAATACTTGGAAGCCTTTGGCTTCTCTAAACAATGGGTTAACCTTATCTTTAATTGCATGTCGACTCCCAAAATTTCAATTCTTATCAATGGCTCCCCGAAAGGATTTTTTAGTATCTCTAGGGGCATCAGGCAAGGGGATCCGCTTTCCCCTTTTCTCTATGTCATTATGGCGGAAGCATTAGGTAGAACAATTACAAAGAAATAAGAGGAAGGGAGAATCCTAGGTTTGAAGGCTTCGAAAAAAATACCTAATATCACTCACCAACAATTCACAAATGACACGATTCTACCAGGATATGCTAACAGACAAGAAGCGAGAGCCTTCAAAGAAGTTCTAAACCTCTACGCGAAAGCTTCAGGGCAGTGTGTTAATCCTACCAATCAAAAATTTTGTTTATTAATACATGCCCAAAAATTGAAAAAGGAAATTTGTAGCATGATGGGGTACAAAATTGGCAAATTCCCATGCAAATACTTAGGAATAGACCTCGATAAAGGTCTCCTATCATCCAAACTTTGGCAACAAGTCATAACCCAAGTTCAAAATAAGAAAAGCTCTTGGAAAGGTAAATGGTTAACTAAAGTGGGTAGGTCGACAATGATCAAATCTGTCCTTTCTGCCATACCCATGTATCATCTGTCTATCCTACCCCTTCCGATTAACGTTAAAAAGGAATTAGATAAAATGTTTCAAGAATTTTATTGGTAGGGTCCATCTGAAGACAAAAAACTTGCCTTGATTAAATGGGACACCCTATGCAAACCAATAGTAAAAGGGGGTCTAGGCATCAAAAACCTACTATGGAAAAATCAAGCGCTCAGGGCTAAACTTTTATGGAGAATGTACAAAGAATCAAGTAGTAAATGGGCTTCCATATTATTACACAAGTACATCCCTGATTCGGATCCCATCAATATCTTTAGGTTACACTCACATGTGAAAGGATCGCAGATATGGAATTTTATTAAGGAGTGCAGAGGGATTATTAGCAAATATCTCTCTTGGGATGTAGGTGCAGGTGATCAAGCTTTATTTTGGGATGATTCGTGGGCAGGCCTGACTCCCCTCAACAAATTGGGTTTCACCAAGGAATTCATGGAAGAATGCAAGAGAGGCATAGGTTTACATCTTAAGGATTACCTATGTAAGAAGGAAGCTACTACTTGGAGTGATCTGAAAGAAATAAATGATGTATGGCATGAAAAGCAAATCCTTTTGGCATTATTGAAAGATAGAGAGATAACACTTAAAAATAGACCGGATACCTTAATATGGGCAAGATCAAATAACGTGATGAAGGGTGCTCCCCTTAATACAACAAACACATAACAAAAACATGTTCCACGGAAGCCACCTCTTCCAGATCCTTGTCCTCTTCTTCTTCCTCTCTGATCTCTATTATTCTGATCCTGAAAGCGATTGGAATTATTTCCTCGCTGATTCTGACTGCTACTGGCCTCATCCTTCTTTTTTGGATCTTCATTTTGGCCACCATATGACCATCCACCAGATTGTCCGCCATGACCTCTTCCATTTTGTCTGCTCTCAAACTTCTTGTTCAGCTTTTCCTCTACTTTTAGGGCAAACTGGTATGCCTCTTCAATACTGTTCATTCAAACCAGATTCAGCTCCTCCTGAATGCTTGGCCTTAACCCATTAAGGTATCGGGCAACTTTCTTCTTATCAGCTTCTGCATGGCCTGTTCTGATGAGAAGTCGATAGAACTCCTCTGTATACTCCTGAACAAATTTTCCTACTTGCTTCAAACTTTGCATTTTCTTTAGTAGGTCAAGCTCATAATCAACAGGAATAAACTGTCGCTTCAATTTATCCACCATCCGATCCCATCTCGTGATTTTCTCCTTTCCCCTTCTATTTCACTCCAACTGAATCTCTTGCCACCATATCTTCGCATGACCTTTCAGTCTGGCCTTCGCAAATTTGACCCTATCAGGATCCTCAACATCTTCATACTCAAAATATTCCTCACATTCATTGATCTAGTCGATCAATTCTTCTAGGTTAAGATTTTCAGAAAATGTAGGAACCTCAATCTTAGGTCTTTTTCCAATCTTAGAAATGGCCCAAAAAAGTCTTTCTTCCTCCTGTTCACAATTTCGACTTCTCCTTCTTGATATTCTTCTTCGGCTTCATCCTCGCTTTCGTCTCTGACATTAAGATTCATTCCTCTGCGAATCTCTTCTTGCAATACTCGCACTTGTCTCTGCAGCTCTCTAACCTCAGGTGTCACAGCACCAGCTCTTCCGCCACGTTCTCTTCGTGGAGGCATTTTCATGATGCGCGCTGAAACCCTAACCACGGTCCTGGTGCAAACTGCCTCACATACGGTGATCTGTTTACACACTCAAAAAAACTTGCTTTGATACCACTTGATGAAGGGTGCTCCCCTTAATACCACAAACACATAACAGAAACAGAGAAACAACAACAATATGCAAGAACAGAAAATTGGCTTCTTATTATCTCCACAAATGTGGAATTACAAAATTTCAGAATTACAATATGCAAAGCCACATGGGCATTCCCTTACAATATTCTGTAGGACAAAGCCTCGAACTATTACCTAGATCTACTACCCAGAACTATTCTAAACTGCCTAAGACAATAATACAGCCTTCCTTATATAGACAATTTTTCCACCGCCTGGGAAGGTTCCAGAATTTTAGCCAATAAGGCCGACCAAACTTAGAATTATTTTATTTTATATTTTATTACATCATAGTCGGCTCAAGATAACCTTTGAAACCTGAACAGAAATTTTGAAGAACATTATTTTCCGCCATTTCAGGTGGCCCAACTTCCGAAGACCATAAGTCATCACCAGTTGACCCGATCGGCTATTATAACCCCATTTCAGAAATGCCACGAAGCGCTCTACAGGCTTGATTTGTGCAAGCACCTGTCACCCAAATTTTTGACCTCATCCGGGGCCTCTAAAGCCTTCAAAACTGAGTTCAAAGTTTCTGTACCCTGCTGCCAATACCGAAAATCTTCAATATCTTCCAATATACACTTGATCTGGCAATGAAACTTTACTGGCAGACTTACATGACCAAAATGAACTTCCAAGAAAGAAATCAGATCATTCTGAGCACATACAAAAATTACCAAAAATAGTAACTTTCCATAAATAGCAGCTCTGCACAAAATAGCCCTCATTGAATATAAAAATAGAAATATTTTTGGGTGATGCAAGATTGCTCTTACACCCAGGATGCTCCTGCATTTGACACCCGAGGTAATTTGAGAAGTGACCCTATCACAACTCAAGTGTGCAGAGGAAAACCAAGATGGTTAACCTCCTCCTTTGTTAGCCATGATGAATCTTCAACAGGTCGTCCTTTCCATTTGACCAAATATTCTTCATATGTCCTATTCCTTGTGCTTCTGCCAAATAACTATCCAGTATATCTTCAATCTCCTTAGTGTCTGAACTAGTTGCTGGAATACTCCACTGTGTTGCTGCAACCTCATCTTCAACACCTCCTTCATGATACTCTGTCAAATCTAAAATGTTAAACACTGGTGAAATATTTAGCTCATTAGGCAATTCTACCTCATATGTGTTTCCTGAATCATGTTTCTTCAGTATCCTACATGGTCCAAACTTCTTCATTTTCAGCTTGTTATATGTACCAACTGGAAACCGCTCCTTCCGCAAATGAACCATGACTTCATCTCCAACCTGAAATTCCTTATGCCTCCTTTTCACATCTGCCTTAGCCTTATACTGTACATTCATATTGGCAATATGCTTCCTCACCTCCTCATGGATGTTCTTCAAATATTCTACAAAATCCTCAGCTTCAGCACTACTTATTTCTCCTTTATCTATCTTCCTCAATTCAGATGCATTTCTTGGACTACTTCCATATACAATCTGGAATGGTGATTTACCAGTGCTCCTGTTGACAGAATTATTGTATGCAAATTCCACCTGTGGTAAAATCAAATCCCATCCTGTTGGCTTATCTCCAACCAAACATCTCAACAAATTTTCCAAACTCCTATTCACCACCTCTGTTTGTCCATCAGTTTGTGGATGATGTGATGAGCTAAACTTTAAATTTGTCTTCAACTTCTTCCACAATGTACGCTAGAAATATCTAACAAACTTAGTGTCCCGATCTGAAACTATGGTCTTTGGCAAACCATGAAGTCTCACTACTTCTCTGAAAAACAATTCTGTTATATGAATAGCATCATTAGTCTTCTTGCAGGGAATGAAATGTGCCATCTTTGAAAATCTATCAACCACCACAAAAATTGAATCATGTCCCCGCTGAGTCCTCAGTAAACCAAGAACAAAGTCCATGCTGATATCCTCCCAAAGCTTCTCTGGTATAGGTAATGGCTGATACAACCCTGTATTCTGCCTCACTCCTTTCGCCATCTGACATACTCTGCAACTTTGTACAAACTTCTTCACATCTTGCTGCAACTGTGGCCAATAATAATTCTCACTAACCAAACCAAGGGTTTTATCACGACCAAAATGTCCAGCCAATCCTCCGCTATGCTTCTCCTTGATGAGATTCTCCCTCATAGAACTTCATGGAATGCATAACTGACTCCCTCTGAATAGCATATCATCCTGGATGATGAAATCCAACCATTTCGTCCTGTCTAGAGTAACAGGTTCTGTACAAGCTTTCCAAGCCTCTCCAAAATCAGGATCCTCTGGATACAAATTCTTGAGTTCTTTGAACCCAACCACTTCAATCTGCATTTCTGTTAGCAATAGTTGCCTTCTGCTAAGAGCATCTGCAACCCTATTAGACTTTCCACTCCTATGTTTCAAAACAAATGTATAACTCTGCAAAAACTCAACCCATTTCAAATGCCTTTGATTCAATTTTCCTTGACTATTCAAATAATGCAAAGCTTGATGATCAGTATACAAAACAAACTCCTTAGGAAGTAGATAATGTCTCCACTTCTTTAATGCCTGAACTATAGCATAAAATTCCTGATCATAAACAGAATATTTCCTCTTGGCATCATTTAACTTCTCACTGAAATAAGCAACAGGTTTACCTTCTTGGCTCATAATAGCTCCTATTGCAGTACCACTAGCATCACAATCTACTTGAAACACCTTATTAAAATCTGGAAGTGCTAAAACAGGTTGTTCTGTAACTTTTTGTTTCAACAATTGAAAACTCTTTTCTGCCCCATTAGTCCACTTAAACTCTTTTCTATCCCCTCTCATTGTTTCAGTCAAGGGTCCACAAATACTGCTAAATTTTTTAATAAACTTTCTGTAAAAACTAGCTAGACCATAAAAAGATCTTACCTCAGTAGCACTCCTTGGAGTAGGCCATTCTAAGATAGCCTGTACCTTCTCTGGGTCCATTTTTAGACCTTCTCCTGAAACTACAAATCCCAAATACACTAACTCTTTCTTCACAAAACTGCACTTCTTCAAATTAATCAACAATTTCTCTTCTCTCAACTTCTCAAATACTATACGAATATGCATCATATGCTCATCCAATGTCTTACTAAAGATCAAAATATCATCTAGGTAAACAATGACAAACTTACCTAGAAATTCTTTCAGAACTTCGTTCATGAGCCGCATGAAAGTGCTCGGTGCATTGGTTAGCCCAAAAGGCATGACTAACCACTCATATAGTCCTTCCTTTGTCTTGAAGGCAGTCTTCCATTCATCTCCTTCTCTAATCCGAATCTGATGATATCCACTCTTCAGATCTATCTTTGAGAAATACACAGCTCCACTCAAACAGTCCATAATATCATCCATTCATGGCAATGGAAACCTGTACTTGATTGTGATGTTGTTTATTGCCCTAGAATCTATACACATCCTCCATTCTCCATTCTTCTTTGGTGCTAATACCGCTGGTACAGCACAGGGACTCAGACTCTCACGGATCAATCCTTTCTGTAGCAGTTCATGTACTTGTCTGTTCAACTCCTCGCTTTCTGCAGGTGTCATTCTGTGTGCTGCCTTATTCGGCAAACTCGCTCCTGGGATCAAGTCCATCTGATGACTAATCTTCCTGACTGGTGGTAATCCATCAGGCACGTTATCAGATACAATATCCTAAAACTCATTCAACAAATCTGCCACTTCTACAGGAACATCTTCTACTTCCTCTTTACCAGCTTTTGGAATTAAAGAAAAACATACATGCTCATGCCTCATACCATCTAGGAAATTTCTTCCATCAACAAAAGTTATCCTTGCATTACCACATACCTTTTCTTCAGTCTCCTTCAATGGTTTTAGCTTATGTCGCACTCCATCCTTTGTTAGGGAATAGGTATTCGCACAGCCATCATGTACATCACATCTGTCAAACTGCCATGGTCTACCCAGCAACATATGACATGCATCCATAGATATGATATCACACAATACCTCATCTTGGTATCTGCCAATCTTGAACTTCACCAGGCATTGTTCATTGACCATGACCTTGTGGTCATCCTGTACCCAGGCAATCCGATATGGATGTGGGTGTTTCTGTCTCTTGAGCTTCAACTTTGTCACCATCTCTTCTGACACCAAATTGTCAGTGCTTCCACTATCAATAATCACATCACAACATTTACTTTCACACTTGCACCTGGTGCGAAACAGGCTCCTCCTTTGCTCAGGTTCATTCTCACCACTCAACAGGACTCTTCTGTTAATCAACGTTTCTCTTTTTTCAGCATCTTCAGAATTTGATGATCTCACATCTTCATCTACATGTGCAACTCTGGCCTGGCCTTCATTTTTCCTGTCTGTTCTGCCTTGGCACTGAGGACATTCAAATGCCCTATGACCTTCTTCTCCACTGTGAAAACATGTTCCACGGAAGCCACCTCTTTCAGATCCTTGTCCTCTTCCTCTTCCTCTCTGATCTCTATTATTCTGATCCTGAAAGTGATTGAAATTATTTTCTCACTGATTCTAACTGCTACTGGCCTCATCCTTCTTTTTTAGATCTTCATTTCGGCCACCATATGACCGTCCACCAGATCATCCACTGTAACCTCTTCCGTTTTGTCTGCTCTCAAACTTCTTGTTTAGCTTTTCCTCTACTTTTAGGGCAAACTGGTATGCCTTTTCAATACTGTTCATTTGAACCAGATTCAGCTCCTCCTGAATGCTTAGCCTTAACCCATTAAGGTATCGGGCAACTTTCTCCTTATCAGCTTCTACATGGCCTGTTCTGATGAGAAGTCGATAGAACTCCTCTGTATACTCCTGAACAGATTTTCTTGCTTGCTTCAAACTTTGCATTTTCTTTAGTAGGTCAAGCTCATAATCAACAGGAATGAACTGTCGCTTCAATTTATCCACCATCCGATCCCATCTCGTGATTTTCTCCTTTCCCCTTCTATTTCACTCCAACTGAATCTCTTGCCACCATATCTTCGCATGACCTTTCAGTCTGGCCTTCACAAATTTGACCCTATCAGGATCCTCAACATCTTCATACTCAAAATATTCCTCACATTCATTGATCCAGTCGAGCAATTCTTCTGGGTTAAGATTTCTAGAAAATGTAGGAACCTCAATCTTAGGTCTTTTCCCAATCTTAGAAATGGCCCAAAAAAGTCTTTCTTCCTCCTGGTTCACAATTTTGACTTCTCCTTCTTGATATTCTTCTTCGGCTTCATCCTCACTTTCGTCTCTGACATTAAGATTCATTCCTCTGTGAATCTCTTCTTGCAATGCCCGCACTTGTCTCTGCAGCTCTCTAACCTCAGGTGTCACAGCACCAGCTCTTCCGCCACGTTCTCTTCATGGAGGCATTTTCGCGATGCGCGCTGAAACCCTAACCACGGTCCTGGTGCAAACTGCCTCACAGTCGGCGATCTGTTTACACACTCAAGAACTCCGGCTCTGATACCACTTGATGAAAGGTGCTCCCCTTAATACCACAAACACATAACAGAAATAGAGAAACAACAACAATAATATGCAAGAACAGAAAATTGGCTTCTTATTATCTCCACAAATGTGGAATTACAAACTTTCAGAATTACAATATGCAAAGCCACATGGGCATTCCTTACAATATTCTGTAGGACAAAGCCTCAAATCAATACCCAGATCTAGTACCCAGAACTATTCTGAACTGCCTAAGACAATAATACAGCCTTCCTTATATAGGCAATTTTTCACCGCCTGGGAAGGTTCCAGAATTTTAGCTAATAAAGCCGACCAAACTTAGAATTATTTTATTTTATATTTTATTACATCATAGTTGGCTCAAGATAACCTTTGAAACCTGAACAAAATTTTTGAAGAAAATTATTTTTCACCATTTCAGGTGGCCCAACTTCCGAAGACCATAAGTCATCACCAGTTGACCCGATCGACTATTATAACCCCATTTCAGAAACGCCACGAAGCGCTCTACAGGCTTAAACTATGCAAGCACCCGTCACCCAAATTTTTGATCTCATCCGGGGCCTCTAAAGCCTTCAAAACTGAGTTCAAAGTTTCTGTACCCTGCTGCCAATACCAAAAATCTTTAATATCTTCCAATATACACTTGATCTAGCAATGAAACTTTACTGGCAGACTTACATGACCAAAATGAACCTCCAAGAAAGAAATCAGATCATTCTGAGCACATACGAAAATTACCAAAAATAGTAACTTTCCATAAATAGCAGCTCTGCACAAAATAACCCTTATTGAATATAAAAATAGAAATATTTTTGGGTGATGAAAGATTGCTCTTACACCCAGGATGCTCCTGCATCAAAACGGTAACTACTCTATCAAGGAGGGTTACAATTCAATTATTAGGGATCAAAATATGGATAATATAGACATTCCTTTGAATCTGTGTTGGAATAAAGCCTGCCTCCCTAAAGCGGGCATGTTTCTCTGGGCGGCTGTGCAAAATAAAATTCTTACAGCAGACAGGCTCAATAGATTGGGATTTGAAGGGCCATCGAGATGCCCTTTATTGAAAACCAATCCGAGGATGTCAAACATCTCCTTCTTATTTGTCCTTTCTCACAAAAATGTTGGAATTCGTTACATCAAAGTTTAGCTATGATCTAATCAGCAACCTTAAAGCTTGGCCTTGTCTTTATAAAGATAACTTATTTAAAGATATATGGATAATAGGACCTTCAATAGTAGCATGGGAAATATGGAAAGAAAGAAACAGAAAGATTTTTACGGATAAAAAATTAACTTGGAATTCGGTTACAAACAAGATAGAAGCATCGATCATGGAAATTATTAACAACAAACTCAGGGACAAACTGAGCTATGAGGATTCATTCAAGAGCTGGGATAACAAGATCAAAAGTAAATGGCCAAAATTAGCAATCCCTCCCCTTTATGGTAAGGGGGGTCCCAAAACTAAAACTGACAGAGCCTCTTGTAAATGGGTACCGCCGAAAGTAGGATGGTACAAACTCAATTTTGATGGAGCGTCGCGAGGAAATCTAGGGGAAGTAGGTATTGGAGGGATCATTCACAACTGGAAGTTAGAATTTGTCACTAGATTTTCTAAACCCATCAGTCCTACGAAAAAACAATATGGCTGAGTGTATAGCGGCACTAGAAGGGCTTAAATTATGTAAGAAACTCAACATTCCAAAAGTAATTATTGACGGAGATTCTCAAATTATCATTAATGCCATTCGCACTAAAAAAGCTCCCAACTCGATGTTGAATGCTAAAATAGAAGAGATTAATTTATTAATGGAAAGTATTACAAAGTATGAAATTAGATATACTTTCAGAGAAGGCAACTCAGAGGTGGACAAATTAGCTAATCTAGGGGCTAACGGAGTGGTAACAATGGATTAGTATATCTAAAGAGTTTTTAAAGGATAAGCCAATGTAAGAATAGGACTAAGAACATCTCTTTTTGCATGGTCCTTGGTTTATTCCATTTAGAAATTCTGTGAAAGTGAGGCAAGTCTTAAATTGAAAATCTAAATACTTAGGAATAGATTGCAACCTTGTGTTATTTGACCACACATATTTCTGGTCACAATCTAAACATGAAAGGTGCCCGTCACTTTCTAGGAAATCCTTAGGGAAGGTAGCAAGACAAATTATTATATCTTCTAATAGCAACAACACTTTTAATTATCAATAGCCAAGTAGACCCAATTTCATTCCCATGATCTTATTCTAGGAGTTTAATCCCCATGATTTTCCATGGTTGTAAACACTCATTATCATTTGCACTATATATGTATTGGAGGTAAATTATATGAATGAATGAGTGTAATATTTTATTAACATTCATGAGATAAAGATTTTATGGCAATAGTGTTCTTATAACAGCGTAATTGGTTCTGTACTTTTTAAGTTCTTCAATTGCATTAAGGTGTCTCTTTTGATATGGTAATACCCTGTTCTTGAGAAAAGTATGGATTTGAAATTTCAAGATAATTTGTAGTACCAACGGGGACCTCTAAATGAAGGTAATCATTGGTTTTTTGTTATGAGAACTCTCTATGTATATAGATTTATATATACGATTTTTTGTATATATATATCTATGTATTGATGTACATTTCGAAAATGTATAAGAGAGGCAAAGATCATAAACAGGGAAGTATATATAGATCAATTTGTTGACGTACATTTTGAAATTGTATAGACAGGCAAGTTCTTAATCAGGGAATATTGAACCTATACTCTTCAGATTAATATATATATATATATAAATACAGATATGTCGATTATATTAGACTTGCATTTATATATATTAGACTGATTTATTTATGTAAATATTGCAATCTTGAAACATCTATGAATGGCATTGAGAAAAGTCTGAGCATTTGGCCAATTGCAAACACCCCGGTGTATTAATAAATGGTACTATGGTGAACCAATCTTAATAGACCTACAATTGGTCCAAACCCAATGGTTCTTACTGACAATATGCTAGGCCTAAAGTGTAAATAAGATAGAGCTTTTTAAGAACTAGGGAGAGTAGGCTCTCACCAATGGCAATTTTTCTCAAATAATGTCTTGGGTATGATTTGACTGATTTATCAGTATATATATATATATATATATATATATATATATATATATATATATATATATATATATATATATATATATATATATATATATATATATATATATATATATATATATATATATATATATATATATATATATATATATATATAGTCCGTCATACCCTCTTTATTTTTTCTCAGTTTGGTTTATGGGCATGAATATAGGTTTATATCCTTCCTATTATGATATTAATGGACAGAGGTAAATCAAGATAGCAGTAGAATTAATGTTCTAAATATTTAGTGATAATTGTATTTGAATGGACTAATTTATAGTTTACACATGGATATAAAGGTTGAGATTACAAATAGAATTAGTTATGTATTTTGATTGGGTTCAAACTACTTTTCAGAATTACTCATTATCATAACATAAAAATCCAAAATATAAATGCTCAATTGGAGGATATATCTATATTAGTGGATGTAAGATAACCATTGTAGATGGAAGTGGTGTTTATTTTATGATATAGGTACTAAAATTCGTAAGGAGAAAGGGATTCCAGCTAATTAAAGATTTAAAGAACATAGTGAGGAAATCAAAGAGGCTTAATATCTATAGAGCAACTGATGCATTCGGCCATTGCAGATTTGAGAATGATATTTTATGAAATCATTGTATAAGGGTAGAGATAGCTCAGTAAAAGCAACATTTGTAAGATTTTACAAAAAGGTGGGTATGCCCACTAAAAGAGTGTAATTGTAATAATTCATAGGAAATCATTAAGTAGTGGGATTGCCCACAAAATTTATGTATCTATCATTTCCATAAATCTTGACAAATGTCAAGACGTGGGTATGCCCATGGTATTTATGTATCCAACAAATCTTGGCTATTGTCAAGTCGTGGGTATGCCCATGTAATTATGTATAAGTACAAGACCACTGGTCCCAGGCAAGGCTAGAGGTTTTCTCAACCCCGCTCTTTCCTACCAGCGCTTGCAGCGAGCGGGGTCACACTGTAAAAATTTATTTATATTAATAAAAAACTTTTAGGGCTTCGACCTTTTACCGATAAAAAAAAATAAAAATTCTTTCAAATTAGTATTTTTATTAATATTTAATTGTAGTATTTTTGGTATTGAATTTAGTTTATTGTATTGTTTTATAATAGTATGGTTTTCAGATAAATCAAAATACTTTTAAATTAAAAATTGTGTAATTTTTGGTTAGTTTAATAACACTTTTATTTCAAAAATTTTGAAAAAAATAGTGTACAAGAATGAAAATTGACTTGGATATTTTTAATATCTACTTAGAAAAATTGTGTTTGGTTGATTAAATGTTGTTTCTTTTATTTTAGAAATTACAAAAATAAATCAAATTATTTTTAATAAACCAAAATATATTTATTTTGTTATTTATTTCCTTAGTTAAATAACATATAATGCCTATTGGACTAGTCTAGGAAAGTAATTTGATACATTAGAGGTTCCATGTGACTGTTCTAATACACATGTATGCAAAATGTAGCATCCATTCCATTATGTCTCTACATTTCTGCATCGTTCTCATTGCAGTTGTATAATTGATAACCTAGTAGCTGGGATGTATCCCCTTCAATGAAAGATGTTGCATAGAAAACATTATAGGATGCATCATAGCATAGAGAAAGCAAACATTACTAGAGCGAACATGATTTTCTTTTGTCAGTTGTTCAATCACAAGGACACTAAAGATATACTAGCAAAGAGCATGGGGAACATACACTAGTGTAGTTTTTACCTACATAGAAATGATAGATATGGTAGCTCCACAAAGATGGCTAGATTGGGTTGATCCTTCCAAAAATCAGTAATGCTATAAATCCAATTCTTTCTATTATCAATATTATGTCAAAATAGGGGCAAATTAGACTTGGTGATTTTGCTATTAAACTATTTTTATCTGCTTTGACTAGTGCCATTAATGTGCTATTAATGTGCTTCTAGTCCCTTTGTTCCGGGGGCCAACACCCTCTTGCTTCTTTTTCTATCAAAAACATTATGTCAAAATTATTTATTATTTTATTTATCTTTATTGTTTTTCTAATTGTGAGTTTCAGATCTTTGCTATGGAGGATATAAATGCACGGGTTCAGGAACTGATAGATATAAGAGACTTGATTAGTCTCATCAGTTGATAGATGATGAGGCTACTCTAGTTTTCAATATATCCTTTATTGATGGTGATTAATGGTTGGATTTACAAAAAACTAATGTTACACAGTTTGGAAAACAATAGTAAATGATCACATTTAAAAATAATAGATATCATAAAGCCATTACTTTCTATTATGAAATGGCTCGACTATTATAAATTTGATTTGTTGTGGAAAATATATCCTGCTTATCATAAAACCAGATCCTTCCACCAAATGGCAGATTGTGCTTTCATAACCCTAACACAAAGGGAAGAGTGGGGAAGGTAAACTTGTATAGTTTTAGGAACAATCTCAAGGCTACATTAAATACATGTTTCTATATTATTATTATTTGTTAATTGAAGTGATTAATGTAATTACAAGAATAAAGCTATTAGTAGGTAGCTGAAAGAAATTTGAGACTAATTAATATAGATAATAGTCAATAATTTTTTTTTGACAAATTAGTTCATAACTTTCCAAATCCTTGGACCTTGATTCTCAATGAGAACATACAACTTATGTTTAACTATGGCAGCACCAACTTTGAACATTTGACACTAAGTAAAATAAACACATTTATTTACAAGGTATAGCCCAAAAAGGCATAAAACAACCATTATTGCTTAACCATAACTTAATTGTTATCTTTAATATCTAATTGTAATTAGACCTCCTAAAAGTAAAATGGGGAACTTGCTAATTTCTAGTTGTTTTTTCTATGCTCAATCTCATACAATATAAAAATCATTAAGTCTTAGTTCTTAATATAGTCCCTATTTTATTACAAGGCTAAAGGTCGTTACAAATTCTTCATGCTAATAATTATCAACGTTCCCTCTTCTAATTTTAAAAACTATTTAATCTCTAATGTAGATACCTGTATACACCAAATATTTTCTCAAAGCTATCAAACCTAATTTCCCTTCAATCTTAATTCTTTTTTACATTAGGTGGGACTCCTGTTGTAGCACAACTCTTGTTTTTATCGTGCTCAGTCATAGATAATTAAATAGATATTAAAGTGCATTATTTAAAAAGTTATTTTTTAAATAGTAGGGATAAATATATTAAGCTAACAAGAGCCACTTAATGAACATCATTGTTTTGTTGTCTTTTATAATTTTAAATTGTTTTAAAAGTTGTATATCATAATTTGACTCTGTATAAAATATCTTTTACTTATCAATTGATGAATTTAAGGGCTTTATATCACAATCTGACTTGTGGAAAATATCTCCTATTTATCAATTGATGATCTTAAGGGACCTTATAATGAATGGTTCCTAATGCACCACACTTGCTAAAGGTTCTACAAATGGGATTGCAAGCAAAGTGGGCTTAACTTTGGAAGAAACTTTGTGGTTAAGCGCAATTGAGCTAGAGTAGTATTGAGATGGGTGACCTCTCAAGAAGTCTTAGTGCTTTGCCTCTATGAGCATCAGCTAGATGCAATGAGTTCTAAGTGTTCCATTCATTCTCATGAATGATGGGTTCTAGTGAACCACTACTCATAGAACATGGGTCAATGAGTTTGATTGCAACCCTCACTGGTCACACACCAAATCTCAAGACTTTTAAGACAATTTACTTTATTCAACAGAGACGAGAAGTATTTGAATTCAAATTATAACAAAATTATGACAAGAGTTCAATTTACGTATTCTATTTTATTCAAAATGATCTTTTGTTACAGTCATTCTCTATTTACATCAACGTAGCCTTCATTCAGTCATCACAATCAACTATAAATCAATCCCTTTCCATATCATTCCTCTCAACACATGACACATGAAATTATTCTAAATTGCATATCGCCCCATCTCTTACTGTCGGGTCTTGTTCGCAGAGAGTATTAATAATAATTTAAGATAGGAAGTCGTTAATGTTCACAGAGGTGAAGCATTGGAACTTTCCAGGAGGTCACCCATCCCACCATTACTTCAACTCAAATGTGTTTATCAATAGAATTTCTTTCAAGATTAAGCTCACTTAACTTGCAACCCCATTTACATGTGACATTTTAATATTATGTTAAGCTTAATTTTATGCATAACTTTCAAAATAAAAAAAAATGAAGCATTCAAATGGTTAAAGATAACTCATATAATATTTGATTTAACTAGAAATAGTAAAAATCATATTTAGTTACAAACTATAAATTAATAGAATGAAACCTAAACTAAGAAATCTTTTGGTTTATATTATCTATAAGAACGGAAAGTTAAAGAGTACAGCTAATGTGCATGTGATTGAAAATGAAAAGAATCATCCGGAGAAAACATAGGCAGTGGGCCCCTTCATTCACGAAATATTTTATTTCATTGGTGTATTCAAACGCGTGGCAACTTGGCCTCGTCCTCAATTTTAAATACATTTTCGGTGCAGATTTATCCAAACTCCGAGCGACCCGCACGGCTTGCGCTCAACTCCAATTATGCCACCTGAATTACATGTGAATTTGAGCTACCTGCTCATAAAATATCTTTGCTTTGTATATAATACTCGGAAATGCCGAGGATTCAGGGAATAAAATAGAGAGAACCAAGTTTTAAAAAAAAATACTAATTGATGTCTGAACCATTTTTCTGGTTTTCTTTCGCTTTCTGATGGCCAGACTTGAATTTATCTCATCTGTAGGCGTTTCTGAGATCTGTCTGTAAACAATGTCTGAGCTGCGTAGAAAACCCAACGCAACACTGCCGATCACAACAACGAGATTGTTTAGAGAAATTAAAAAAACCAGATCAGAATTGTTTAGAGAAATCAGAAAACCAGAAAGAGGAATAGTATGTGTAACTTACAATGGCTCGAAAGTAAAGAAAGACGAAATGTTGAGCTTCATAGAAATCAGCACTTTGTATGTCGAGATGCTGAGCTTCAATTGATTGGTAAATCCTTGATAAGCTACTTGGCATTTCTGAGCTGGTAATTGTTATGATCACTTCATCTCCAAAGCACTCCACGCCCACATTAACATCTGTGGAAGGCGAATTCGTTTCATAGTTGTCTTTCTTCGCTAATAACCGCTCTTTCTTTTGCTTGAGCTCCCCGATTTGCTGGTGGAGTTGCTCAATGTATTTGCTGGTTTCATCAATTAAACAGTACCTTGCAAGCTGAGACACAACCAACAAATTTGATAAGAAAATCTGAGTAAAGATATCAGAAATCTACGTCAGTCCCCAATAATAGAGTGCTAGAACTAAAACATCCGATTCAATACTGTGATAGAATCTGATTCAATACTATGATGTATCATTAGAATAATAGAGATCTAGAAGTAGGAGATCTGATTAATTAAAGCTTAGCTACTTATGCAATGAATACCTTATTGGAGGGAGGTTGTGGGAGTATGGTGGTGAGTGTTGTAAAGCATTCTCTCATTCGTTTTCTTCTTACTTTTTCAGAGAAGACAATGGATTGAATTCTTTTCCTTCTCTTTTCAGCCTTGGAGTCCGAAGGAGGCGTGCAATCCGTCTCAGTGCTTTGGATCTCATCGGCCTCTGCAAACAGGCTGTCCAAATCGACCTCAGGCAAAGTCTGAAATAGTTGGTTACGAATAGAAACAGCGTGAATACAATCCGTGGATGCCATTTGCCTTGTAATTCCTTTGTTATTGGAAGTTCAAGATTTTTATAAAAAGACGAGCAGAAACCCAAAATGAGAAAGCCTGAGACGAGGACATCATCTTAAATAATGCAAGCTGAGATGCCTTTCCATACCTCTCGCCCATACCAATTTTGTCCTTTTCTGGATTTGGCACGTGAAACACATAGAGACGTTTTATGTTTTCCTAAGGGACGCTTCGTCGACTTTGCATACTGTTTTCTATTTCCTAAGGAACGTTTGGTCTTTGCTTGTGGGTTATTCCCAATGATATCATAATTCTGCTCAATTTAAACATGTTCTAACTTGGAAAAAAATAAAAAATTATTTAATGTTTCCTCTTCAGTCTCTTAGAATGGCTGCTGCTCAGCTCAATGCATATTACCGCAAGGAAAAATGCAAAAAAGTTAATGGTTTAGTGAAGATTTAGGTTTCTATTTCTATATTTTATAAAATCAAAATATATGTAATAAAGATGTTTTGTTGGATTAAGTTCAAACCAAAATTTAAAGGGAAAAGTATAAACATAATATAAAAAGATTAAGCAAATAATATAACATCAATAAGAGGAGGGTCTTTATTATCAAATAGCTTTTAGCTAATGAGGGCACTTTCTTCTTTAGGACCATCTTATGAAGATTGTTGAGCATGAATTGGAGATATGACCAACTTATAAAAAATAAATTTGTTAGAGCCTATCCAACTAGTTGAACATGCCCATGAGAAGAGGCAAGAGGAAGTGATGAAGGATGAGACCACATGCAACCAAAAATGCCTTCGTTTCTTGGGGCCAAGAGCCATGAGACTAAGAATCTCCATATATTTTGGAAGACAAGTTGTGACCTTATTGGGGTTGTCAAGATGGGCAAGAGGGAGGTAGGATTCTGAAAAACATAATGGAGCATTACTCTAGTGCTCTAAAAGATCATACAAATGTGCCACTTCAACTACAAATGAAATCTATCTTGGTCTTAAATTTAGAAATTATAATTGAGCATCCCAAATGAAATATTTTCATGGGAGGTCCACTAGACCTCAAAAGGATTTTGTTTAGGCACTAGAGAGTACTAATGGGCATGCTCTAGAATCAATCATTCTACTACTATGATGTTGCAATGAGTTTTGAACAAACCCATATGACTAGCATAACAAACCAAGCTAATTGGTTATAGGTGGTACAAGGGATGATCCAATAAATTCTTTCTATGGACTACCAACTTGATTTCATTCTCAAACAAGAGGGCATGTTTGGTTGAATCTATTTTCATCATACTCAAAATCCCAATCCATTTCTTGAATCATCAACTCCCTATAGTGGTAAACTAAATAAGTTCATGATAGTTATTAAGGAGAGAGTATGGTGCTTCAACATGACATGGATTCTAGGAGACATAATTATAAATGAGTGTTGAGCGCCATCTCTTTTTTATCCAGATCATCAAAAGTGGAATAATTAATTCTATAGAATAGTTTCACTTGCATCAAAACTTCCTAGCTAGAAGTTAAGCTAAGCAGGTTACCATTTCGTTGGCACATATTCTCCCTTTTCTAGAAATTTTCTTCAATGAGTTATGGGACCTCCAACACCTAGTTGGTGGGTGGGGTGCATGTTATTGTCAAGGGAAGTGTGCTTAGTGATTGAAATATTGATGATGCCTCTATCAAGGTTCTCATAAATTTTGTCTCACTAGAAGTATCCTTTAAAGAGGTGAGATAAAAAAAATTCTTGAATTTAGAGGTTTTGAAACATTTTTTGAATCTTGGCCCTAGTATTTAAAAAAGACTTCGAAGGAAGACCATTATTGCTAATTTTTTGCCTTGTGACTAATAACAATACAACCCACCCTTCAACTTTATAGTAGAATGGTAAAAATATCAAAGTAGCTTGTATGGAAGGATTAGGGCCAGGAGAAGATGAGGGGTGATCCTGAATTTTATGTCTGAAAGATTGATAATGAAAAAATATTTTTGAAAAGTTCAAGTATTGATTAAAGTTGTGCACATCACATTTGTCCAAACTAGATATCTATAATTAATCTCATTTAAATATTTGGAGAGGTCTACCTCAACATGAATTTGTAGTGTAAAAAATATGGATTCCTTTACAATCTCACACTTAGTTCAGACCCACTTTGACTATCGTGCCTAATGTATACTTAATTTATGTTTGAAATTGTGTTAATTTTGGGGGCCACTTCCATTAAATTTTTGCATTCTCCCTAATCAAAACCTTTTCCCCTACTCAAAATGCTAGAAACAAAGAAACCAATGACTCTGTCCAAGAACTTTAACCTGGAATTTTAAGTGTGAAAGTTAGCTAAGTTATAAGTAGTAGAAAACTACCCTCTAAAGTCAACCCTCCCTAAAAATTAAATTTGAAAATATGTAAGTTGTATATAAATACTACTCCATCTCTCATTCAAAAATCTATCCAAGATCAACATATTTACTTATAATAATAATAATTTTATAACTTTTTTAAGATTTAAGATATCCAAAAGTTAACTACTAATAGCCCAATCCCTATTATAGGGTTAAGGCATAGTTATTCAGTTGAGAAGGCACTAAGTTATATTTTCCTTTTCTCAAGAGGATTTTGTCCTTATTTAGCCTCCTAGGGGGCTATGAAAATGTTAGCCTCATTTGCTTGTAGTATAGATAGAAATCCTTAACCATAAATGAAAGAATGCTTGTTAGAAGTAGAGTTCTTGATAATCAAATCTTACTAGCCTTTTTGTTAGATTCACCAAAAGGATGAGTAAGAATTAGTTTAATTCAACTCCTTGCTTTTTTATCATTCACTTGTAGGTAACAAGACATTATGTAGGACTTGTTGGCTCTTTTGTGGCTTAAGTCCACGAGGGACTTATTATTTTGAGCCTAGAAACCAAATCATTGTTGCGTTTAGGATTGGATTATTCCTTTTTAGCCATATTAGAACTACTCTTATGGTTTCTAATTTATTATTCCACCTATCTGAGTCAAATTTCCCTACCTTTCTAGCTCATTTATATTTTCATGTTGTTAGGAAGTCATCTCTAACTTTATGGTTGTCTCTAATTTTATGGTGACTCTATTGAACACCCGGTATAATGAGAGGGGAGGGGTGAATCAGTATACCCTTTAAATACTTAAAGTAGTCGACTACCATTTAACGTATTTTAACTTTTTTGGAAAGGAAATAACAAAAAGTAAACACAACAACACATAACACCAGTAATTTTTTTGTGGAAACCCAAAATGGGAAAAACCACATAAGACGATTAGCTCTCAAGTATTATGTAACCAGTTATATAATACATAGGATGGCTCACTGCCGTTCGGACTCACTTTCCTGATATGAAAATAAAACTGATGGCTAGAGATATGAAATTGAACTGAGAGACACGCATCAACATACACAATGGAAAAAACTCCTAGCATATTATTTTTCTTCTTCTCTTTACCGATACAATATTCTATATATAATAGTTCGCATATACATAGAATTACAATATACTTGATGATTGTCTTCATACCAATTAAATAGTCCATATATAATTATATACCAGGCATTGGAATGTACAAACTTCCTATCGACCAAACATAAAAATATGAATATATTTCCATTTTAGATCTACCATCGGCTAAAAAAATGGATTTGATCATGTGTAAAATAGTTTTGGACTAAACATGTCATCCACAAAGTCGGTCTTGAAATCCTATTGATAATGTCACAAACTATATTTGTCAATGGATACCAATGGTGAGTACTGTCAGTGATCAAAACACCAATACCAAAATATCCAACAATGTAACTAGACCAATACTGATAACGTCCACAATAGTGACATCAATGAAAACCAAAAATTGGATGGCTAACAATATCCCCCTTTTTAATTGATTGAAAACTAAAAACATATTCTGGGAATCTAAAACTAATACTAATAAAATTGATTCACCAAAATAAATGTAAACACTGCCTTTCTTCAAAAACCCCCCCTTGAGAGAGACAAAGCGATAACAAGTCTCCATTTTGTTTCAAATTTTTTTTGTATTACTCTCCCTTTTTCCATTAATGATAAAGGGGAACCATGGAAGTCTCAAGTGTCTTCTTGATCTATTGAAGCTCCTCAATCCATTTATCTTTATTTGTATTCCACTCAGAAATAGGCTGGTCTAGATGTGAGAGATGGACATGAACCATTGTTAGCATGTCCTCTTCTTCTGTAATTGTTGTTGATTCTTCTTCATTATATAGCTTTGTGCACTAAAAATTGTATTGCACAAATTTAAGATATATAGAACACATAGATCTTGTAAATTTCTTAAATACATAATGGTCTATTCTCTTTGTTGTTGCATGTAGAAGAATTTCTTTTGTATATGGTTTAACTGGGACCAAATAGACCCATCAAGATCATCGGTAATCCTATATGATTCATAAGAGGCTTGGATCTATATTTCAATAGAATCTATTGCATTTTTTATCTTTATTATGGTCACAGGATATTATAATGTGCATTGATATATAACTCATTTCCATCTTCCAACAATGGCAGTCCTTGAATTAAATTTTGTAACTTTGTAAAGAGTTTTTGATACATGTCCTAAAATTGTTATAAGAATATTCTTTTAGTCTCCTCCTCTTTCATCTGACCTTAGAACTATCAACTAAAGTCATTAGCTCCTTGACTGCATTGACCAACAACTTGCATTTGTTCCTAATGGTACATGAGGGATCTATGGAACAAAAGGGAACTAGAGCATGAATTGTTGATACTTTCTCTTAAATGACTTCTTTATCATCCAAGTCTCTTATCAATTCTTCCTAAAAAAAAAATATGATAGTTTATCCCAAATGAAGCTTTTCTTTGGTATAAATTTGTTAAAATGAGTAAGATATGTGGCTTGAGTGACCAGTTGAATAGCAAGTGGTGAAGGAATAAAGTTTCTAAGAAACCTATGAGAACTGGACCCAATGACAAGTCCAGATTAATAACTTCAACTTTAGGTTATTTTATTTTTAGACTAGTGGTCACAATGTTGTCAATAGATACCAACAATGAAATTTCCTCATAAATATTGTCCACTTCTTCTTCATTGGATTTCTACTTTCCTTTTGCTTTAGTTTCATTTTGTTCTTCCAAATTCTCCTCTTGCCTCATCTCCTTTTCATCACTTCAATGTTTCTCTGATTCTTCCTCTTTATTTTCTTCTTCATCTATAATCACCAAATTATTTTGAGGAGTGACTATTTCTGTCAATGTGACAGTGTTAGGGAACCTAATGATTTCAATTGTCCTAATTTCTTCTCTAACCATATCTATTTCCTTTTTCTCTAATTTATTCTCATCATTGTGAATTTATTCTATAAACATAGAAGATCCAGCTAGAGAAACATTGTGTGGCTCAATCTCAGGAGGATTCTAATCTAGATTGTACACTTCACTATCGGTGAACTCTATAATACTTGCATATTTAGACAACATATTCCATTCACCTGCAAGAGACAATAGATCTTATATCATATCTTGTTTCATTTGTATAGAAATTTATTTGTTTGCAATAATAGATTTTATTCTCTTGTTGGATTTATGGGAATGTCCTTTCGTAACTACAGAAACTATCAACATATTGTTTACCAACTACAATTTTACAAAATTCAACTATAAAAATATTGAATAGGTATTTCTAAATCTTCCTTGTGTAGATTTAAGAATTTGAATCTAAACCAGAAATTACAAAATAAAAAAGCAGATTGTAAACAAATAATGAACACGTTGTTTATCGTGGTTCACCACAATAGTGGCTACGTCCACACTGAGAGTAGAAGAATTATATTAACCATAAATCAGAATGTTTACAAATGACCACAAAGAGTCTTATTTATAAGCTCAATCTGAGCAACTGAAAAGACAAGGCACAACAGAAAAATGTCCATTGGCCTTCCAATCCCAACAAACTCCCACCGGAAGTCAACGGATAATCCAGTTGATCAAGCATTCCCCTACTCTACATGTTGATCTACTTCATCTTAACAAGTCCAAGAGAAGTTCTTGCACATTTGAACTTCTCTTTGGTTACAACTTTAGTAAATATATCTGCCGGATTGATTTTAGTATCAATCTTTTCAACCTTCAGCCTGCCCTCTTCAACCATGTGCCGAACAAAGTGAGCATGGATGTCAATGTGTTTTGAATGTCACTGAGAAGTATGATTGTGAGCCATAAATATGGCATTGTGATTGTCATTGAAAAGAACATAATCCTTTTGTTGATACTTCATTTCACCAAGTAATTGTTGCAAAAAGATCATTTCTCGAGCACCTTCGGAAAGTGCCATATACTCAGCTTCAGTGGAAGAAAGAGCAATAGAATGTTGCAGCCTTGAGGCCCAACTAATAGCAGCTCTAGCAAACATGAATGTGTAACAGGTAGTAGATCTACGCTTATCCAAATCTCTGGCAAGATCTAAATCCGTGAATCCCCGTAACTGTTCATTGTTGCTACCAAAACATAATACCAAATCTAAAGTGCCTTTAAGGTATCTTAATATCCATTTGACAGCCTCCCAATGAGTCTTCTCGGGATTGCTCATGAATCTACTTACAACTCCCATGACATGAGCAATGTCAAGACATGTCGAAACCATAGCATACATAATGCTACCAACTGCAGATTTGTAAGGAATGTCCTCCATATATTCCTTGTCCTCTTGTGTTTGTGGACATGAGTTAACTGATAACTGAAAATGTGAACCAAGTGGAGTGGAAACACTATGCGCATCAGCCATACCAAATCTCTGA
The DNA here is from genome assembly GCA_027943335.1 of Chamaecyparis obtusa. Lineage (NCBI taxonomy): Eukaryota > Viridiplantae > Streptophyta > Pinopsida > Cupressales > Cupressaceae > Chamaecyparis > Chamaecyparis obtusa. Next base: position 58,959 of record BSBK01007597.1, on the reverse strand, counting down.
ATTACTTTGTCAATATATTCTTTTTGTGACAATGTGATCACTTTCTTCTTCCTATCCCGGGTGATGGTCATACCAAGAATCTTCTTGGCTGCCCCTAAATCCTTCATGGTAAATGTGCTTGCCAATTTAGTTTTTAGCTCACTAACAATTTTAGAGCTTGTTCCTGCTACTAACATGTCATCAACATAGAGAAGAAGAATAACAAATTCACCATTTGGGAGTACCTTGTAGTAAATGCACAGATTAGATTCACATTTGATAAAATTATGTTCAAGCATGAAGGAGTCAAACTTGACATACCACTATCTCGAGGCTTGCTTGAGCCCATACAAACTATGCTTTAGCCGACAATAGAGATGTTCCTGCCCCTTTTTCACAAAACCTTCAGGCTGATGCATATACAACTCTTCATTAATGTCTCCATGTAAAAATGTTGTCTTAACATCTAACTGTTCCAATTCAAGATCCCAAATGGCTGCTAATCCCAATATTGTTCAGATGGATGTCATCTTCACAACTGGACATAATATTTTAGCGAAATCAATTCCCTATTTTTGAGCATATCCTTTTACTACCAACCAAGCTTTTAACCATTTGTGACCTCCTCCTTCGTCTTTCAATTTATAGACCCACTTGTTCTTGAGTGGTTTTCGATTTGGTGGAAGAGCAACCAAATCCCAGGTGTTTTTTGCTTCAAGCGAACTATTTCATCTATCATAGCGACAAACCAATTGTTTTTATCATTGCTTAGACATGCTTCTTTAAAATTTGTAGGTTCAATTTGCTCAGAAATTAATAGCTCTGGCTCTACCTCTTCAGCAAATAATAGCTGATAATCAAAGAATTTTGAAGGAACTTTCCTTTGTCTTGAGGATCTTCTCAATTTAGGATGATCTGGTTCACAAGAATGAATTCTGTTTAATTGATTATCAACATTTTCTCCAATTGAAGGATTTGTTTTGTTGGTGTTTGATTTGGTGAGTAATTCATGAGGACTGCCCTTGGAAATGGGAAAAGAGCATGTCCTCTGTATACCTGAACTACTACGACATGCTTGTCCAGTGAAGACTCCCCTATTCTGAGTATTATCTCTGTCAAGAAATTGTTGGAGTCTGTCATGGGTGTCTTCTCCCTTGTCGTGACTACTTTCCCTCATATCATGATTGTCAAATTGAGTTTGGTCTCATGACTGCTGAAGGTTACCGAGAGTTGTCTGCAGATTATCATCCCTACCGTGATGAGTTTGTTCCCTGCTGAGAGACATGTTACTGATATCTCCTGTGGAATGTCCATGTTGGACCTATTCCATATGCTTGAGTTGGTCTACGCTATCATGCGTATGCATTGTCCCAAAATCAGGATAGAGGGAGCTACAAAGAGGAGCATGTTGTGGATGTGAGTCTGTGGAGGTGTCCACCTCATCCGCATGACACCATGAATGAGTAGTGCATGGGTAGAGAGGAACATTAGTGCACAGGTCAACTTGTTGCAAGTGAGAGTCCCCTTCAAAACCGTGAGTTTTGATTTCTCTATCATCAAAACTGTGAGAGCAGGGGCGAGCTATGTGGCGAGAGGAATCACCACATTCAATAAACTTAGACCGCACATTGCCTCTGTCGTGACTGGTCTTATGAGGATCTCCACTATCATGACTGGTATTTCCACTAGCATGAGGAGTAGCATTGTTCTGGTGAGAGTCCCCTTCTTCACACAACCCTGGGACATCATGGTACATGCCATGAGGTTGAAAACTGCTATAATTATCTTCTCTGCTAGCAAAATCATATGGAACTTGCTCTCTACCGTGAGCTATTTCATAGCTTCCATGATTGCTGAGAGGTGTATGATAGGAACTGTTATGAGGAGGGGAGGGGAAGAGCATGGGCTCTCCCCTATTTTCAAAAAAACTTTGACTGTCATCAGTCAAATTTCTCTATTATTCATCGAACAGATTATGTGAGTAATCATCCTCACTTGATGAGGATTGAAAAGGAGGATTTAGAACAGAGGTTGGAGTCACCTGAAGGGAACTTCTTCCTTGTTTAGTAGAATCAATACCACTTGAAGGTATTCTGAAGGAAATGTAATCCTTTTCAGACTTATCAATGTCTGCAAGAGCTAGAAATTTGTGCTCATTAAAAATGACATCATGACTGCGAATGATTCGCTCTTCAACCAGATCCCAAACTCTGTAACCAAATTGATCTTCTCCATAGCCAACAAAAATGCCCTTTTGTGATTTGAAATCCAACTTTGTCCTCTTTTCTTTTGGGACATGAACATGAGCTTCACAACCAAAAACTTTAATGTGTGAAATACAAAATTCTTTTTCCTAGCCATTCCTCTTCCAGAATGACAAACTCTAGATGAAATGAAGGAGTCCTATTGATCAAATAAACTGTTGTATTACAGGCTTCTACCCAAAATTCTTTGCTCAAACTGGCATTGGAAAGCATACACCGTGCTTTCTCAAGAATGGTTCTATTTAACCATTCTGCTACCCCATTTTCTTGAGGTGAATAAGGAACAACCTTAATTCATCTTATACCATAATCTGCACAAAAGTTATCAAACTCCAATGAACAGAATTCACCTCCATTATCCATTTTTAAATACTTAATTTTATGACCACTCTGATTTTCCACAAGAGCTTTAAAAATTTTGAATTTAGAGAATACTTCTACTTTTCTAGAAAGCATATAAACCCATACCTTTCGAGTGCTATCATCAAGAAAGGTGACAAAATATTGTGGGCCTCCATAAGAGGTTACCTCCGTAGGTCTCAAGACATCCGAATGCACTAATTCCAAAGGTGTAGTCCTTTTATCATGTCCATCCTTCAAGAAACTGACCTGCTTTTATTTCCCATGAAGACAATGCTCACAAAATTCTAATATTACAGATTTGAGACCCAGTAATTGATCACGATTTAGCATTACCTCAAGGCCTTTCTTGCTCATATGGCCAAGCCTTTGATGCCAAAGTGTAGCATCGCTATCCACAAGTGTCAAAGCAGCTCCCACATTATCAATGGGTTTCAAAATATAGAGACTACTAGTTTTGTCTCCTTTAGGAATAGCCAATGAACCTTTGACTATTTTCCATGTATCCATAAGTTCAGTTTTGAATCCTTGGGTGTATAATTGACTGACAGAAATCAGATTCCTCTTTAATTGAGGAACATGTCTAACATCTTTGAGAAGTAATTTTGCTCCTCCTTCAAGATGCAAGACAACATCTCCTTTCCCAACAATTTTACATGCTTTATTATCACCCAAATATACCTCTCTGAATTCACCATCTTGATAATTTGTAAATGCATCCGTGAGAGAGGAAGCATGAAAGGAAGCTCCCGAATCAATTACCCATGAATCAGCTTTTGTATCACTTGTTGACAAAATTAGGATGCTCGGATCCTTTTCACAAACTGTTTTTGCTTGGCTATCCAATACTTGTTCTTGTGCCTTCTTATATTTTCTGAAATCCTTTTTAACATGCCCAGCCTTCCCACAAAACCAACAACCGTTTTGTCTCCCTCTTGACTGCGATCTTCTTGTAGATTGGGACCTTTGATTGTTGTTAAATCTGCCTCTATATTAGCTTCTTCCTCTATTTTCGGTGCTCACCATTGTGAGAGCATTACCGGAAGAGGATTCATCATTCTTTCTCCTCAAATCTTCAGAGAGTAGGGTGGTTGAAACTTCATCAAAAACTAGCTTCTTGGTATTTGATGTTGAAGTGCTTATGGCTATCACAAGTCCATCCCAGCTATTAGGAAGAGAAAATAGCAATAGAACATCCTTATTCTCATCATCTTGTGTCATGCCAACTAAATTTTCTTGGCTGATCAAGGTGTTAAATTCGTTGAGGTGATTTTTCATGGCTTCACCTTCCCTCATCTTAAGTTTATACAACTTCTTCATGATGAAGACTTTGTTCACAGCGGATGTTTGTGCATATGTTGAAGCCAATTTATCCCATACGTCTTTTGTTGTAGTTTTGTCTGAAACATTATACAGCACATTATCGCCTAATGCAAGAAAGATTGTTGCCATGGCTTTCTCATCAAGCTTTCCCCAATCTTCATCCGACATGGCTGTGGGTTTCTTCGCTTTTCCTTCAAGTGCCAACAAAAGATCTTTATTCACTAACAGAGAATTCACCTGAATCTTCCACATTCTGTAATTCTTCCCAAAAAAAATTTGTACTCTTACTTCTTCCATAATTCTGAAAATGAAAAACTCAACCAACGATTAACCTCGCTCTGATACCAATTGTAGATTTAAGAATTTGAATCTAAACCAGAAATTATAGAATAAAAGAGAAGATTGCAAACAAACAATGAACACATTGTTTATCATGGTTCACCACAATAGTGACTACATCCACACTGAGAGCAGAAGAATTATATTAACCACAAATCAGAATGTTTACAAATGACCACAAAGAGTCTTATTTATAAGCTCAATCTGAGCAACTGAAAAGACAAGGCACATCAGAAAAATGTTCGTTGGCCTTCCAATCCCAACACCTTGCTTCCATTTTGATTTTATTTAGCTCATTCCATAAGGAACTAGGAATATCATTCTTTAATTCCTCCAAATCTGCATTACATTTATCTTTATATTGTAGAAATGCATCAATGATATCCTACTTCACAACATCACATTTTGGTTCATACAAACTGCCAACACTCCTTATTTCACTAGTAGTTAGATAATCAAACATAATACTTGAATTCAAAGGATTAAAGCCGAACTCAGAATCTAAATTGTCCTCTTTCTACTTACCTTTCTTGAATGCTCTTACGTTGATTCTAAATTCTTCAGTGTCACCATCAGATTCATGTGATTCATTAATGGAATCAATAATAGCATGTAATTCACTATCAACCTTCACCTTAGCTTTCTTTGCAGATGCAGGGAGTGACCTAGTAATCTTTCCTTTCTTAGAAGGGCTCTCCCCTTATACTTTAGTTGTTAGAAGAGATGCATTTGTGACACCAAAGGGATTATCATAAGAACTGCATGTATTCCTTTTCAGCATTTTATGCTATTCTTCTTTAGTGATTCCTTGCTCATCTCTAACCTTCCTTAGAATATTTTCAATATTTTTCTCTCCATCTTTCTTTGAAATTTTGTACTCAATCTTTCTTTTGTGTCATCAATGGGACTCTCTATGAGAACTTTAGTATAATTTTAAAAAAATTTCTCTATTATCTCATATCCAATTAGGGGTAGCCATTCTTGGTTGCACAACTTGCATAATGCAATGATCAGTAGAAACAATAAAAGGGATATCATTTTTATACTTCTCTATCAAGGAGGGTGGAATTCTATCTCTTTGATGCATCTTCCTTTGCAAGACTACAAAGAAAATAGTAAACCTATTATCCCTATCAGCCAATCTCTCTCTATCCATTAACCTTTTCTCAATTTGATGTGATACTGTTATATCCTCATACCAAAACACTCTTCCCTCACTAGGAATAGAGTTTGAGAAGTATAAAATCAAGCATATAGATAATGAGCTAAAATGAATGCATTCATTTTTCTTGATGATTTTAATTTCTCTTTGTTTCTCAAGAAATTGATCTTTTATTCATGTACAAAGATCATAATTTGTAAATTTTACCATATGGTGAGCTATACAGATTGTAGTATCCGATACAAAATTTCATTAGTTTGTATAGAAAACTTTGTAGTCGATGACTTGTTTTGCATACTTCACTACACGGTCCTTGATAGGGTTGACTTTGAGAAACCTTCCATCAGGTGTAACACTAGTTAGCTAAAGGTTCACTATAGGATATAGGTTCCTAATGCCTAGAATAGAGGACCTAATAGATTTCTTAGGCAGGGAAACTTATTTCTCAAAAGTGGTTATCACCAAATAAGGATCAAGGAGGGGGGTGAATAAGGGCCTATATGAATGGTTGGTCATGGCCTTTGGGATATCAAACACTCCAAATACCTTTATGTTCCTCATGAATGAGGTGTTGAAACCTTTTATTGGTAGATTTTTTGTGGTGTATTAAGAATACTTATTGGTGTTTTTTAGGTCAAGGGAGGAGCACTTGTAACACCTAGACATGGTGTTGAAAAGATTGCATGAAGAAAATCTTGTAATTAATTTGAAAAAATGTGACTTTATGAAGAAACAAATTACTTACCTTGGGTTTTTGATCTCAAGAGGTATTTTGATGATGGATTCATCCAAGGTAGAAGCTATCCTCAATTTTCCTACCCCAAAGAGATTAAGTGATGTCAGGAACTTCCATGGGTTAGCCATTTTTTATAGAAAATTAATCAAGAACTTTAGCAATGTACCTGCACCTATTATAGAAACAATCAAGGGGGTAGAAAATGCAATTTTTTTGGATTGAGCTTGAGATAAAGGCTTTGAATACCTCAAAAAAAGTGTCTCAATAACCAATCTTGGTGTTACCAAATTTCAACAAGGTATTAACTCTAGAGTGTGATGCAAGAAACTAGATCATAGGATCAGTTTTAATCCAAGAGAGAAGAACTGTGGCTTTCTTTAGTGAAAATCTCAATGGCACCAAGAGGAAATATTCCTCTTATGATCTTGAATTATATGCAATAGTGCAGGCTTTAAAAAATGGAGACACTATTTACTACCTAGAGAGTTTATTGTGTATACTAACAATCATGCCCTAAGTTTTTTTAATAGCCAGGAAAAAATAAACCACAAGAATATGAAGTTGGTGGAGAAGTTGCAAGCCTACACCTTCACCATCAAACATAAGAAGTGTCAAACTAATAAGGTGGCAAATGATTTAAGAAAGAGAGCACTAGTGTTGCCAGAAATATAGTTGTAGAGCATGGGAATTGAATCCCTTAGAGGGATGTATGAGAATGATATGGACGTCAAGGAAGTCTATGAGGTTTGTAAGTAATTATTTTTTTCTTTCCATCATGAATATTCAGAGTATATGTTTAAGGATGGACTACTATTTAAAGGTAGTCAATTATGCATTCCCAAATGTTCTATGAGGGAAAATATAGTGAGAGAAAAGAATAGTGGAATCTTAGGAGGGTATTTTGGTTTAGACAAAACATTAGACTAGGCGAGGGGGTTTTACTATTAGCATAAAATATGGATAGATATAAGAAATTTTTTTGAGGGATGTAGCATTTGTCAAAGGGCCAAGGGGTTTTCATCCAAAGATGGATTGTACCAACCTCTTCCAATTCGTTGCAGGCCATGGGATAGTTTTAGTACATACTTTTTATTGGGTTTACCAAGGACTACAAGAGAATTTGATAGTATTTGTGTAGTTGTGGAAAGATTTAGTAAAATGATACAATTCCTTCCATGTAAATGCAATAACGATGCCTCACATGTAGCAGGTTTTTTCTATAAAGAGGTTGTAAGGATTCATGGATTATAGGTATCAATATTGTATCAGACAGGGAATCTAAATTTGTGGGACATTTCTAGAGGACTCTTTGGAAGAGCTTCAAACTAACCTATCACGTAGCTCTGCATACCCCAATTAGAGTAAGCCTATAATGAATCCACAAATAAAAGGAAAAGGAAAAGTCTATTTGAGATAGTATATGGTCTCCATCCTAGGCGAGTCCTTGAACGCAAAGAATTGAAGGGAATGGATAGGAGAAGTGCCTAAGAAAATGACTTTGCTGAGGCAATGACATACATTCACCAACAAGTTAAGGAGACATTGTTCAAAATAATGTACATAAATACAAGGAAAGTGGATATGTGAGAAGAAGAGATTTGTAGTTCAAAGTTGGAGATCTATTCATGGCACACTTGAAGAAAAAAAGGCTTCCCAAGGGCGAATATACCAAATTAATGATGAATAAAATAGGGCCTTGCAAAATAGTGCACAAATTTGGCAATAATGCTTATGAGATAGAGTTACCGCAATGCATAGCTATATCACCTATCTTTAATGTGTTTGACTTGTATCCATACAAAGGATCTATGAATGCGGGATTTGATGCAGGTGAAGAAGACAAAGAGACTAAGGATTTTGCAAAAGACCTCCCACCAATCCAACAAGTCAAGTTGGAGTACATGTATTAGATAGCCGAGAAGTGAAGTGGACAAGAATGAAGACTTACAAAGAGTATATGGTCAAGTGGTAGAACTTACCTAAGAAAGATGCAACTTGGATGATAGAGGATGATGTCAAGAACCATGGATTTTTTGTTGAAGACCTGATCTCAAAGGAGACTTGATATTTCTCTCACCCCGGGAGTATAGTGCAGGAGCACCCATGGGTCAAGGACACTCATCAATAATTTTTTGTTGTTTAGTTGAGTCAAGTTTGTAATAAGGTCCAAAGGACCATTAGGAAAAAATTTGTATTGTTTCAAAACCAATTTGTAAGGCCAAAAGGCCATAAGGTCCTAAATTGTCCTATGAAGACCCGATAGGTAAAAGTGGGTCAAATACTTCCAAGTGCATTAGAAAGGGTAGATAAATGACATTTTTTATTTTTTTAATGTTTTAAGCTATTTTTGGCATGATGGTCAAGTTCTAGAGGTCATTAGGTTCATTTCATGCTCAAAGAGAAAAAATGGCAAAACTTACAAAAATGTGTAAAGCAACTTTTGAAAAGTTGTTAATTTGTAATCCTATGGTTAGTTAGTTCAAATGGTTGGTTTGAATTAGTTCAAATAGTTGAAAAATGTCTTTTCCACCTTTTTGAATTGAGGCATGAGAGGAGGATGTAATTTTGGTTGCCAAATATAAAACATTGTTCTAATTTTTGTGGTTTTCTACAACTTTTCTTTAATGGTACGGAGTTGTATGGATTGGTAGGATCCACTAATGTGCATTTGCAAGTAGGCCTATTGGAGAAGAAATTTCTATGGATATAGTTGATGGGTCTGAAACAATGATTGATTTGTGAAGGTTTTGGTCCTTAGGTGAAGGAAAAAACAAAAGTCTGACCTAACACAACCCTTGTAGTGTTGTTATGTCTAAACCCTTAAGTGACAAGGTTATGTGTGAAGTTTCCTTATAGACAAATCTTGTGAGTTTTTGAAATTGACTTGTAGTGACTTATTTGATGGGACATAGGAGTCTTTGAGTCTATTTTGATATACCTTATGAACACTTTTTTCCACCCAAATGAGTTATATATCTTGTGAGTGATTATATGGTGAGTTTGGGAAAAGTTGAGTACGGTTCCATCTTGTCTCAGTTGGCCTCTGCATTATTGGGGAAGTAACATGCAAGCTATAATTGTCAATCTTCAACAAAAGAAGAATGTCATGTTGTAAGTGCAACAAGTTTTGATGCAATTCGGGTCCATCATTTACTAGAAGGATTAAGATTGGCTCAAAAATAATTAGCAATCCTCTATTGTGATAATTATAATTTTTTAAAGATTTTTCACAATCCAATATTTTATGGATGAGACAAGTACATTTAATTTGACTTAGACTTCATAAAATAACATGTTCAAAAAAATAATATTAAGCTTCAATTTTGCTTTACTCAACTATAACATGTTGGAATCGTCACTAAGCCTCTTGGACATGCAATTTTTTGTACATTATCAATATTTTCTCATTTTTACTTTAAAATGATAATGTGATAAGGGGGAATGCTAGCATATTCCATCATTATGTATCCATGTGTTTAATTTTTTTTTTATTTATTTAACTTTCTTGAGATGCATGTGAACTTTTTTTATAGAACTTGTGAGTGTCATTAAGCGCACACGTTTCACTACCCTTCACATGTATACATTCTCATCACATAATGCAATGTGTTGAATTATAATGTATTTAAAACTCTTATACTTCATGTATGTGTCATTTTATGGTTGATGGTTTGTAGTAAAAGAAGTTATTATATTTTATTGTATTGAGTAATTAACAATTGTAGCTATGGTAGTACTATTGTTTTAATCCTTTTTTTATTAAATATTAATGTAAATTAGATGAATAAAAGTAGGTAACTTAGATTGTGTAGTGTCTAAGGTTTGATAGTGTGTTTAATTAGAGAATTTTCTAAATTTGCAGTAGGCTATTTTAGATACTTTTTCAACCTCCTAAATATTTGGTAAGGTTATGATAACCATTAGAGATATGTGTTGTGTACCACATGGAGATTCTCCACTATTAGACCATTAGATTTTGTAATTTCAAAATTACAAAATTTTGTGTAGTTTCAAAATTTGTGCCATGTTTAGGCTGATACAAACCATATAGGAAGTTGGAGGATATACAAGTGGTTTCAATTCATTTATAAGAAAACAAAGAAGACTAGCATGGAGTAGAGGCATACATGGTAAGTACAAGAATGAGGGAGTGAGGATTGAGAGGTGGAATAAGTCCAAAAGGAGTGTGATAGGAGATATAGTTTGAAATAGAAAACATGGTATGTAAGAGTGTTGTAAATAAATTAATTATAATTTTGTGTTGATTACACACTTTCTACCTAAATTGTCTATGTATATGGTGATTATGCATATTTTTCCTAAATTACCTATAATTTCAAGGTGACTGGACACTTTTTTTTGTAAATATCTTATATTAGTGATATTTGCAAGGAAAATGCAATCAAAATGGAAAAGCAATTCATATAAAATGACAGGTGATTGAACCACAATTTTAAACAATTAAATTTTGAATGACACCTAGCTTATTATTTCTAAGGAATTAGGCCCAAGTTAAGTTGAATAGTGTGAAATTTTATTGTTGTTTCAGGAAATTATAAAATATATCCCAAATTGGATGCATGTTGTTATGAGAGGGAATAAAATCAAATCTAAAATGAATTTGAAATTTATAAATTTTAGAATTATATCCAATTTCTAGAAACCAACTTGAATTGGTTCTATAATTAAATAATTTGACCTGAATAAGAAAATAGAGAAAATAAACATTAAAATCAATATTTAAATAATGTGTATAAATAAAATGAATATTCAAAACATACCATTTATACATCAATATACTATACCACCAATAATTTTATTAAAATGAATTAAAGAAAAAATATATAATATATATGTTTTTATCATTACATTTTGAAATCCTAGAACAATAATCTTATATTCAGTTTTCCAAATCGAAATACGAGGCATTGAGATCGCTGAAGAAAACTGAGATAATATTTGATTTAACTACAAATAATAAAAACCAGTTTTAACTACAAATATGAATTAATAGAATGAAACCAAAACTAAGAAATCTTTTAATTTAAAAATGGTCTATTAAAATCGAAAGTTAATAGAGTACAGCTTATCTTCATGTGATTGAAAATGAAAAGAACCATCGGCGAGAGAGAAAACAAACAGATGCAAAGGCCCCCTTCATTCACTAAATATTTTATCTGATTGGTGTATTGAAACGCGTGGCAACTTGGCCTCGTCCTCAATTTTAAATACATTTTCGGCGCAAATTTATCCAAACTCCGAGCGACCCGCATGGCTTACACTCGACTCCAATTATTCCACCTGAATTACATGTGAATCTGAGCTACCTGCTCATAAAATATAACTGTGCTTTGTATATAATACTCGGAAATGCCGAGGATTCAGGGAACAATATAGAGAAAACAAGTTTTAAAAAAAAAATGATAATTGATGGCTCAGCCTTTTTTCAAGTTTTCTTTCCCTTTCAGCCCAGTAGACTTGAACTTTTCTCATCTGTAGGCGTTTCTATGATCTGTCTGTAAAAAATGTCTGAGCTGCGTAGAAACCCCAACGCAACACTGCCCATCACAGCAACGAGATTGTTTAGAGAATTCAGAAAAACCAAATCAGAAATTGTTTAGAGAAATGAGAAAATCGGCGAGAGGAAGCTTACAATGGCTCGAAAGTAAAGAATGATGAAATGTTGAGCTTCATAGAAATCAGCAGTTTGTATGTCGAGATGTTGAGCTTCAATCGATTGGTAAATCTTCGATACGCAACTTGGCATTTTGGAGCTGGTGATTGTTATGATCACTTCATCACCAAAACACTCCACGCCCACATTAACATCTGTGGAAGGCGAATTCGTTTCATAGTTGTCATTCTTGGCTAATAACCGCTCTTTCTTTTGCTTGCGCTCCCCGATTTGCTGGTGGAGTTGCTCAATGTATTTGCTGGTTTCATCGATTAAGCGGTACCTTGCAACCTGAGACACGACCAACAAATTTGATAAGAAAATCTGATCAGTAACGATATCAGATTTTTACAATCCTCAATAATAGAGTGCTAGAACTAAAACATTTGATTCAATTCTGATTAATACTGTGATCTATCATTAGAATAATAGAGATCTTATAGAATACCTTGTTGGAGGGAGGTTGTGAGAGTATGGTGGTGAGTGTTGCAAAGCATTCTCTCATTCGTTTTCTTCTTACTTTTTCAGAGAAGACAATGGATTGAATTATTTTCCTTCTCTTTGCAGCCTTGGAATCCGAAGGAGGCGTGCAATCCGTCTCAGTGCTTTCCATGATCTCATCGGCCTCTGCAAACAGGCTGTCCAAATCGAGCTCAGGCAAAGTCTGTAATAGTTGGTTATGAATAGAAACAGCATGAATACAATCTGTGGATGCCACTTGCCTTGTAATTCCTGTGTTATAGGAAGTTCAAGATTGATATGAAAAGACAAGCAGAAACCCAAAATGAGAAAGCCTGAGACAAGGACATCATCCTTAAATAATGCAAGCTGAGATGCTTGCCTTACCTAGATCGCCCATACCAATTTTGTCCTTTTCTGGATTTGGCACGTGAAACACATATAGACGTTTTATGTTTCCCCAACGGACGCTTGGTCTTTGCTTAATGTTTTCTATTTCCTAAGGAACGCTTGGTCTTTTGCTTCTGGGTTATGCCCAATGATATCATAATTAGATGCTCAATTTAAACGTGTTCTTACTGGGAAACAAATAACAATTATTTGATGTTTCCTCTTCAGTCTCTTAGAATGGCTGCTGGTCAGCTCAATACATATTACTGGAAGGAAAAAAGTTAATAGTTTTGTCAAGTTTCTATTTCTATACTTGATAAAATAAAAATAGATAATATTCAAGATGTTTAGTTGGATCAAGTTCGAATCAGAGTTTAAAGGGAAAAGTATAAACATAACATAAAAAGACTAATCACTTAATACAATATCAATAGGAAGGGGTATTTATCATCAAAGAGCTCTTAGTGAATGAGAGAACTTTCATTTTTTAGGATTGTCCTATGAAGGTCGCTGAGCATGAATTGGAAAGATGACTAATTTCAATCAAAGAAATTGCTAGAGTCTATCCAACTAGTTGAACCATGCTCATAGGAAGAGGCAAGAGGAAGTGATGAAGGATTAGACCAAATGCAAGAAAAAAGCCTTTATTGCTTGGGGCTAAGAGCCGTGAGACTATGAATGTCCATATCATTTGGAAGACAAGTTGTAACCTTATTAGGGCCCTCAAGATGAAAAAGAGAGAGGCAAGAAAATAATGCATGGAGCATTACCCTAGTGCTCTAGAAGCTCCTACGACTTTAATTGCATCTTTTCTACCTTGGACTTAAATTTACAAATCGTAATTGAGCATCTGAAATGAAAGATTATCATGGGAGGTCCACTAGACCTCAAAAAGAGTTTGTTTAGGCACTAGAAAATTAGAATTGGCATCCTCTAGAACCAAGCATTCTACCGCTATGATGTTGTAGTGAGCCTTGAGCAAATCAGTATGACTAACACAACAAACCAAGCCAATTGATTATAGTTGGTACAAGGGAGGATCCAATAATTTCTTACTATGGATTACCCTCTTTCTTTCCTTCTCAAACAAGAGGGCAAGTTTTATTGTGTCTATTACAGTCACACTAAAAAACCCAATCCAATTCTTGAATCAACGACTCCTTGAAGTGGAAAAGAGCATAAATTAATGATGGTTACTCAAAAGAGAGTATGAGGCTTCAACATGATATATTGGATTTTAGGAGACATAATCATAAATGAGTGTTGAGAGTCATGTCTTTGTTATCTAGATCATCAAAAGTGGAATAATTAATTCCATAGAATAGTTTCATTTGCATCAAAACTTCCCATCTAGAAGTTAAGCGAGATAGGTCACCATTTCTTTGGCACATATTCTCCATTTTCTAGAAATTTTCTTCAATGAGCTATGGATCTCCAACACCTAGTTGCTGGGGGGTGAAGCATGGTGAGAAGTAAGTTTGGTGATTTAAACAATGATGATGCCTCTATCAAGGTTCCCATAAATTTTGTCTCTTTTGAAGTCTCCTTTAAGAAAAGAGACAGAAAATGATTTCTTGAATTTGGAGGTTTTGAATCTTGGCCCTGGAATTTAAAAAGACTTTGAAGAAGAACCATTATTGATAGTTTTTAGCCTTGTAACGAATAACTAGATATAACCCATGATCCTTCCTCTTTGTTGTAGAAAGTGAAAAGCTAGAAGTAGGTTGTGTGGAAGGATTAGAGCTAAGAGAAGATGAGGAGTGATCCTAAATTTCATGATTGAAAGATAAAAATGATATGAACAAGTTGTGCACATCTCATTTGTCCAATCTAGATATCTATAATTAATCTCTTTTAAATACTTAGAGATTTTTACCTCAACATGAATCTATTGTGAAAATGTATTCCTTTACAATTTCATACTTAGTTTAGGCCCACTTTGACTATTGTGCCCAATGTATACTTAATTTATGTCTAATATTGTGTTAAGTTTCAAGACCACTTCCATTGACCTAGTGCATTCCCCTATTCACAACTTGTTTCCCTACTCAAAATGATAGGAATAAAGAAACCAATGACTCTATCTAGAAACTTTAACCCTAGAATTTAAAGTATGAATTTCAAGAAAGTTACAAGTATTAAAAAAATACCCTATGACATCGACCATCCCTAAAAATCAAATTTGAAAAGATGTAAGTTGTATATAAGTGTGACTCTCTCTCTCATTTTAAAATCTATCTAAGATCAATTTATTTGATTAAAATATTATTTTATAACTTATTTAAGAGTTAACATATCCACAAGTTGACTACTAATAACCCAATCCCCATTATGGGGTTATGGCATAGTTATTTAATAGAGAAGGCTAAGTTGGATTTGCTTTTTCTCAAGAGCATTTGATCCTTATTTGACCTACTAATGGGCTATGAAATTCTTATCCTCCTTTGGTTGTAGTATAGACAGAACTTCATAACCATAAAGAAAAGAACACTTGTTAGAAGTAGAGTTCTTCAAAATCAAATCTTACTAGTGTTTTTGTTAGATTCACCAAAAGGATGAGTAAGAATTAGTTGTAATTCAACTACTTTATTTTTCTTATCATTAATGTGTAGATCAAGATTTTATATAGGATTTGTTGGCTCTTTTGTGGATTAAGTTCATGAGGCACTTATTGTCTTGAGCCTATAAACCAAATCATTGTTGCATTTAGAGTTGGATTATTCTTTTTGAGCCATATTACAATTACTTTTATGATTTCTAATAGTAGTCCACCTATCCTCAATTATTCCTACCTTTGTTTCTCATTTAAATGTGTATGTAGTTAGGAGGTCATCTCTACTTTTATGGTCAAAGGCTTGGTACTAACATCAAGTGTGCAGTAAGTTTTTGTACAAAATATGCTACTCATTGCCCATATCACCTATATGAATATCAATAGTTCTTTAAGTCCTAGTCAAGACCTTGATCTTTACACAAACTATATATTGTGACTAATGAATAAGTTTTTCTTTGTTCAACATGTGCAACCATCCTGAAAGAGGAATCAATATGGTGAAGGAAGGAATAGTGTGGTAGTGGTAACCTCTAAAATTTAGCTGAATAGGCACCTTAAGAGCTTGTTGGTTGTACATGATAAAATCTCGTGTTCACATAGAAAATTTCATGGAAGAGGACTATGTCTACACAATTGGATTCCACAAAAGTTCCAAATAACCAATATGATGCAGGAGCATCCTGGGTGTAAGAGCAATCTTGCATCACCCAAAAATATTTCTATTTTTGTATTCAATAAGGACTATCTTGTGCAGAGTTGCTATTTATGGAAACTTGCTATTTTTAGTAAGTTGGTCTTATGATCTCGAAATATCTGATTTTACATATGGAGGTTCATCTCAGTCATATCAGCCTGCTAGCAAAGTTTCATGGCTAGATCAGGTGTAGTTTTGAAGATATTGAAGATTTTCGGTATTGGCAGCAGGGTACAGAAACTTTGAACTCAGTTTTGAAGGCTTTAGAGGCCCTGGATGAGGTTGAAAATTTGGGTGACAAGCACTTTGTGTCAATCAAGCCTGTAAAGCGCTTTGTGGCATTTCCAGAATGGGGTTATAATAGCCAATCAGGTCAACGGGCGATGACTTATGGTCTTCAGAAGTTGGGTCACCTGAAATGGCAGAAAATAATTTTTCTTCAAAATTTTTTTTTGGGTTTCAAAACTCATTTTGAGCCGACTTTGATGTAATAAATTGTAAAATAAAATAATTCTAAGTTTGGTCGGCCCTAAGGGCTAAATTTCTAGAACCTTCTCGGGCAGTGGAAATTGCCTATATAAAGAAGGCCCGTAGTGTTGTCCAGGGCAGTTCTGGGTAGTAGATCTGGGAATTGATTCGAGGCTTTGTCCTACAGAATATTGTAAGGGAATGCCCATGTGGCTTTGCATATTGTAATTCTGAAAGTTTGTAATTCCACATTTGTGGAGATAATAAGAAGCCAATTTTCTGTTCTTGCATATTATTGTTGTTGTTTCTCTATTTCTGTTATGTGTTTGTGGTATTAAGGGGAGCACCCTTCATCACAATATGTATAATTTTTTTAGACCATTCAGATGCATTATCAAAATTAAATAGTAAAAGATAGCATTTACTAGATCAATAGAAAGCATACCTCACATAAGACCTATAAAAACTAAAATTTCATAAAAACTCTATATAAATTGAAAAATATTACAACTATTATAATAAATGCAAATAAGATTTGATATTCCCACTACTAAAGCATTTCATCTTAAACAACACAAAGTTCAATAGAAAAGCATTTCATCTTAAACAACACAAAGTTCAATAGAAACTAACACTTGTACAACTTAAAAGAATACTTAAAGAAATAAGGTGATCATGCCTCTTTCTTTTTTCAAAATCTTAGTTCCAAGGAAAAAAAAAATAACATCTTAATTCCATTCATTGTTTGATTATATTACAAGTAGAATACTTTTAACACAAACATGCAAACTATTATCCCTCATCCAGTCTCCAAAATTTTCTAATTTTTATAATTTAGTGACGATTTGATAAGTTGGCGAATCACTCCAATCTCCAAGTTTAAATGAATGAATAGTGGGTGGAGATTTTTATAAGCATTGACAAGCATGGCTGCTGCAACCAAATATTTAAATACTCATACTATATCAACTCTTTTATTTAAGCTCAATAAGAGATGAACACGTTGTGTTCAAAAGATAATGATATGATTGTAGTTTATAATACATGGAAAAGCCCAAAATCTGGGAGTAGATGTTGAACAAAGTGTACATCAAACACCAACTTTTACTTAATATTTCATAAAATTATCAAGCACTTCAGAGATTTGTTTTTGCTGCATTAATATCCCACCACAATAAAAAGATCGTTAGATAAGTGGGAAGCAAAGAAAGGCAACAAAGTTGCCTAAAATCAGCTATTTGTATGTCCAAATATTGAGCTCATACTAAGTTCTTTAAGAGTGATAATTAAAATTTATTATTAAATATTCAATTAATATTGAGAGTAAATGTTGAAAATAAATCACTGGCTGGTCTATTCTTCCCCATTTTGGCATAGGCTGGGAAAATACTGATGGATGATGTGGAATTTGGCTTCACCATTTCCAATTGGATATTTGGAAAATACTGATGGATGATGTGGAATTTGGTGCACCATTCCCAACATCTTCAAGCTGCTAGTAGGGAGGAAGACACTCCCTCGAAGACTTACACTGATCATTGCCACAACCTTCACTCGGCCTCCCCCAAGGTTCTGCACAATCCATTCTTGGCCTCTCAACATATCTCACCAGCTCCAAATGCAGCATCCACAAGCCCTTGGCTTCGACAGATTTCAATGATCACAAGCCTCGCGTTGGATTGTGAACCTGAATGGCCTTCCGATGCTGATTTGGAACTTGAGGGCCTTTCTCAATCGCCTATACAACAGGCTCACAATAATGTCCAGCTCAAGCTCTTTCGAGAGTCTGATCCAAACACCTCTCCTGTTGCCTGCCCCATAGACAACATTGAAAATCTAGGTGCTTCTCTTAGGGGACTTGATGTCTGTGAGAAGGAGTTATCTGAGCCAGAAGTAGACATGGTAGTGGACTTAATGTTATTCAGAGTGGTAGATCATAACTCAGTTGAGGTCGCAAGAGTAAAGGATACAAGGTGTGATAAGAACTTGGTCACCATTGGTGTGGTCTCTCCTCGCTACTTCTGCAGTATTTTACAGTCAAATGTGGTTTCTTCCAAGATTAAAGTATGTCCCTCATCTAAAAAACCAAGAGGGTGACCTACAAAAGGAAAGAAGATAGAGGCTGAGATTGTTGCAGGGGTCCAGTCAACTCTCTCCTTTTCTTCACTACCAAGAAAATCTAAAGATGAGGTTGTTGCTTCAATAACCCATCAAATGAAGCTGAGAAGGAGAGCAATAAGCTCTCTAAGCTAGAAATGTGGATTATGTCCTGCAATGTTAGAGGCATTAATGCCTCTAACAAGGTTCGACTTATTAGGGATCAAATTCTAGTAAGCAGGGCAGATATTGTTCTCATACAAGAAACTAAACTATCTCGTGCAAAAGGGGAAAGCATTCTTGGTGCTTGGAAGGGATGGGCCTTTGCTCATGTCCCATCTATAGGCACTTCAAGAGGCCTTGCAATTATATGGAAGCCTCATAAGTGTAAAGTGGAAGTCATTTCCTCAGCTGCAAACTGGATGCTAGTTGTAGTTTCAGTTTTTGCACTCTCCTTTACCCTGTTTAATGTCTATGGTTCAACTTCAGTCACAAGCAAGCAGAGATTGTGGGATTTACTGTCACAAAAAATCTCTAATCTAGGAGACACTAATATTATTCTTGGTGGGGACTTCAATGCTATGATGGGGTTTATGGACAAAGTGGGCAGTGCAGATCCTTCTCATAAAGTCACACAGGACTTTAGCAACTTTGTTGAAGGCAATGCCCTCTCTGATTGTTGTCCCTCCAATGGTAAGATAACCTAGTCTAATAAGAGAAAAGGGCCCCATTTTGTTGGTGTCCACCTAGATAGATTTCTTTTGAATCTGCATTGGATGCTGACACATGGATGTTGTCAATCCAATATCCTTAGCATTTCGGGTTCAAACCACTATGCGGTGAGTTTGGAGATTGAGTTGATTTCCAATATCTTCAAGCCAAAGTCATATTTTTAGATTGAATGCATGTGGTTCAGAGACCTAGATTTCCTCAGGCTCCTCCAACAATGGTGGATTTAGTGCCCCATGGTTTAGGGATATAAGATGTTTCAACTATCTAAAAAGATGTCATTCATGAAGGCCAAAATTAAGGACTTGAATCAACATAGTTTCAGGAACATTTTTGTAGAGAAACAAAGCCTACAAAATCAACTGGAGGGCTGGAATGAACATATCCTTCAACATGGTTTGAACCAACAGGTTTACGATACTCAAAAAGCTCTGCAAGATAGACTTCAAGAAATATTATTCAGGGAAGAAACCTATTGGAGGTAGAGGTCCAAAGAATTATGGCTTTTTGAAGGGGATAGAAATACTGGTTTCTTTCATGCCTCAACCAAAATTAAACAATAGAAGAATGCCACATGTCAAATAAAAGATGCACATGGTAACATTCTTAAATCAGAAAAGGACATCCAGGTGGAAGTAGTTCGTTTCTTTCAAGACTTCCTTAGTAAACCGGTTAACACTATGGCTCATCCTCCTAAGTCGGACCTTCACTTTATCCCTAATTTGGTCTCAAAGGAAGACAATGCTTTCTTTCTGCACCCCTTCTCATTAGAAGAGGTCAAGACAACAATTTTTGCCATGCAAGCTGATAAGGCTCCGAGCCCTGACGGATTTACTCCCCTCTTTTTCCAGAAATGTTGGGATTTCACGAAGGTCGATATTTGGGAGGCTGTGGAGGAATCCATAAGAAATTCTTATATGTTTAAGACATTCAACAATACTTTTCTCAATTTAATACCTAAGGGTGAAAATCCTAGCTCTTTTTCAAAATTTAGGCCTATTTCATTGTGCAACACAATCTACAAGATTATAACCAAGTCCATTTCACTTCGTCTTGGGAAAATTATTCCTAAGATCATTTCTGACCAATAGGGTGGCTTTGTTCCAGGGAAGGACATGGTTGAAGGAGCTCTAATAGCACATGAGATCCTCCACTCAATCAAGGTACAGGGTTTCCAGGCCATGGTTCTCAAATTGGACATGATGAAAGCATAAAATAGAGTCAGTTGGGGTTTTTTGAAACAAGTCATGCAAAAAATGGGCTTCAACATAAAGTGGATTAGATGGATTTTGGCATGTGTTAAGGGAGCTAAGTTCTCCGTATTGATTAACGGTTCCCCCTATGGTTTCTTCTCACCTTCACAAGGACTCAGACATGGTGACTCATTGTCTCCTTTCCTGTTCATCATTCTGGCAAAAGGGCTCAGTAGATTAATCTCCTTCAAACAAACCCAGGGTTCACTTGTTGGCATCTCACTGCATCAATCTAGATTAGCAGTCACACACACTCTTTTTGCAGATGACTCCCTGCTATATGCTAAGGGCACCATACAGGAGGCTAGAGCTATCAAGGAGACCCTTGAAGAATATTGCAACGTATCAGGTCAAAAACTCAACATCTCTAAGTCTAAGATTTTCTTTTTTAATACATCTATTAGCATCCAAGAGGATATTAAAAATCTCTTAGGCTTTGAAGTTGCTCTGATCCGTAGCAAGTTTTTGGGAATTCCTCTTTTTCAAGGTCCTTGCAGGGAATCTCTATGGGATAGTATATTCTAATCCATCATGGATTGGATTGCTTCATGGAAAGCCAGATGGCTATCTCTGGCTGGGAGAATATTACTAATCAAATCAGTTCTTTGCTCCATCCCAAATTATATGATGTTTGTGCTCTTGGCGCCCAGGGTTGTTATTGAAAAGATTAGAAAATGTCTTAAAGATTTCATATGGAAATGCAACCTGTATCGAGCATCTAAAATCCCCCTTGTAGCATGGGACAAGATCTCTCAGCTGAAGGATTGTGGGGGAGTAGGAATTCACAATATGTTTGAGAGGAATATTAGTCTCTGTGCCAAGCTATCTTGGAAATTCTATGAAAACCCAGGATCACTTTGGGCTAGGATCATTAGACTAAAGTACCTAGATAATGATGATCTGACTCATATTTTTACAATCAAGAACCCTCCATCAGGCTCTGCAATGTGGAATTTTGTCTTGAAATGCCGAGGAGTTCTCCTTCCTCACCTATCTTGGGTAATCAACACAGGGGATATAGCAGATTTCTGGGATGATTCATGGAATGGGCTACCTCCCATTTCTTTTGTCACTGCGATCCTTCCTTCAACCAAAAATTTCTTCCAACTAAAGTGGGGTAATAAGGTTAGGGACTATTATGAGATCTCCACAACATCTTCAAGTTCAAAGGCAGTATGGAAAAATATACTTCAAGTTAATATTTCTCAGGATCAAAAGAATTTACTCAATGGTATCCTAGAACAAAGACCCATTCATATTAATCTGGCTCCTGACAGATTGATTTGGTCAACTGCACCAAATGGTAGATATTCTGTAAAATTGGGCTATCGTTCTCTAACCAGCAACACTCCTCATCCTAGTGCACAAATTTTTAAGTTTTGTTGGCACCCGGGAGTCCTTCCTAAGGCAGGCTCCTTCCTATGGTTGGTAATCCTGAAAAGAAAACTCACTAGTGAACGACTATGTAGACTTGGCATTACAAACAAATTCCAGTGTGTTCTATGTAATTCTCAGCTTGAAGAGACAGATCATCTATTTGTTTCCTGCCCTTTTGCCCAGGAAGTATGCTATTGGGTTTAAGGTAGACTAGGCTAGCAGGGCCCTTTGCCGGTGACTATATCACACCTTCTCGAGCAATGGCCCCTTCTACATAAAGAAACTTCCTTTGCTCATATTTGGAGAGTTTCCCCAGCAGCTATCATATGGGGCATTTGGTGGGAATGAAATAAATGAATCTTTAGAAAAGAAATCAGCTCAATTGAGATGGTTTGTGATTTAGTCGATAAATCAATTTTTGAGATGGTCAATGCTTATTCTTTTCGATCCAAAACTCTGTCATCTATGTTCACTTCACATGATTTGAAGGTTCTAAACTCATGGCCTTCCATTGTTATCCCCTTCAAAGGTGTCCTAATTGGGAAAGCATCAAAGGAAGAATGATGAAAAAATGTGAAGTGGGATCCTCCAGATGATTTTTTCACTAAGCTAAACTTTAACAGGGCCTCTAAGGCCAACCTGGGGGTTTCAGGGGTGAGTTATGTCCTTAGAAACTCAAATTTAGAGATAATCAAGGCACCCAGTACGAAGGTCCTAGTTGGCTCAAACAACATTGTAGAATCTAGGGCCTTATTTTTGGGTTTATCTTTAGCTATCGCTCATGGAGTGAGCAATATTGACATTGAGGGGGACTCTCAGATCATCACATCCATCCTTTTGCTCCAAAACTCACCTAGCTGGGAGATTCAATATATCCTCAAGGATGCAAGAAAGTTACTATCACAATTCACAGAGTTTAAAATTTCACATTGCTTCAGGGAGCCAAACGGTCTAGCAGATTGGTTAGCCAATAAGGGTGTCAATCAGGATAGTGGTATAGTTTTGTGGGAACCTCAAGCTCTAGCAAAATCTCTAGCTCTGGAAAAGGGAGCCACTTGTGTAGAAAGAGAAATGGCCCCTCTTTCGGATATTTAAATTTTCAAGTGATGATGTTTACGACTAGCTTTTTTCACTTCAGGAGTTTCGTCTGGCTTTATCACGGTCGCCAGTCATTCAAGCAGTGCATGGTTTTTCTACACTACTATTTTTTCTACCGATTAGTAGTACAAATGTTTCTATGGTTTTTCTACTGATCTTTCTTAGTAGATGGCTAGGATATTTGTGCATAGTTGTTGGTGGAACTTTGTCTTCCCTCGGTCCTCAATTGTTTTGGAGTGCACAGTATGAAATCACCGTAGCCATTTCCCACTTCACAAATTGGCCTAATCTAGCCCAACATTGTCGTCCTCTCTGCTATTTTTTTTGATGGGCGTATGGTTTCCAGTTGACGCACTGGATTATAATGGTTCTCTTGTGTATTTTCTGAGATAGAGGATCCTTCTTTATGGGATAGGCCATATCTTGCTTAGCTAATTATGTACTGGTTATGAAAGGAGGTTTTCTTTCTGCTTCTTTCCTCCTAGAGCCTTGCTGAAGCATCTTTTTAATAAAAAACAATGGCTCTGTCCATTTTTATAAAAAAAAAAGAAGTATTGCTTGCATATTTTTTATTAAATATTGTTTTCAATTGGATGAATAAAAGTTGGTAACTTGGATTGTGAAGTGTCTAAGATTTGATAGTGTGTTTAATTAGATATTTTCTATTTTTAGTAAGTCATTCAAGATATTTTTCCAACGTATTGGATATTTGTGAAGGTTGTTATAACCGTTAGAGATATGTTCCCTTTGACGATGGTACCTTAGAGGAGTTTGAATATGATGCAACATTTGAGAGTCATATGATCTAGTGGCTCTTTCTAAAACACCTACTTCTCCAATCGAGATCACACATTCATCTCTTCTAACTGATACAATGCGAGAGGTATCTATTTGTCTCTCTAACTAGGACTAATGTTTACCAGACATTAGTTCATTGTTTATGGAGTCTCACATTTTAGATTTGGAGGACACATTTGATGACTTATCTCTCATATTCGATGATAGTTGTCCAATTATTGTCAATTCATTTTTGTTTTTGGAGTTTGTTCAAAATTAATTTATGTTGGTTCCTTGTTTTTCACCTTCTATTAGGATTGGACATGTACTTGATTGATTTGTGGCATCTTCATCATCCAAGGACATGGCAACACATTAGTAGATTTTAGAGGTTGATGCCAATCACCAATTCACTCAGGGTGCTCTTGCATTACAAACTTAATAATTTGTAATATTAGAAGAAAGATAGTTTATTCTTAATTAGATACACAGATCTAAATTATGTAAGATTTTTTGATGATGGAAAATTCATATATTTATTTATTTTCTTCTTAGGTTCAATTCCTCTTTCTTGGGGAAGTAAGATACAAGCTAGAATTTTAATTCCTCAACATAAGAAAAATATCATATTGTAAGTCCAACAAATTGTGATACAATTAGGCTACATCATCTATTAGAAAGATTTGGACTAGCTCAAAAACAACCAACAATCTTGTATTGTAATAATTGAAATGTTCTTAATATTTTTCATAATTTCAATGATAATCAAAATATATTCAAGTTGACCAACACTTCATAAAAGAAAATATGAAACAAAATAACAGTAAGCTTCAATTCTTCTCAACTCAAGAGTGACATGTTAAAATCTTAATCAAGCCTCTTGGACATGTGATTTTTTACATTTCAAGATTTTTTGAACATTAGTAATTAAAATCAACAGTGTAATAAAGGGGAACACTAGCATATTTCATCAGTATTTATACATGTATTTTAATTTTTAAATATTAGTTAAATAATTTGTGTAAGATACATATAAATTTTTTGATGGATATTTTGAGTATGTGTCATTTTATGGTTAATGGTTTGTAGAAGGAAAAGTTATTACATTGCATTATATTAATGAATTAACACTTGTAGTTATGATAATAGTGTTGTTTGCATTTTTTCTTTTATTAAATATTAATTTCAATTGAATGAATAAAAATTTGTAACATGAATTTGAATTGTGAAGTGTCTAAGATTTGATATTGTGTTTAATTAGATATTTTGCTATTTGTAGTCAGTCATTCAAGATATTTTTCCAACCTACTGATAGAATGAAACCAAAACTAAGAAATTCTTTAGTTTAAAAATTAATATTAAAATCGAAAGTTCAAAGAATACAGCTAATTTGCATGTGATTGAAAATGAAAAGAATAGGGTTCCTTCATTCAGGAAATATTTTATCTGATTGGGGTATTGAAACGCGTGGCAACTTGAACTCGTTCTCAATTTTAAATACATTTTCGGCGCAGATTTATGCAGCAAGCTCTGAGCGACCCGCATGGCTTACGCTCCACCCCAATCATTCCATCTGAATTATTACAGATGGGAATCTGAGCTACCTGCTCATAAAATACAAATGTGCCTTGTATAAAATACAAGGAAATGTCGGGGATTCAAGGCACAAGTGGGCAGAGCCAAGTTGTAAAAAATTATAATTGATGGCTCAGCCATTTTTCAGGTTTTCTTCCCCTTTCGGCCCGCAAAGACTTGACTTTTCTCATCTATAGGCGTTTTGGAGATCTGTCTGTAAACAATGTCTGAGCTGCGTAGAAACCCCAGCGCAACACTGTTCATCACAACAACAAGACCGTTTAGAGAAATCAGAAAAACCAAATCAGAAATTGTTTAGAGAAATGAGAAAACATCTGATTCGATACTGTGATCTATCACTAGAATACTAAGCAAACATTATGCAAAGAATACCTTGTTGGAGGGAGGTTGTGGGAGAATGGTGGTGAGTGTTGCAAAGCATTCTCTCATTCGTTTTCTTCTTATTTTTTCAGAGAAGACAATGGATTGAATTCTTTTCCTTTTCTTTGCAGCCTCAGGATCCAAAGGAGGCGTGCAATCCGTCTCAGAGCTTTCTATCTCACCGGCCTCTGCAAACAGGCTGTCCAAATCGACCTCAGGCAAAGTCTGTAATAGTTGGTTATGAATCGAAACAGGATGAATACAATCTGTGGATGCTATTTGCCTTGTAATTCCTGTGTTATTGGAAGTTCAAGATTGATATGAAAAGACAAGCAGAAACCCAAAATGAGAAATCCTGAGACGAGGACATCATCCTTAAATAATGCAAGCTGAGATGCCTTGCCTTACCTAGATCGCCCCTCCCAATTTTGTCCTTTTCTGGATTTGGCACGTGAAACACATATAGACGTTTTATGTTTTACTAAGGGACGCTTGGCCTATGGCTAATGTTTTCTATTTCCTAAGGAAGCTTGGTCTTTGCTTCTGGGTTATGGCTGATGATATCATAATTCTGCTCAATTTAAACGTGTTCTAACTTGGAAAAAATAACAATGATACGATGTTTCCTCCTCAGTATGTTAGAATGGCTGCTGGTCAGCTCAATGCATAAAGCTGCAAGGAAATAAGTTAATAGTTTAGTCTAGATTTAGGTTTCTATTTCTATAGTTATAAAATCAAAATACATATTAATGCAAATGTTTGGTCTAGTTAGACCAAGTTCAAACATCAAAATACATATTAATACAAATGTTTAGTTAGACCAAGTTCAAACATCAAAATACATATTAATACAAATGTTTAGTTAGACCAAGTTCAAACATCAAAATACATATTAATACAAATGTTTAGTTAGATCAGGTTCACATCAAAGTTTAAGAGAAAAGGTATAAACATAACATAAAAGATGAAACATTTAATATAATACCAATAGGAAGAGGGTCTTTATCATTAAATAGCTCTTATTCAATGAGAGCACTCCCTTCTTTAGGATTGTCCTATGAAGGTCATTGATCATGAATTGGAAATGACTAGCTTCAATCAAAGAAATTTGCTAGAGTCTATCCAACTAGTTGAACCATGCCCATGAGAAGAAGCAAGAGGAAGTGATGAAGGATGAGACCAAATACAAGCAAAATTACCTTTGTTGCCCGGGGCCAAAGCCATGAGACTAAGAATCTCCATATTTTTTGGAAGACAAGATGTGACCTTATTGGGGCCCTCAAGATGAACAAGATGGAGGCAAGATTCTAGGAACAATGCATGAAGATTACCCTAGTTCTCTAAAAGCTCCTACAAATGTGCCACTTTAATTTCAAATTTGCTACCTTGGACTTAAATTTGGAAATTGTAACTGAGCATCTCAAATGAAAAAATTTCATGGGAGATCCACTAGACCTCATAAGGAGTTTGTTCAAGCACTAGAGAATAAGAATGGGGACCCTCTAGAAACAATCATTCTACTACTATGATGTTGGAGTGAGTTTTGAGAAGACCAATATGACTAGCACAACAAACCAAGCCAATTGGTTATAGGTGGTACACAGGTGGATCCAATAAATTCTTATAATGGACTACCCACTTGCTTTTCTTCCCAAACAAGAGGGTGGGTTTTCTTGCATATATTATTGTTACACTAAAAAACCCAATCCAATTCTTGACTCAACAATGCTCTATAGTAGTAAAGTGCAACAATTCATGATAGTTATTGAGGAGACAGTAAAGGTCCTCAACATGACATGGATTCTAAAAGATGTTATCATAAATTAGTGTTGAGAGTTGTCTCTTTGTTATCTAGATCTGTTATATGGAAAATGGTGATCAATGGTAGACCTTGACTTTTCACATATATTGGAGTACCAACCCGACCCTGAGACCAAATCTGATTAGCACAACCCAAAATGGATGAAGGGGTGCTAATGCACAATCTAGATAAAGGGGGAGTTTGATGGGATGTAGTATTCCCTGTATGGATAGAAATGTATGTATACAAAATGTAAAATATGAAAAATACTTATGCAATGATAAATAAGATGATAACCAAAAATGTATGATATTAGATCTCATGTATCAAAGTAAGTGCTAGAGGAAAATAGGAATGATGTACTCACCTTGATTGCTAGAAGAGGATAACTAAACATTAGATATGCAATTGGCTATCAAAAACATGTTAGAATCAGAAACTGTCTGGGATCTAGGACTGTGAGACCTGTAACTTCTAATCATGCATTTTTTAGACTCTCAGTAACATGTCACAAAATTTGGCCTAGTCCCAAATAGTTGACCTAGTCCTGGAAGGATAAAATTTGACGAAATCTATAGAGGATTAAGCCATGGTTCCAAATTCCTGAAAATCTGAATCTTCAACTACATACAAGAAAGATGGGGAAGTTTTTGTGGAAATGGGCTTACATTGGTTAAGCCCTTGCATCAGAATTAACCTTGAAAGGAAATAACTAAATCATGTAAAATAAGACAAATATAAGTATTCACCTTGCTTGTCAAACCTTCATGGATGGATACAGATATGATAAACCCATGAAGATGTATGCTTGGAATGTGTTATGGAATCAAGTATGTCTTCACAAATGCAATTGATCTACACTTGCCAAATCCTTAGATCGTGGATGTATGTATGCTTGATCGCTTCAATGGAGGAGAGGATGAATAAGGAAATAGATGAAGGATCTTCTTGCTTTCTTGTGAATTCTTCTAGTTGACCACCATGGAAGAGAGATAAACTTGCATCAATCCGAGAAGATTTTCTTTGAATGGAAAGAAACATGGAGATCTTGAGTTGGAAGCCTTCTCTTCAAATATTGAATCCAAAAGAGAACTTGAAATCACCAATAATTGCTTGCAAAATGACTTGATTGCTTGATAATGGATAATTGCATAATAATCTTATATGTTGATGGACGTAATGGATGTCATGGATGTAATGGATGTCAAAATGAGAAGCTTGAATATCCTTTTATATTCAATTTGGGATCCAAAATTTATAGGACAACAACCAAGAGTGGGAAAATAAATAACCCTGCATTGGACCGAGAGCCTAATGAAAAACAACCCCTAAGGAATAGGCCAAATTTGGCCTAGTCCCAAAGAGGCACATTTGATAATGGTCTTTGGGATGCGGGAAATATTGAGAGATTTAAGGAGAGAGGAAAGAGGAAATTGGGAAATCAAGCATGAACACATATAGATCTAGGAGATCACTAAAATGGGGCCAAAAAGGTCCCAGAGCTTCCAAATGAATGGGTGCAAACTTTTTAGGATGGTACATTTAGCCCCCACAATAGCGGGAGTATGAGACAAACTCATGCTCATGGTAAAGTAGATCAAATGTATAAAATGATCTTATAAAATTCAAGGATCCACAGAAACATCAAACCCCTAAGTGACTTAAGTCCTTATCAAATCCAAAACTTAGATAAGAGAGACATCACTCAAAAAGAAAGAGAGGGAAGAGAGAAGAGAAGAGCGTGATCACCTAAGCCTAGTAAGGCTATGTGTCTTGCTATTAACCACATAAAGAAGGTGTCACAAAATATGGCATTGAAAGTTCTAGTAGGTATGTGTTCCATGCTAGTCAATCCATCAAGGATCTTTCCTTAAGGAAAGTGTATCCATAAGAGATTTGGAAAAGGAACAACCTCTAGTCATAAGGGAAGGTAAGCTTCCTTAGGGGTCAGAAAATAAAAAGAGGGATCTATCCTTAAGGAAAGTATATCCATAAGGGATCCAAAAGGGAAATATGTCCTAAGAGAATGTAAGCTTCCTTAGGGATTGAAAGGAAAATGAGGATTTGTCTTTAAGGAAAGTGTATCCATAACGGTTCCAAAGAGCAATCTATCCTAAGGGAAGGTAAGCTTCCTTAGGGATCAAAAAGATAAATGAGGATCTATCCTTAAGGAAAGTATATCCATTAAGGGATCCAAATGCAACACAACATTGAAATGGTGGGTGTCTACAAAATGTGAGTAGAGCGTATGTCCCCATGTTAAAGTGATTGCAAGAACCATAATGGGAACAATTACTTTAACGGAGCATACATTCATCCACTAGAAACATTTCCACTGTGAAATGCCCCCAAGAAAGGACAAATTAAGGGAAATAAATACATGAAGAAAGAGATCACAAAAGGGATCTACCAACTTTGGGGTTAGTATGATCATATGATAATATGTGAAATATTATATCAAAATGAAATATCATCATCCCCCAAAGGAAGTAGAACCACAACACAATGGAAGAAAAGTATGTACGAGTTATGAAGAAGAGAATTTTTGGACTGGCATCACAGAGACCAAAATGAATCAGTGTCTACCACTTTGCATTATCCCAAGAAGAAAATACAAAGGCACATTTACGAACAGTGGCACAGGTACAACATAACATGTAATGACATATAGAAGAAGATAGATACAAATAGAAGAATGTTTACTACATGTCAATTCCTTTATCACCTTGTGCCAATGGAGAAACAAGGGTCATTTAAATTAATCTAAACAAAACATATAAAAAGAAGCACATCATGGGGGAAGCACATTATGAAAGGAACACACAAAATCTACCACACGAGAGGATCTAGTCAAACACATTGTCTTCCCCCTATCTCGGTCAAAAATGTTTAGGGAAGGTGGGAAACTCGCAGGAGGAGAAATAGCAAGTATGATAGATGGAATAATAGCCAGTTCCAAAAAAGGAACATGTTGTGAAGATAGGTCAATGTGTAAGTTACTAGGAGTGGTAGATAACTATTGTGAAAGAATAACTAGTAAATCATGATCAATATCAATAGTCTCATAGTCATTAGAATCACTAGCATGAATATTGTTAGCTCATCATAAACATAATCATCAAGAATATCTTCATCATTAAGATTAATTGTAATAGAATCCAAGATATGAATAGAATTGTCATGTTTGTTCATTTTTATTTGATTTAAATTCACTTCCTCCATAAGCTCAAGCATGAGCTATTCAAATGGAAGTGAAGTATAAGGAGGTGAAGAAATATTTTGAGAAGCTTGTTGACAAACTCTAGCATGAAATTTACAAAGATGATCACAAGCATGACAGTTACATTTGGTCTTGCTAGATATTTTTTTTGAGATAGGATCAATCAACATTGGGTCCTTTTCTTCTTTAGGAAGAAGAGAAGGAGGAACCACACTAGATTGAGAGTTGAAATAAGAAGCATGTGGAGATGATATAGGAAGAGGAGGTATAGGTGGTGTAGGAATAATTCGATGCCTAGGATCATCCTTAGGTTTTCTAAGTTCACAAATATTTTTAATCTTGTACGATTGGTATGATCGAAAGAGATATTTAGGATGGGTTTGAGTTGGTTGAGGTATGGAAGGCAAAAATAAACCAAGGTCAACTGATTCTCTAGGCATGGAAGGCTAATAAAGACTATGATTAACAGTCATGATCTCTCTATTATGAGAGAATTTATCACATTAATAAATAGGAGAATCCAAAACTTTCATGAAAATAAGACAAGGAAGACCAAGTTTGACTTGAAATTGATTAGAAGTGGGAATGAAAGTGAAGGTAGTGTCTAGGGTTTTACCACCAACTTCCACAGGAAAAGAAATGGAACCATGGGAAGGATAAAGGAAACCATTTCAAGTTTAAGTCAAGATATCAAATTTATCATAAAAATATTTTGGCAATTGTTTCCTAAAAATATATCTTTAGTTATCACATTCACCATGCAAGTGGGATTAACAAGGGTACCATAGGAAGGAATTCCATTAACCCTAGCGACAATATAGAGAGGACCATCAAGTGATTTAATTGTCATAGTAGGATCAAAGGTAATGCAATACTGGGGAGGAGGTTGAGGTTTAGGCTTAACTTTAGGTTGGACATGTTCAACTTGGTTAGCAATATGATTGGCTTCATCAACTCTCTCATCATAGTCAATGCACTAGGAAGAAGAAGGTTGTTCAATAGTATTAGTTGAATGAGCTGGAAAAGGATTGGTGTAGATTTACAAATTTTGATTAGGAGGTACAAAAATTATTTGTTTCCTTAAATCATTAGCACCATCAATAGATATAGCCTTGGAATCAATAAGGCCTTGAATACCATGTTTCAATTGAAAATGCTTTTCAGTCATGACCATGTTGATGATGGTATTGACATAAAGATTTGGGATCAAAGTAAATTTGGACTTAGGTTTGGATGGGTCAGTTGTTTTGATAAGAGGAAGTTTTATCATATTAAAATTTATTAACTTCATCATCACTTTATGAAAATATTCAAAAATATGAGTATAAGTACGAAACAGTCTAAAAATAGAGGAGAAAGGAGCCACACCTTTAGATGTTGGTGCCACTTGTTCATCAACTGTGTTGGGTGGATTATTGATTTTGATATATAGTTGTCTAGTTTCTAATTTTTTAAAATTGGATAAGGCATCACTCCTATCAATGGGAATAGGATCCATTGGAGTGGTTCTCTCAAATTGACTCACTTTTAGTTGCTAATGATGAAGCATTGCACACAATTGTGAAAAGGAAGGAAACTAAAAAAGAATAATCTTATCTCTAATATTTTTTTGTAAATTAGTGATAAAAATACATTGTATATCAACATCAAGCATGTGATAAGAAATATGAGCATGAAAATACTTAAATATACCAATGAAATCACTAACTTTTTCTTTAACTCCTTTCTTACAATGTATTAAATCAGTCAAAGAAATTTTAGGACCAATGTTGTTTTGAAATTGTTTAATGAAAGCATTAGCAAGCTTGTGGAAATAATAAATGGAATAAAGAGGTAAGGAACAATACTATTGCAAGGATTTTCTTGAAAGGTTATAGTAAAAAACTTTTCCATGAACCTATGGTCATGAGAGAAATCACTATGCAAGGTTTGGAAAGTTTTGACATGAGTCACAAGATCACCCTTACCATTATAAGTATCAATATGAGGAATCTCAATACTTTGTGGGATAATTGCTTGAATAATATCCATAGAAAAAAGACCAGCAATATCACAAGTAGGAATTTTAAACTTTTATTGAGTCATGTAAGCAAAGAAGACATAGTTTGAGCCAAGCTATTGATAGTGGAATCAATAGAAGAAATAGGAGGAGAAATATGAGACATGTTAGGAGCATTTTTGGAAATAGAATGAATGTTTGAATATGAAAAAGGAACACTATGATAAATAGGAAGGAAATGAAACGCATGGGACAATTGAAGGAATAGAAGGAAGAATAATATTAGGAAGACTTGCATGTGTAAGAGTGTAGGTTTGAATTGAATTTTTGATGATAGGTGGAGCATAAGTAGAGACACTATGAATAGAAGTGGAGATACGAAAAGAGGTCTCAACACTTGTAGTAGGTGGATGATACCTAAATCTTGAGCACAATCCTTAAAAGGTTTGAGATTGGTATAAACAAGATGAGAAGTAGTACACAAGAGGTCAAGACCATGTTCATCATGATGAATACACTTTCTTATGTCTTGCACAATGGAAAGGGCTTTAGGATTGTGGTTTTCTTGAGCTAGCCATTGTTAAAAATTTTCAAAACCATGGGAAATCTTTTGGACTTGGATAGGAGGAACTCTTAATTCTTGATCTTCATCATGAGAAGAATG
Source organism: Chamaecyparis obtusa (assembly GCA_027943335.1). Taxonomy (NCBI): domain Eukaryota; kingdom Viridiplantae; phylum Streptophyta; class Pinopsida; order Cupressales; family Cupressaceae; genus Chamaecyparis; species Chamaecyparis obtusa. The sequence goes on along the minus strand of BSBK01007597.1, from coordinate 25,586 downwards.
AGAAGATTTTTTCTCCATGAAAAGATTGATATCATTAGAAGGCATATTGGTCTCATCAAGATTCCTAGGAATGAAGGAGGTTTTGGGATCAAAGGAAACCATGAGTCTATGACTTCTTCTAACTAGAATGCTATAGATGGGACTCAAAGTGATAAAGATCATATAGAAGGGAAGGAAAGGAAAGAGAGATGCAATAAAATTTGAAAGAAATATGCAATCCAAGAAAATTTAACTATCAACTTTAATGAAGTTTAATTATGAAGGATGAAACTAAATGCATACAACGTAGAAAAGATGTAATGTAAAAAGTAAATAACACAATGCATATAAAGTATATGTATGTGTGTAAATGAAATTCAAAGGAGATCTCACTAGATGCATACAATGTGATAAAGTAGATCTAGATAGAAAATGAAATCTAACACCAAAATCAGAATGGAAAGGTTATGTGTTGGGCTCACACAAATATGATATGAAAAATGGTGATCAATGGTAGACCCCCAGTTTCCATATACATTGAAATCCAAAACCCTGCCCTTAAACAAAAACTGATTAGCACAATTCAAAATGGATGAAGGGGTGCTAATACACAATCTAGATAAAGGGGGATTTTGATGGGATGTGGTATTCCCTATACAAACATATATGTATGTATACAAAATGTAATGTATGACAAACACTTATGAAATGATCAAGAAAATAATAACCAAAAATGTATGATATCAGATCTAATGTATTAAAGTAAGTGCTAAAGGAAAATAAGAATGATGTACTCACCTTGATTTCTAGAAGAGGACAAGTGAATTTCAGATCTACAATTGACTGTCAAAAACTTGTCACAATTAGAAATCATCTAGGATTTGGAACTGTGAGACATATAACTTCTAATCATGTAATTTTTAGGCTCTTAGGAACGTGTCACAAAATTTGGCCTAGTATTGGAAGGATAAAATCTAATGGTATTCTGTACAGGATCAAGCCCTAGTTCTGAAATCCTAAAAATCCAAATCTACAATTGCACACCTATTCATGCACACAAGAAAGATGGGGAATTTTTTATCGAAAGGGGCTTGCCTTGGTCAAGCCCTTGGATAGGAATTAATCTTGAAAGGAAATAAGTAAAGCATGTAAAATAAGACAAATGTAAGTATTCACCTTTCTTGTCAAACCCTCATGGACATGGATATAGATCTGATAAACCCACAAAGATGTATGTTTGGAATGTGTTGTGGAATCAAGGATTTCTTCACAAATCCAATTGATCTACACTTTCCAAATCCTTAGATCTTGAATATATGTATATTTGATCACTTCAATGGAAGAGAGGAAGAAGAAGGAAATAAATGAATATTGATCTTCTTGCTTGCTTGTAAATTCCTCTACTTGGCCACCATGGAAGAGAGAGAAAATTGCATCAATGAGATAATATTGCATTTGAATGGATCTTGAATGGAAAGAAACTTGGAGATCTTGATTTGGAAGTCTTGTCTTCAAATCTTGAATCCAAAAGAGCACTTGAAATCAGCAATAATTTCTTGCACAAAGATTTGATTTCTAGATAATGGACAATTGTATAACAATATTGGATGTTCATGGATGCAATGGATGTCATGGACATAATAGATGTCAAAATGAGAAGCTTGAATGTCCTTTTATACTCAATTCAGGATCCAAAATAGACAGGCCGACAATAACCAAGAGCGGGAAAATAAATAACCCCGCATTAGACTTGGAGCCCAATGAAAAATAAATCCCAAGAACTAGGCTGACTTGAATTGGCCTAGTCCAAAAGAGACACATTTGACAATGGCCTTTCAAATGAGGGAAATGTTGAGATATTTGAGGAGAAATGTAAGATAAAAGTTGAAAATCAAGCACGAACACTTCTGAATCTAGGAGATCACTAAAATGGGGCCAAAAAGGTCCTAGAACTTCCAAATGAATGGGTGATAAAATTTTAAGCATGGTAAAGGATCATAAAAAATGGAATAATCAATTCCCTAAAATAGTTTCATTTGCATTAAAATTTACTATGTAGAAGTTAATCTAGACACATCACGATTTCTTTGGCACATATTCTCTCTTTTCTAGAAATATTCTTCAATGAGCTATGGAACTCTAACACCTATTGATAGGGAGAAGCATCTTGGAAGTGTGTTTGGTGATTGAAACAAATATAATGCCTCTATCAAGGTTCTCACAAATTTTGTCTCACTAGAAGCCTCCTTCAAGGAGGAGAGATTTAAAAAAATCTCGAATTTGGAGGTTTTGAAACTTTTTTTGAATCTTGGCCTTGGAATTTTAAAATGGCATTAAAGGATAATATTTATTGCTAATTTTTGGCCTTGTGACAAACAACTTTATAACCCACCCTTCCTCTTTCTTATAGGAGGTGAAAAGATAGAAGTAGGTTTTGTGGAAGGATTACAGCCAAGAGAAAATGGGGGGTGGTCCTAAATTTTATATTTGAAAGATTGATAATGATAAAATATATTTTAAAAGTTCAAGTAAATAACAAGTTATACACACCTCATTTGTCCAATCTAGATCTCTATAATTAATCTCTTTTGAATATTTAGATATTTCTACCTCAATAGGAATCTATAGTGTAAAACAAATATTCCTTTACAGTTTCACACTTAGTTTAGACCCACTTTGACTATTGTACCCAATGTATAATAAATTTATATCTAGAATTGTGTTAAGTTTTAGGACCCCTTCTATTAACCTAGTGCATTCTCCTATTCACAACCTTTTTCCATACTCAAAATATTAGGAATAAAGCAACTAATGAATCAGTCTAGGAACTTTAATGCTAAAATTTAAAGTATGAATGTCAGCCAAGTTAAAAGTAGCAAAATTCTACCTTCTAATGTTCACCCTCCTTGAAAATTGAAATCTTTCTAAGATCTTAATTGATTATAATAATAATTTTATAACTTATTTATGAGTTAAGACATTCACAAGTTGGCTACTAATAACCCAATTTGGGCCATTATATGGCTAAAGCATAGTTATTTAGTAGAAAAGGCACTAAGTTGCATTTCTCTTTTTTGAAGAATATTTTCTCCTTATTCGACCTCCTAAGTGGCTATGAAATTGTTATCCTCCTTTGGTTGGAGTATAGATAGAACTCCATAACCATAAAGGAAATAAATCTTGTTAGAAGTAGAGTTCTTGAGAATCAAATCTTACTAGCCTTTTTGTTAGATTCACCAAAATGATGAGTAAGAATTGGTTTTATTTTAATTTCTTTCTTTCCTTATCATTTACTTTTAGCTCAAGATTTTATGTAGGATTTTTTGGCTCTTTTGTGGCTTCAGTTCATGAGGGAATTATTGTCTTGAGCATATAAACCAGATCATTATTGCATTTAGAATTGGATTATTCTTTTTGAGCCATATTACAACTACTTTTATGGTTTCTAACATTAGTCCACCTATCCTAAATTTTTACTACCTTTGTAGCTCATTTAAATTTGTATGTAGTTAAGAGGTCGTCTCTAATTCTATGGTCAAAGGCTTGGCACTATAAACAAGTGTGGGGCAGCTTGTTTTACAAACAATGCTACCCATGGCACATATCACCTATATGCATATCAACAATTTGTTTTAAGTCCTGCTAAAGACCTTGATCTATACACTAATTCTATATTGTGACTGTTGTGGGGGTTAACCTAGAAAATCTAGCTAGATAGGCATCTTAAGAGCTTGTTGGTCATACATGATAAATCCCTTTTTCACATAGAAAAGTCCATGGAAGAGGACTATGTCCACACAATTGGATTTCAAAAAGGAACCAAATAACCATATGTACAAGTTTTTTACACCATTCATATGCATTATCAAAATTAAATAGTAAAAAATAATATTTAGTAAGTCAATAGAAAACATATCTCACATAAGACCTTAAAAAACTAAAATTTCTTAAAAACCCAATATAAAGAAAAGAAATCTTACAACTATTATAATAAATACAAATAAGATTTGAAATCTCCACTAATACAAAACTCCAACTTAAACAACACAAAGTTCAATAGAAACTAACACTCGTGCAACTTGAAAGGGTGCTTAAGAAATAAAATTATCTTGAACACAAACATATTATCCCTCATTCAGTCTCCAAAATTTTCTAATTTTTTAAATTAACAATGATTTGATAAGTTGGAAAATCGCCCCAATCTCCAAGTTTAAATGAATGAATAGTGGGTGGAGATTTTTATAAGCATTGAGAAGCATGGCTGATGTAACCAAAGCTTTAAATACCCGTGCTATATTCACTCTTTTATTTGAGTTCAATAATAGATGCACGTGTTGTGTTCAAAAGATAATAATATGGCTGTAATTTAAAATACATGGAAATGCCCAAAATCTAGGAGCAAATGTTGAACGTAGTGTACACCAAACTACAACGTTTACTTAATATTTAATAAATGACTCGGGCGTTTTAGAGATCTGTTTCTATTGCATTGAAATCCCACCACAATAACAAGATCATCACATAAGTGGGAAGCAAAGAAATTAAAAAAAACGTTGCCTAAAATCAGCTGTTTGTATGTCCAAATATTGAGCTCATTTGAATTTCTTTAAGAGTCATAATCAAAAGTTATTATTAAATATTCAATTAAAATTGAAATTAAATTTAGAAAATAAATAGATAAAATAAAGAGTTGTAATTTAAATTTTATTTTTAACATTTCAAATTCAGTTTTTATGATTAAAATATTTTTATACTAGATAATTTTAATTTTTAAGTATATTAATTTATATTTTAAATACATAGTTTAATATTTTGAATTTGATAATTGTTGTGATCATTTTATTGTCAAATTCTATTTTTATATTAATATTTGTGGAATCTTAAGGTGAAGAGGAATTCATTTCATGAATGCTTTTTGGCAAATAATTGATTTTTCTTTCTTTTCTTTTTTTAATTTAATATTTTTAACTTGCTCACGAAATCACTAAATATTCTTGTTAGTTTCTCTGATCAAGCAATAGCTTTCACCCTAGGATACAATGAAAAAATAAAATGAAGATGTGATATAAATGGGATATGTAACTTTGGTAGAACAAAGCATTTCACACAACTGCACAAGTGAACCCCATATTTTCATGGAAAACCCAACAAGGTAAAAAAAACATATTGAGAAATATCACAATATAGAACAAGCATACAACGTTATTTTAGGGTTACAACCTAGGGAAGCAACAAATCCATGAAGTAATGGTATTATAGCTACACCCGACGACGATTGAAAATTGCATGCGAATATGAAATCTAATCAAGCCCAATCATAAGAAAAGATATCATAAGCATTCAATCATCATCCATGAAGGAACTACTTCGTGAAAAAAAAAAATATGTTAGAGTTTAAACCAAATCAAATGCTTTCATCAAAATGCTTAATTCCCCTATCTCCAATCAACCAAGATCTTGTATTTGTGAATGGAATGTGGGTTCTCTCATATTTGGAGAACAAAGCTCAAGAGGCTATGGTGAATGGAGATGGTTGATTGATAAAAAAATGAATACAAGTGATAGTGCAAGTATGGAGATGGTAGTAGAAATATACTCTCAAGGATAGCTAGGGTACACGATAGCTCTCAAGTTCTATAAGGTTGCACAAGCTCTAGACTGCATAAGATTCTTCTTCAAAAATGAGGAAAAATGTCAATTATAGAATCCTCATAAAAATAAATGGTTGAGATTAAGAGGTAATAGGAGATAGCATGGATGACACTAAACTAGTTGGAACTCCGGAGGTAATAGAGAATAAGTTCTCTACTTCATAAGAGATAAAAGATGTACCTCAGACAGAATACAAATCTATGATAGGAGGTCTTTAGTATCTGACACATACTAGACTTGATATTGCAAGTGTAGTTGGAATTGTCTCTAGATTCCAAGAAGATCCAAAGGAAACACATTTTGCTGTAATCAATAGGATATTCATATACCTAAAGGGAACAGTTGATTTTGGTCTATGATATGATAGGTCAAAAGACTTTGCATTAGAAGAATACAATGATGCATATTGGGTAGGCAGTCTAGATGATAGGAAGAGCACAAGTGGAGGAGCCTTTGTCCTTGGGAAAAGCTTAGTTTCTTAGTTAAGAAAGAAGTATGATTGTATAGATCAATGAACAACTAAATCATAGTATGAACCTACTACAATTAATTGCACATAGATTATTTGGATCCAACAGATGTTGAAGGACACTGGTGCAAACCTTGTCAAACCATTTATGCTACATTGTGATAAGACAAGTATAGTGAATATGTCAAAGATCCTGGTGATGCACTAAAAAAATAAGCATATTTCAATCAAGTGTCGTTATCTAAGGGATAAAGTGAAAGAGAAAGAGGTGAAGCTTGAATATGTAAGAACAAAGGAGGAGATTGCATACAGCTTCACCAAACCACTGAACAAAGATACCTTTGAATATATTAGAGGCAGGATTAGGGTTAGAACCCCACCTGAAGGTAATTAAGGAGATGGAGAAGTGCACAAGTCCATTAGAAATCAGATCTATATCATTTGTGGACTTAATGTAGAGGTATACTCCTTAGGGGGAGTAATGGTCTGAGCATATCTGATCAGATCAAGGTGATCTTGCACCTAGTAGTTGAAGGTCTTGAAGCTTTGAAAAAGATGCACCTAAAAAAGCAAGAAGATAAGGATACTTGTAATGGCACCCTTTTCCATTGATGTAAAAGGCAAAGAGATATTGGTGAAAAACCCTTATGGTTTAGGGGGAGCTTTGAAGATGATATTACGAATGCTGTTGTGAAAGGCTAATTTTGGATTGATGGTTTTTCACATATGTTGCCATCAATGCCAAAGGGGGAGAGTGTTGGAATTGTTGCAGTCTATGATATTAGCATTGATTTTTTTCATTGATGTCAACATATATTTCAGTATGGGAATCCAAAAGTTGTAGATAGACTGGATAGACAGGTTACAGAGAATTGTACGGATAGAGTACAAAAACTTAGCTCATACGAGCTGAGATTTGTGTAGCATAAAATGTTTACTATTCATGATTATGTTCACATATGTTTATATGCTCATTTTATCAAGTTATGGATGAGTTGGCAAGACTGGTTATGGGGTCACTGACTGGGAAAATCATAAAGTTCCAGTCTCAATATTTTCAATATAACTTCAGTGCAAATATGGATTAAACCTTGCAAGCTTGGGGAATATACGAGGACACATGGGAGAGTCTACTGTGTGATCATAGAGTACTAGTGTGATTGGTTTCATCATCTATGGCATGTACTCTGACAAAGATTTATTTGGAAGCCGACCCAAGAGTGGTAGCATGTTCTTGAATAATTAAGCATGGAATAATGTTATGGTCGACTATTTCATAATTTTAAATTTTTTAAATATTTTTAAGGATGTCATGTGTATCCTTGCATGGGTCTATGTAATATTTTGTTTATAGGAGAGGTCCTATAATGGCCGACCTAGGAATTATGTTTGTAACTTGTATATAATGAAGTCTTTCCTTGTATTTGTTATGATGTGAAGTATGTAGATTATTGTGTGAGGTTTTGGGCTGTGAGGACTTTTGATGTAGAGAAGAGGATTGTGCATTAGGGTGTAAGGTTGGAATTGTCTTGGCAGTGGATGTACTAGAAGCTAGTTCATGTATTCATGATGATATTTCTTCATATCTAGGACTGTTAGGAGTATTAAAAGAATGAAAATAAGCTCATGAAATAATCCAAGAAAGTGAAGTGCAAGAAGAAATTTACCATAAACCAAATATGAGATAAAGTTTCAAGATCAATCACCAACACAATAATGCTCGAAGAATCCAAACAATGAGCCAAGATATTTTGAAAAGGGAAAGAAAAAAAAACCCCTCATGTATTATGAATTAGGCAAGAAAATCCTAAAGAGAGAGATAGAATATGAGCAAGAAGCTCAATACAATAATGAGATAACTAATACATCAAGAGGAGATAAAATTGTGTGAAGGAATGTGAGAAAAAATTATATCAAGTGTGTGGAGAAGCATCTCTTAAGTAGAGATGAGTGAAGGATTTTTCATGTAACTCCCATGTGAATGAATGCCACATTCATACTAAGTTTGTGCCAAATATGAGCATCCTCATAAGGAGGAATAAACTAATTTCCTTATTAAAGGAATTACAAAATATAAGTTTTCCTCCCATTTAGACTAGAGGAAAAAATTACATGTAGAGATTCCTCTAGGAATATCCTAAAATAAATAAAAGGAGGATACCTTGGTTTATCCTCAAATTAAATAAAACAACCAAGGAAAGATTACTAAATTCTAACATCCCCTTTAATCTTTACCTGGGGTGATTACATCAATAGGTATTAAACCCAAATGTTTACAATGATTTGGAGATATTTCTTTTGAAAGAGTCTTCACTAGGATGTCGACGGCTTGATCATCTTGCATTTATTCAACTTGTTCTTTGGAGCATGAATGGTACATAGAACTTTTGGATAAGTGAATAGCTCTTTGAGAAAACAAAGGTGTATGTGCTTGTTGAGGGGAGCCCAAAGATCTTCAAGTGACAATTGAGATTCTTGAGATGCATGTGTACATTCTGAATGTTCATTTCCAGTAGAAAATATAGATGGAGATGGATCGACACTTGAGCCTGCAATAAGGCAATAATCACTAGTAGATCTCCCATCATTGGGATCTCCTAGTGCTGAATCAATAGCACTTTGGAAACCAAAATCATACTGCAAATTATCAGTCATAGAATCATAAATGCAATCTTCAGTTGCATAAAACAAATATGTAATATATTCATTATAATATAAAATATCAAGAGGAGGAGAGCTACTATAAGCATCATCATCATTATCATTAACATCCACAATAATCATAGGATTAGTACCTTCATCATGAATTTCATCTTGAGTAATAACTATATCTGAATAGGATAATCAAAAGAAGGCAAAGTGACATTAAGAAAGTTAGAAATAATTTCCTCTTCTTGTTCAAAAATATCATCAAAATGAGAGCAAGAATTATCAAATTGGAATTCATCATAAGGAGAGTGCATAGTATCACTTTGAATTAAATTTGTTTGAGTAGTAAGATATTAATCTAGAGGGTTATCTCAAGAATAGTCATCATCTTAGGGTTCATCCCACATAGTAGAATTATCATAGTGAGGATTAAACGAATGAAAATAAGTTCATGAAATAATCCAAAAAAGTGAAGTGCAAGAAGGAATTTACCATAAACCAGATATGAGATAAAGTTTCAAGATCAATCACCAACACAATAATGCTCCAAGAATCCAAATAATGAGCCAAGAGATTTTGAAATGGGAAAGCAAAGAAAACCCCTTGTGTATTATGAATGAGGCAAGAAAATCCTAAAGAGAGAGACAGAATATGAGAAAGAAGCTCAATACAATAATGAGAGAACTAATATGTCAAGAGGACAGAAAATTATGTGAAGGAATGAGAGAAAAAATTGTATCAAGTGTGTGGAGAAGCATCTCTTAAGTAGAGATGAGTGAAGGAGTTTGCATGTCACTCCCATGTGAATGAATGCCACATTCATACTAAGTGTGTTCCAAGTGTGAGCATCCTCATAAGGAGGAATAAACTAATTTCCTTATTAAAGGAATTACAAAATATGAGTTGTCCTCCCACTTGTACTAGAGGACAAAATTACATGTAGAGATTCCTCTAGGAATATCCTAAATTAAATAAAAGGAGGATACCTTGATTATCCTCAAATTAAATAAAACAACCAAGGAAATATTATGAAATTCTAACAAGGACCGTGAGTCCTAAAGGTGGATGTAACCTTCTCTTGTATTTTGGTAAGTGACCAGTTGTAATACCTTTAACATGGTTTTGACTCCTAATAGAGTCTATCCTTTAATAGGGAATGTACTATTGTAATAATTAGCTCCTAATAGGACTAGAACTCTTAACCAGGCTACTATATTCTTACTACTGATCTATGGGCATCATTTCCACCAGCGTTTTTTCCCTTAACGGGGTTTTCCTTCAAAACAAATATTGGTGTTATTGTGTTCTTATGTGTTAAGGTTTTCTTGCATTCAATTGAGCATAAGGTTATAATTGGAATTAAGTTTAAAAAGTTTGGCATCAACTGATTCACCCCCCCCCCCCCCCCCCCCCCCCCTTAGTTGATTGGGACATTGTTATTCTAACAATCAAGCCCTGGTTTTGAAATCCTAAAAATCCAGATCTGCAACTTCACACCTATTCTTGCACATAAGAAAGATGGGGAAATTTTTTGGAAGGGGGCTTGGATTGGTCAAGCCCCTAGATAGAAATTAACCTTGAAAGGAAATAAGTAAATCATGTAAAATAAGACAAATGTAAAAATTCACCTTGCTTGTCAAACCCTCATGGATGGATAAAAATATGATAAATCCACGAAGATGTATGCTTGGAATGTGTTTTGGAATCAAGGATTTCTTCACAAATCCAATTGATTTACACTTGTCAAATCCTTAGATTTTGAATGTATATATGCTTGATCACTTCAATGGAGGAGAGGAGGAAGAAGGAAAGAGATGAAGGATCTTCTTGCTTGCTTGTGAACTCCTCTACTTGGCCACCATGGAAGAGAGATAAACTTGCATCAATGAGAGAATATTGCATTTTAATGGATATTGAATGGAAAGAAACTTGGATATCTTGAGTTAGAAATCTTGTCTTCAAATCTTGAATCCAAAAAAGTACTTGAAATCACCAATAGTTTCTTGCACATAGATTTGATTTCTTGATAATGGATAATTGCATAATAATCTTGGATGTTCATGGATGTAATAGATGTCATGGATGTAATGGATGTCAAAATGAGAAGCTTGAATGTCTTTTTATACTCAATTTAGGATCTTAAATTGACAAGTCAACAACAACCAAGAGAGGGAAAAGAGATAATCTCACATTAGGCCTGGAGCACAATGAAAAATAACCCCCAAGGACTAGGTTGACTTGACTCAGCCTAGTCTAGGACTAGGTCAAATTTGGCCTAGTCCCAAAGAGGTATATTTGACAATGGCCTTTGGGATGAGGGAAATGTTGAGAGATTTGAGGAGAAAGGTAAGATAAAAGTTGAAAATCAAGCATGAACACTTCCGGATCTAGGAGATCACTAAAATGTCATGGCCAAAAAGATCCTAGAAGTTCCAAATGAATGGGTGATAAATTTTTAAGGATGGTAAAGGATCATCAAAAGTGGAATAATCAATTCCCTAAAATATTTTCATTTTAATTAAAATTTACTATGTATAAGTTAATCTAGACACGTCACCATTTCTTTGGCACATATTGTCCCTTTTCTAGAAATTTTCTTCAATGAGCTATGGAACTCCAACACCTAGTTGATGGGGAGAAGCATCTTGTAAGTGTCTTTGGTGATTGAAACACTGATGAAATCAAGCCTCTATCAAGATTCTCACAAATTTTGTCTCACTAGAAGCCTCCTTTAAAGAGGAGAGATAAAAAAAAATTCTCGAATTCGGAGGTTTTGAAACTTTTTTTGAATCTTGGCCTTAGAATTTAAAGAAGGCTTTAAGGATAATATTTATTACCAATGTTTGGCCTTGTGACAAATAAATTTATAACCCACCCTTCCTCTTTCTTATAGGAGGTGAAAAGATAGAAGTAGGTTTTGTGGAAGGATTAGGGCCATGAGGAAATGGGGCCCGATCCTAAATTTTATATTTGAAAGATTGGTATTGATAAAATATATTTTAAAAGTTCAAGTAAATAAGAAATTGTACATGCCTCATTTGTCCAATCTAGATCTCTATAATTAATCTCTTTTGAATATTTAGAGATTTCTACCTCAATGGGAATCTATAGTGTAAAAAATATATTCCTTTACAATTTCACACTTAGTTTAGACCCGCTTTGACTATTGTGCCCAATGTATAATTAATTTATGTCTAGAATTGTGTTAAGTTTTAGGACCCCTTATATTAACCTAGTGCATTCTCCTATTCACAACCTTTTTGCATACTCAAAATGCTAGGAATAAAGAAACTAATGAATCAGTCTAGGAACTTTAATGCTAAAATTTAAAGTATGAATGCTAGCCAAGTTATAAGTAGCAAAATTCTACCTTCTAATGTTGACCCTCCTTGAAAATTGAAATCTTTCTAAGATCTTAATTGATTATAATAATAACTGTATAACTTATTTAAGAGTTAAGACATTCACAAGTTGGCTACTAATAACCCAATCTGGACCATTATATGGCTAAGGCATAGTTATTTAGTAGAGAAGGCACTAAGTTGCATTTCTCTTTTCTGAAGAATAATTTCTCCTTATTCGACCTCCTAGGTGGCTATGAAATTGTTATCCTCCTTTGGTTGTAGTATAGATAGAACTCCATACAAATAAAATGAAATAAATCTTGTTAGAAGTAGAGTTCTTGAGAATCAAATCTTACTAGCCTTTTTGTTAGATTCACCAAAATGATGAGTAAGAACTAGTTTTAATTTAATTTCTCTCTTTCCTTATCGTTTACTTGCAGCTCAAGATTTTATGTAGGATTTTTTGTCTCTTTTGTGGCTTAAGTTCATGAGGGAATTATTGTCTTGAGCATATAAACTAGATCATTGTTGCATTTAGAATTGGATTATTCTTTTTGAACCATATTACAACTACTTTTATGGTTTCTAACATTAGTCCACCTATCCTCAATGTTTACTACCTTTGTAGCTCATTTAAATTTGTATGTAGTTAAGAGGTCGTCTCTAATTCTATGGTCAAAGCTTGGTGCTATAAACAAGTGTGGGGTAGTTTGTTGTACAAACTATGCTACCCATGGCACATATCACCTATATGCATATCAATAATTTGTTTTAAGTCCTACTCAAGACCTCCATCTATACACTAACTCTATATTGTGACTGATGAATAAGTTTTTATAGGTTCAACATGTGCAACCATCCCAAAAAAGGAAGAAATATGGTGAAGGAAGGGATAGTGTTGTGGGGGTAACCTAGAAAATCTAGCTAGATATCTTAAGAGCTTGTTGGTCATACATGATAAAATCCCTTGTTCACATAGAAAAGTCCATGGAAGAGGACTATGTCCACATAATTGGATTCCAAAAAAGAACCAAAGAACCAATATGTACAAATTTTTTTATACCATTTATATGCATTATCAAAATTAAATAGTAAAAAATAACATTTAGTAAGTCAATAGAAAACATATCTTACACAGGACCTATAACAACTAAAATTTCTTAAAAACCCAATATAAAGAAAAGAAATCTTACAACTATTATAATAAATACAAATAAGATTTGAAAATCCCACTACTACAAAACACAACTTAAACAACACAAAGTTCAATAGAAACTAACACTTGTGCAACTTGAAAGGGTGCTTAAGAAATAAAATTATCTTGAACACAAACATGCAAATTATTATCCCTCATTCAGTCTCCAAAATTCTCTAATTTTTTAAATTAATGATGATTTGATAAGTTGTAAAATCGCCTCAATCTCCAAGTTTAGATGAATGAATATTGGGTGGAGATTTTTATAAATGAATGAATGGTGGGTGGAGATTTTTATAAGCATTGAGGAGCATGGCTGATGTAACCAAAGCTTTAAATACCCATGCTATATTAACTCTTTTATTTGAGTTTAATAATAGATGCACGTGTTTTGTTCATAAGATGATTAAGCTGATAGGATTTTTTATTGTGGGCATAGCCCATTGATGGAATTGTCTGATACGGGAAAAATTTCCAGTCTCTTTTTTCGCTCGCAACAAATATCCATCAATCTGAAATTTTAGTTTTAATTTTGTTCATTATTCTTCCTTTTTAAACATCGAGGTGGGGAGCACCAACTTGGGGAGTGGGGAGTGGGGAGTGAATTCAATTTGGCCTCCTGCGATTTATTACGTGGTCAAATGAGGAGTAAGACAGAACAATGAATAGTCACCAGATGCTATCCATTTTTCCAAAAAATTTCCACAATTATTCCAAAGTTTACATGTGAACTACGAAATGTGCTTGTCAAATCTTACCATGCAATTTTCAATATGGGAATGTAATTTAAAAGAATTTGTAAGTTCAAACATTTTACACTTAGATTATATCGGTACATTTTATTAATTTTAAAACTTGTTTTATTTTAATTTCTTTCTTTTTAATTTTTTATCTATTAGTTTTTATTAATTTTAAATATCATATTAATAAATAATAAATATAATTATATTCTAATTTTTTACTAATACTCACTCACATTTTTTTTCTTTTTTATAATAGTTATATATTATAACATATAATTTTAAGTTCTATCATATATATTATATAAAAATTTTAATAATGCTATTATTTAACTTTTTAAAATTAAAAAATAAATTTTTAATAAATATAATTATTTTAATAATAGAATTACTAAAAAATTTATATATTATTAAAATTTTCTATTATTTAATATTTTATATAATATATCTTTAAATACTTCCCTTATAAGTTTTTAATAGTATATTTATATGAAAATTTTTATTATAATAGTATTATATAAAAATTTTAGTAATTTCCATATTCTTGATTGTGTAAAAATTGAGTCATTGGGTATGATGTATGCTCATGATGCCACAAAAATAGTTGATGTCAAAGCTAACTGAACTTAATGCCATGAATTTTTAATGTCAACATAAACGAAATGTTGTCCATGTACAATATCTTTCTTCCAATATAGTAGATCAATACTATATACTACAAATAATATAGATATAATAAATACATGTATAATTTATTTTTTCTTAAATAATTTTTCATACCTACAACTATTATGAATATATGAATAAATATATTTTTATTTTTATTTAATTCTATTATTTATTTTTTCATAACTACAATTAGTATGAATATATTTTTAATTTAAGAATTGTTTTCATTACACCAAAAATAAATAAATAGTGTTATATAACTAAAATACTTAAAATAAGCACCAAAGAACCACTCACATAATATATGACAAATTCATGACAACAAACATAAACAAAAGTTATAATATCTAAAAATGAACTAGTAAAAATAACATAGAATTATATGCAAGGTGAAATACATTCCACTTTCTCCTAGAATGACCTAAATGAAGCAAACAATTAAAAGTAACTTCTTAACCTATATAAATATCACTAGTTAAACATGGATGAATGAATTTATTAAAAAAATTAAATATCTAATTTTAAAAATAATTATATTTAATAAAAAATTACTAAAATTATCTATATATATTATTTATAAAATTAAATAATAATATTAATAAGGTTTAATTCAATAATTATAATATCACAATATAATTTATTATTAAAAAATTTGAATATCTAATTTTAAAAATAATTATATTTATTAAAAAGTTACTATATTTATCTATATATATTTTTAAAAATAGTTCAATTATATATTATATAAAAAAACTTTAATAACATCACCTATCACCTATCTATATGTATGTATTTTTAAAAAAAGTTATATAATAATATTATTAAAAATTTTATATAATATTTTTAAATCATTAAATTATATATCATATAAAAAATTTCATAATAAGAATATTTTTATTTCTTTATTTATTTTGCAAAATTATATTATAATATAATTATTATAAAAATTAAAAATTAAGTGTGTAAATATCAGTTGGAAAATATAATATAATAAATTATTAATATTATTATTTTTTAATATGGTTTTTAGAAATTTAGTAAAAACTAATAGATAGAAAATAAACTAAAAAGAAAGAAACTAAATTAAAATAATTTAAAAAAATATATATAAAGTAATTTAATCTAAAGTGTACAAGCTTAAACTTCCCAAATTCTTTTAAATGGTTCCCCGATTTAAAACTGTAGAGTAAATTAAATTTAAATCAATACAAAGTAAATTCAATTTAAATGCATCATCAAAATTTATATTAATATATAAATTCATATATAATTATAAATTTGATAAATATTTATAAACTATAGATTTGATATATAATACAATATAAATAAAAGTATTTAAATTTAAAAAATTAATTAAAAATAATACTATATTGAATTGATTAATAATCTATAGATTTTGTCCATAATTATAAATACATATACAAGAGTTGAGATTTGAAATAGACCTTGAGTGTAAATTTTAGATTTTAAGATTTTATAATAGAAAAACTTTAATAACATTATTTATATATGTATATTTAAAAAAATTAAATAATATTTTTTTCTAAATTTTTCATACCATATATTTATTAAAATACATAAATAATATACTAAAAAATAATCATATAAATAATATTAAAAATTTAAATTTTATTAATCTATTAATTTATTATTTAACCAAATTAAAAATTAAAAATAGTTTATTTTTAAAACTGTAAAAAAATTCATTACACTTCTCCCATAGCTATCCGTAATTATAAAAACTATCTAAAAATTTGCACAGAGTGTTTGAAAAAGAAAAAGGAAGTGTCTCCTTGGTTAAATATGTGTTTTTGTTATTATGAAAAGAATAGGGTTGTAATAGAAGTAAGATTACATTCTACCTTCTCATCTGTGTTCATATATGGGTAATTTATGTCTCTTGCATTTTAACCATTTTGTGGCATCTCTCTTACTCCAAACCAATAACATATCACCCTATCTTATTGATTCTCCTTGTGAATGGAGCTATAGAATTATTCTTAAAGTGTGTATGTTCAAAACAAAGCATTGTCCTATCTCAAACTCTTTAAGACTATGAGTTTCATAGGTATTTACATTTTTTTTCTTTGGCAAGTGAAATGATATGAAGAAAACCTCTAAGCAGAGGGTATAAATGAATAAATGTAATTGTAAAGAACACATTAGATGTTGGAAATTAGTTTGTTTCTAATGTGTGATGGTAATGTGTATTTGGCTTTGCACTCTATCAAATAGATATAGTTTGTATCATTTGTTGCAGTCATTCTTACTTCCAAATTAGTTCATGAAGAAATTATCTACTATGGATTATACTTACTGCATTTGTGGTGAGTTTTGCAGTCATGTTCTGCAATTTGAGTTGTCCACTATCAATCACGCTTATTGCATCTTGTGTTTGATCTATAAACATAGTGTGTAAGGTGTGCTTGTTTCTGCAAAACCATTTTAAATGTAAATTTTTAAATTGTTGGGGATTTTGTCATTCTATTTTTGAATGAAGTCTTAATCATGTGTATTGTTTTCAATTGGGATTATTTGGTGATGAAATTTCTATGATGAGTAAATCCTTACTTTGACTAAAGACATTTTTGCAGAGATGTTTGTGTAAAAAATGTGCAGGTTTGAATTTTGTTTGGAGTACAATCTGTACTACATTTAATTGTGCTCTTCAAATGACTGAATTTAAAATACTTTTTGAGTCACCCCTATGTTATCTCTTTTCTTTTGAAACTAAACTTAGGTTTTAGTAAAAGAACTAAGTTTTATGGTTCAAAGAATCTTGAAGCCTACAACTCAAAAATTCTTGAAGACAGATGGGGGAAAATTAGTCCTGTTGCCATGTAGTGTGTGAAAATCTAAGTATACTATAATCAATAATGTACACATGACCAATTGATAAATAATTCAAATTTGTTTATAGCCACAAGGAAATTTGTGTACGTGACAATTGTGGGTTTTGTCTTATAGATATGCTACAAGAATATGATATATAACTATGTATATGGTTAATTGGGCACAATTGATAAATAATAATTCAGACCGGAAACAGTGTGCTATTGTTTGGCCCATGATTGTGTTCTAAGTCCTAACTGGTAATTTGGGGTAAATAATTTGGAATAATTTTTGGACAAACTTACAACTGCGTTTAACATGCTTCACATTTCAAGTGTAATGAAAAATAGGAATCACACATCTATGATTTGATTGTCCATAAATCTGTCAGGTTAACAATGCTTCCATGAGATTTGGAAGCAAAACTATTTTTCTTTTCTTTAATGTATGTATGGCTGCTATTATATAACTTACACAAAATTGCCCTAAATAATTGATTAGTTATGTTGAAAAGTGCAAATAATTCTATTGTAGAAAGGAAAATGGAAAACCTAATAAAAAGGGCTCCTTGAGTACCAAAGGTTTTTACAAAAGGTTTTCAGGGCATAGTTCAAACCGCCAAAGAAGGTGTTATAGAAAAAGCAAGGGATGATGAAAATTCTTCTGAATCTCCAAACTTTTTGTAGGTTAGTTCACAGACTGCAATCCCTTTCATAGAGGAAGGGGTTCCAAAAAATTCAAGGGAGAATGACAAGCCAAAAAATGTAGACCTCATGGACTGTGAAAAATGAATGGAACACTTTGTACTCGTTGCATCCAGGGGATGCTCATAGAGGTGAAGGTAGACTAACATCTTTTAAGAATTAAAATACAATCTTTTGCATAATGAAATTCAACTTAAATCATTTCATATAAAAAATCATTCACAACGATCACTTCAAGAACATTTCTCACTTCAATTCTTTTGATTGTAAGGTCCAAAGAATTATTGAAAAATAGTTGTTATTTAATTTTTCTCGAGTTTTAAAAATCTATTAAAAAAGTTATAATTGAGGAGTCCTTATATAATTTTAATAAAAAAAGTTTAAAAATATTTCTTTGTTATAAGTGTGTTCTTGTATTTGAAAGTCAATGTGCATTTCTTCCCACTTAACATATTTTTCTATCGGCTTAACCATTGCACCTTGTTGGTGCAAGTGCTAGTAATAAATACAAGGAAATACCCAAAATCTAGGAGCAAATGTTGAACATAGTATACACCAAACTGCAACGTTTACTTAATATTTAATAAATGACTCGGGCGTTTTAGAGATTTATTTCTACTGCATTGAAATCCCACCACATTAACAAGATCATTAAATAAGTGGGAAGCAAAGAAAGGCAAAAAAGTTGCCTAAAATCAGTTGTATGTCCAAATATTGAGCTCATATGAATTTCTTTAAGAGTCATAATCAAAAGTTATTATTAAATATTCAATTAATATTGAAATTAAATTTAGAAAATAAATAGATAAAATAAAGAGTTGCAATTTAAATTTTATTTTAAACATTTCAAATTCAATTTTTATGATTAAAATATTTTTTACTAAATAATTTTAATTTTTAAGTATATTAATATATTTTAAATATATCATTTAATATTTTGAATTTGATAATTTTTGTGATCATTTTATTGCTGAACTCTACTTTTACATTAATATTTGTGGAATCTTAAGGTGACGAGGAATTCATTTCATGAATGCTTTTTGGCAAATAATTGATTTTTCTTTCTTTTCTATTTTTTTAACTTAATCTTTTTAACTTGCTCACGGAATCACTAAATATTTTTGTTAGTTTCTCTGATCAAGCAATACCTTTCGCCCTAGGATATAATGAATTTTGTTTTTGAAGACATGATATAAATGCGATATGTAACATTTGAAGAACAAAGCATTTCACACAACTGCACAAGTGAACCCCATATTTTCATGGAAAACGGAACAGGGTAAAAAACATAATGAGAAATATCACAATATAGAACAAGTATGCAACTTTATTTTAGGGTTGCAACCTATGAAAGAAACAACTCCATGAAGTAATGGTATTATAAGTACATCTGACGATGATTGAAAATTGCATGCAAATATGAAATCTAATCAAGCCCAGTCATAAGAAAAGACATCATAAGCATTCAATCATCATCCACGAAGGTACTACTTCGTGAAAAAAAAACATGTTAGAGTAAACCAAATCAAATGCTTTCATGAAATGCTTGATTCCCTTGTCCTCCTATCAACCAAGATCTTGTATTTGTGAATGGAATGTGGGTTCTCTCATATTTGGAGCACAAAGCACAAGTGGCTATGGTGAATGGAGATGGTTGATTGATAAAAAAGAAATGAATACAAGTGATAGTGCAAGTATGGAGATGGTAGTAGCAATATACTCTCAAGGATAGCTAGGGTACAAGATCAAGCTCTATAAGGTTGCACAAGCTCTAGATTACATAAGATTCTTCTTCAAAAATGAGGAAAAATGTCTTTTATAAAATCCTCATAAAAATCAATGGTTGAGATTAAGAGGTAATAGGAGATTGCATCAAATACAAGGTTAGGTAGGGTTTTGGTAGGAGTGAAGAAGATTAAGAGGCGATAAGAAATGAGTATTTGAGATTAAGAGGTGGAAGAGGTATGTCGACTTTTCAAGGTACATTGAACCTAGACACAAACTAAGTGGAAAATGTCAAATGAAGATATGAAGGACAAGTGGTGGATGGAGAAAATTCAAGCATTGATCCATGTGAATTCATATGATTGGTTAAAATGGAAAGAAGAGGATTTAGGAATTTATAAAATAAGCAAGTGTGTTTATTTAACAAATTGAAGAAATAGACTATGGTAAAAGGATTAATTGAATAAATAATAATTTATTAAATTTTTGAGAAGGAAAAGGTTAATGAAAGATTTAAATAAATAATAAATATTTATTTAAATAATAGATGAAAAAGCTAATGAATTAATTAAATAAATAAAAATATTTATTTAATTGATAGAGGGAATTTGTTGGCTTCGTGAGGACATTTTTAGGTGTCCACAACACCAAAAGAAGTTCACTACTCCTTGAAAATGATAACTCTATTGCACAAGCACTTGGGTAGACAAGCTATTAGCGCCACCCAAAAAGATATTTTTTCATTTATTTTGATCTTGACATCTCTTCATCAATTTTGTTTGAATTCAAATTCAACAACCTTTATCAACATTCTCCATGTATGTGCCAAATGTGAAGCTTTCCAGTTTTCATGGGCATCCATCAAATCTTAAACGATGTTAATTTTTGTCAATTGTCATCATGATTAACATGTATGTGAATGTGAAATAAAATTGGCAGGTGCAATTCCAAATTACAAAAACTTTTCTAGCATAAGTATTGGTGGTTACTTGAATGTCTCTGAGATTGGTATTGAGTGGTTCAAGCAAAAAAATTGGGAAGAAATGGAACATGGAAGGAGCATTGCATGGTATGAGAGAGGAGACAGTAATGAAATCAATGTGGGAGGAAGAATTACACATGTTCCATAGCCTACGTGAACATCCCACTTGGTTGTGAAAAAAGGAGTGAAGGGAGCTCCTTTTATTTTTTTATTTTGACTTAGTATACTAGAAGATGGAGGCAAATAGTGTTTTGTAAGAGACTAAACTATTGTAAATTTAAGAATAATAAGTGAAAAAAAATAGAGGGATAGAAAATGTGGAGAGGGAGGTGATATGTATAAATGAATAGGAGGAACTATTCATGGAGCTACAAAGGGAACTTGTTGATATATGAGATAACATATAGAGAGACAAAAAGATTGATTAATAGACCTTGTCTGTAAAAGTGTGATAGTATATTTTTTGGGAATAGAAAGTATGATTCATTGTTTCCATTGAATTTTTTTTAAGAAGATGGTCTCTACCTTAATTTTTTATTGGGTTTTGATATTTTAAGTAGAAAAAAAGAGCTGAATTATTCTATCCTGCATACATAAAGTGCAAACATGAGGTAGCCTATGGTAGGACTAGTGGGTGGATATAAGTAAAGTGGGCATTGATTGAGAAGATCTCAAAAATATTGTTGCGGTCAAGACATAGTCTTAAACAATTGAGAGCTAGATCCACAAAGAAAGTGAATATGATAGTTCAATGATTGCAATAGATGAGAATATTATGAGTCTAAAGAAGAGAAAAATATAGGTCATGAGGAGGCCCGTGGTGATTTTATTCTTGGAATGATATTGGGAATAAATTAATGGGATGTAGAGAAATATGTTAAATAAGGATAGTTACAGTCAAAATGAGAAGGATGTCATAGATGCCCACACCAATGAAAAGAAAATAAATGAGGTGAGGAATGAAGAGAGGAGAAAGGAGAACATGGCTATTGTGGACCATAAATTAGTGAATGAAAGTAGAAAATGTGATGGAGGTGAAAGTCTCTCACAAATTGAGGTAGAAGATGAAGTTCATAATATGGATTTGGAGGTTGATCGAGGACTTGATGAAGATGACATGTTTCTTGGAGATAAGATCAAAAATATCAAAAAAAATTCAATAAGCAATGGAAGATAAGACATTGCAGTAGTAGAGGTTGAAGAGTTTTACAATAATCAAAACTACAAAAGTGAATGATCTTTTGCTACTTTTAGATTCAATTGTGTGAAAGTTGATGTAATAAAATTCCACACAAGTGAAACTAGAAGAAATCAAAGATCATCCTAATGGATTGTAGATATCTAATGTCATTATAGAATTTAATACTATTTTTTTTAATATGAGTTATTGCAAGTAGATGCAATTACAAATGTTTTATATTTAGAATCCCTAGAGAGAGTTAACATTTGTAGATTAGTATCAAAAGGTTATATTTTTTGCATGTGGAATTAGTAGAGGTTTATACCAATGATATTTGGTGGAGATGGAAAATTGTGGTGGATCAAAATACATGAAAGAGAAAAAGAATATAGGGGATTTTTAGTGGAGGAGGTTGTCTAAGGATGGGTTGGATCTCATGAAGGAGACAAATAGAGGAGAAATATATTGGTCGAGGAGGATGATACATGGTGGATACTTATCCATGAGAGGTGAGAAGAGTAGTGAGAAAATTTATAGAGGAGGATGATGGTTGTTACAACAAGCTGCTAGAAGAGAAGAAAAAATGAGTGATTTCATGTGCCTAACAAAAAAATGGAGTTAATTGTAGGTTGTTTAAAACCTAAAAGGGTAGTTCAACTACCTAACTCCATTTTGTGTTCTACTCACAATTTTTTTTATACTCAGTGTCTAGTACTGGTAAACCAAGCACCCCCAAAAAAATATTTCCTAGTCATTTTGGTTTGTCTTGGTCTTGGCATCTCCTTGAATCAACTTTGTCTAAATTTAGATTCAACGAACTTTATTAGAACTCTTTGTGTGTGTTCCAAATGTGGAACTTTTGAGCTATCATGGACATCCATCAAATCCTAAACAATGTCCATTTTTCCCAAATGTTGTAATTGTCACTTCCATGATTGACATATATGTAAATGTGGAAGCATAGATAGGGCTAGTGAGCTATTTGGACATAATGAGTCTGCAATGAAATGAGATCTCATAAAAATCCATGATTGCATGCGATGCAAAAATGGATTTTTTTTATTAGGCTTTAGAAATTTTTGAGAAAATAAAATTGGTTCGTGTAAAGCCAAATTCTAGAACCCTTTTTATCACAATAACTAGTAGTTACTTAAATGTCTCCAATAATGACACCGAGTAGTTCAAGTAAAAAGATCTAGAAGAAAATGTTACATGGGAAGAGCATTGAAAGGACTGCAATAGGAGACACTCTATCTACAAACAATGAAAAACTTATTCATGACCTAGCATGAAGGAAATTTAAGGTGAATAAGCTTTATAAAGGGGAAAAGAGGAAGATCCCATGGTATGAGATAGGGGACAACAAAGAAAGAATCATGAGATGAATAACTACACCTCCATCCTTTCCTGCAAGAGAATCCTTCTTGGCTATGCAAAATAAGTAAAGGAAGATCTTTTTCTTTATTTCTCTTGTCTTGCTATGTTGAAAGATAGAGGGAAATAAGGATAAACAAAATAATAAACTATTATAGATCTAAGAAAAATAAGTACAAAATAAAAATGAATGGATAAAAAGTGAGGAAAAGGAAGTGATGTTTATCAATGAAGAGGAGACATCGTGCATTGATTTATAGAATAAACTTGTTCAAATATAAGGTAATATGCAGAGAGATGGAGAGGTCGATTAATAGGCCATATCTATAATAGTGTTATAGTGGATTTTTTTTAATAGAAATTATGATTCATTGTTGGAATCTAAGTATTGTTTTAAAGTAGAGTATTTTCTTTTGTTTTTTGTTTTGACCTTTTTAGTAGAAAATCAGAGAGGAAATGTTTTATATTTCATAAATAGTACATATAGAAGGAGGCTACAATCTCAAAATATCATGAAGAATGGTAAATTTTTCACTACAAGATAATTAGATAATCTACAACCTTCATCTCATTGCTTCTAACAATCTTTGAATTTCATCAGAATGTAGATACCTTCCACTAACTAATTTTAGTATGTGCTAGGCATTTTTCTCATCCTTTTCACACCACAACACAGTAAAAAAGACTTCCTCACACTTCTAACTAATTTTATCAAGTTCATTTATATTCTCCTTGAGATAAAATAATATTCTTCAAGTTGGCCTTGATTAAATATGCAACAAGTAATGAGGTCATACCCAAATACCTTTGGGATGGAAGGAAAGTGAAATTAAACCAAGGAAAGAGATAGACAAGACCTAAAATATTTTCATACACCTCTCCTTGTTGGTGCAAGCCACAAGATATAAGTACAAATATACCAAGTTTTCGATATTAAAACCATTAGGTTGAAATCAATGATAACACATTGCAACACTTTAAACATCCAAAAAAGATCACCATAGGATTTTTTTCAATGACAAAACACAAGTTGCATCATGTCTATAACAACTTTATATCTTATCAAAAATTAAGTATATTAGAGGTTCACATCACTGATAACATACTACAATATCCCTCTTTTTCATTGATTACAATGCTTATTCACAATGTATCTTCTCTCCCCATTTGACATCAAGGGAAAAGGACAGAGAAAATTCATCTGAATTTGTAATTAAAACATGTTCCCCTTGTCTTTATCAACCCTCTACACACTTTCTTTATTAGAATCAGGAAACCTACTACCTACTCCCCCTGAGAGGTTGCATTCATTAGTCTAGGGAAAAAAAAAATATCTTGAAATGCCCCCATAGAAAAATGCATCATGTATGCATCTAGTTGGAAGGAGGGGAAAAAAACCTAGCTTCTATTTGAAATTCTCAATGAAAGATCTTTTTTAACAATATCTAAAAACTAATTCTTTGTAGGAATATATATATATATATATATATATATATATATACATATATATATATATATATATATATATATATATATACATATACATATATATCTATACATACATACATATGTATGTATATATATATATATATATATATATATATATGTATATCTATATATATATATATATATATATATATATATGTGTATATATATATATATATGTATATATATATGTATATATATGTATGTATATATATGTATTATATATGTATGTGTGTGTGTATATATATATATATATACACACACACATACATATATATACATATATATATACATACATATATATACATATATATATACATACATATATATACATATATATATATATATATATCTATATATATATCTATATATACATATATGTATACATATATATATATGTATACATATATCTATATATATATATATATATGTATACATATATATATATATATATATATATATATATATATGTATATATAGATATGTATACATATATATATATATGTATACATATATATATATGTACATATATATATATATGTATACATATATATATATATATGTATACATATATATATATATGTATACATATATATATATATGTATA
>BSBK01007596.1:2500-91454 GCA_027943335.1 Chamaecyparis obtusa | reverse complement strand
TATATAGATATATTAATAATTAATACACACACATACACATATATTAATATATTATATTATATTAATAACATATATATATTAACAATTAATACACAAACACAGATATATATATATATATATATAATTATATTATTATATTATTTTTAATTAATATATTAATATATTATATTAATAAAATTATAATTATAAAAGATAAATTAATACATAATAAAATTTATAAATAAATGAAATATACTATAGCGACTAAAAGTCACGCCTCCGTTAGGATTGCGAATGAAGTCGCAGGTAACTGGGGTGCGACATGCAGTCACAACCACTAATGGCATGACTTAAAATTTTCCAAATAAAATAAATCACCCAAATAAGAAATGATTTTCTTTTCAAAAATAATATCATTCTTCACATAAAAAAACATAATTCTTAATCAAAATTAGAATTTTATTTATTAAAAAAAATGAACTAATTCTAATAAAAAATAAAATAATTCATTTAAAATAAATAATTAATTTTTATATTAATTTAACAAAACCTAATTTGAACAAATAAAACCTGAATTAAAAAAAAATGTTACAAAATTAATTATAATGTAATGAAATTCACTTTGAATGAATGGAACTATAATTTAATTAAAATTTAATAAACCAAGGTAAAAACTTTTAAATACATAGTGGGATATAAAATTCATTAAACCACCTGAAACATTCATTGTAGAATTCAAGAACACCCCGTGCGAAATAAAAATTAGAACCCCAGTAGATAAGATCATCATACATGGATTCCAAATTTGTTGGCCATTTATGGTGCACATTGTGGAAGAAGCGTGGTATACAGGTTGTCTTTTTCATCTTCCTACCATCCGCAAATAGATGATTAGATAGAGGTGGTGAATAGGTCATTGGGAAACTTACTTAGGTGTCTAACTAAAGAACATGGCATGGTTTGGGATCTAGTCATTAGTCAAGCATACTTTGCCTTCAATGATTGTGTCAATAGAAGTATAGGGAATAGTACCTTTGAAGTGGTGTATGGCTTCCATCCTAGGGTAGTCTTGTAACTTAGAGACTTGTAGGGTACAAAGAGGAGAAGTGCTCAAGGGGAATATTTGTCTACTGCCATGAAAGAAGTACATGAATAAGTGAAGAAGACCTTTGATCATAATACCATGAAGTATAAGGACAAATTTGACTTGAAGAAAAGAGATGTACAATTCAAGAAAAGTGATATTGTCATGGACTTTCCTCAAGATGGAGAGGTTTCCTAAGGGGCCAACCTAAAAATCCATTTATGAAGAATATAAGAGCTTGCAAGATAGTGTACAAACTTGGTCCTAATGCATATGAAATTGAGTTGCCTCCTGGCTTAGGAATTTCTTCCATTATTAATATAGTGAATGTGTTTCCTTATAGGCCACCACTTGGTACAGGTGAAGATTTTGTTGAAGGCCATTCAACCCCAGATGAGGATTGGGTCAAGGACTTTCCCCTAATGAACCTGTGAAGTTGGAGAGTATTTTGGATACCAAGGTGGCAAGGGCAAATGAGGAGGGGCACCTACAAGGAGTATTTTGTCAAATGGTCTCGATTACCTAATTCTAGGGCTACTTGGATGAATGAGGCAGATATTTTGAAGCATGGATCCAGTCTACAAAAACTATAAACTCTAAAAGGGATGTAATTTTTGTCTTCCTGGGGACTATGGTGTAGGAGCACCCAAGGATCCTCATGATCCATATAATTTTGGACTTTTGTTTGTAATATGAATGTCCAGAAAGATGTAAAATTGCTTAAAAGTTGTCATGATCAACTTTTACAAAATGTCAAGAAGTTTCTTCCTGGCAGTTTAACAACTAGGAAGATCAAAAGTTGGTTACAACTGATGGAATTAAGTTCTATTTGGTCAGAGAACTTGAGAGAAGAGTTAATGGTGGTTTTCGCATTGAATCAAGAAGATTTTTTCATTTTTATCCTGAATTTTACTCATTGTTTCTTACTATGACCATGACATGTTATGTTCCATTGATTGGAGTTCAAAATTTTTGTGTATGTCTTGGTAATTTGATGAGTTAGGATCTTTTCCCAATCAGTTTGGAGTGCTCTTGAATCCATTAGGGAAGATTTAATAATTCATTTTCTTTGACTGGTCCATGAAACAACCAAACAAAGGATTTGGAAAGAAATGTAAATAACCCGACATTCCACTATGGGAAATCGCCATCCTTTTATGGAATGTTAGGTATTTGTACATATTTTAGGATGTATTTGGTTTCAAGAAAGGCAAAGAAATCTCTAATTATTTCCATGAATCCCTAGGCTTGGTTCTTGGTATGATGCAATCTAGAGTGTTATGGATGCATAGAAGGAGTCCTTAGAGGGTCTTCTGCTAGGAAAAGTGTTGGTTTGGTAAAATATCTTGACTCGTGAAGGTTTTACCCCAAGCCTTGTATAATTAGGCCTAGTAGGCTAGTTTAGAGGCAACTCTTGTTGACCTAGTCAAACCCAAAACCTAGACACCATCTCGTGACATTTTAAAGTAGGTCCAAAAGGGTATATAAAATATGACTTTTTTTATGGTTGTTAAGGAGTTTTCAATTTTAGAGCCATAATAGTCAAATAGGAGGGCTACTAGAATTGGGTCTCCTATTAGGCCTAATAACACAAAATACATTGTGGGTATTTGACAGTGGGTTGAAACCTTCACAAATATTCATGTTATATGGAAAACAGTCAGTAAAGGCATTCACACGAATGATGGAAGTGTTTTGATGAGATCCTAATTGCAAAGTGGAAGTGGGGTCTAAGGTAGGTCTTAAGGGTTCAAGGTTCAAATAAGGAATTTGAAATTCCTTATTGTGAAACATATTTCCATATTGGAATAGGAAACTTGGAGTGGACCTAGGCAAGGTTGTGAAGAAGAGTCAACCTAGATTAGGTTGGAGTACATGACCTATTGGAGTAGGTTTCGAAGAACCTTGCTTGGAAGAGAAACCCTAGGAATACTTGTAGAACCATTGGTCACTATGGATCATACTTGAAGGTGATTGACTCCACTGCACAACACATTTGTATTCCAAGTATATTCATAACCTTCATAACATAACTAGTACATGATCAATAAGCTTGAGCCATACAAATTAGATTTTTTGATCTAAATTTTATAAAAGTTAAAGTATTCTTTCATCTGTAAAATTTAATGCTTTATCTTCTTTGTGTTAATTTATTTTATAGGGTTAAATGCCAATTTTCACTTGAGCCTCAAAGAAGCTACCTTGAGAACTTTCTCCT
Organism: Chamaecyparis obtusa; assembly: GCA_027943335.1. NCBI lineage: Eukaryota > Viridiplantae > Streptophyta > Pinopsida > Cupressales > Cupressaceae > Chamaecyparis > Chamaecyparis obtusa. The sequence goes on along the minus strand of BSBK01007596.1, from coordinate 88,173 downwards.
CGCTTCATTATGATCAAAATTTGGCTCCTCTTCTACATAAGGTTTTTCAATTACTAAATTCTTTGTGAGAACAACTAAAATAAATTCCAACTTATTTATTTTAAACATCATCATCTAACTTCTCGAATCTCCTATCTCCGACATCCTCTACTTTCACTATAAGTGTTCTCAACCCTACCATAATTATAGAACTAAGCTCATTTTTGTAAGAAACAGGGTTATCAACTTCCACTGATTTTGGTGGATGACTTAGTAATTCATACTCCCTTCCAATCCAACTTAGCGTTGATACCATGTGACTACTAAAGAGTTAAAGTTATGACTAAAATCTATTCCAAATTTATGCATTATTAGATCTTCCCCAAGCAACTCAAACATGTTAATTTTGCATTATAATTGACAATGTAAATTCCACAATCCATGGCAAGTGAAACTATTCAAATTTATCAAATCATGCCTTCATCATTCACTTATGTTTTCAAAATAGAGCAAACTTGAGTTGTTGAGTCCCCCATTATTGTCCAAATTATGTAAAACTTAAGGACATCTTAGAAATCAATTTTGTTTAGATTTAATACAAAATACATTTGCAAGATTAAAAAAAACCATTATCTTTGACAATTAAACTATAAAATTCTTGGTTTCATATTCTTATACTTCAAATAAATAAATAAATATAAATATATATATATATATATATATATATATATATATATATATATATATATATATATATATATATATATATATATATATATATATATATATATATATATATATACTATATATATATATATATATATATATATAATATATATATATATATATATATATATATATATATATATATATATAAAATTAATGTAAAACAATATAGAATTGCAATCTAAAATCTATTTGACATTTAAAAAAAATATGATAGTGAAAATAAGAACCAAGGAATGTTATTTCTACACTTAATTATTTTTAACAAATAATGGTTTATTATTAAGACCTTTTAAATAGATTGGTCAATTTTTAAACAAAAAAAATGATCTGCAATGAAGGGTGAGTATATTAGGTATAGTTGATTATTTATTAAAACTAGTTATATTTGTTGTGATTTTGTATATAAAAAGTAAAATAACATTAACATGGGCTTTAAAAATTTTAAAATCACTAATATACATAAATTAAACACATCTATTTAAAAAATTGTAAGAAACATTATTTTGAAATTATTTAATTTAAATAAAAATATAGGTCACATGTTTTTTCTTAATGCATTATAGAATTTCCATCAACACAATGACAATGTAATATATATCAATATAATATATACTTGACTTTTCAAACTAAAAATAAAATAGAATAATCACGGGAATAATAAATGACATTCTTTATATAAAAAATCATAGTTCTTAAATAAAAATAAAAATTTATTTATAAAAATAAATAAACTAATTCTAATGAAAAATAATATATTTACTTTAAAATAAATACATAACTGTTTATATTAGTCTAATAAAACTTAAATTTAATTTCAATTAAAGAAAATATATTACAAAATTTTAATTATAATATAATCAAATACAATTTGAATGAATGGAACTCTAATTTAAACACCCTGTAATGCATACAACTCTGTAATGGTCTCATAAGAAAGTGAAAAGAAAATTTTAATTAGATGTCAAATATTGTATTTGTTAATCTACAGTACAGTGCACAAAACAAAGTGATATATTTAACAATTCAACACATAAATTTTAATGACCTTCAAAGACCAAAACAATTCTTGATGTGTGAGATCATTGATAATTAGAAGATTTGTTTAGCTCTGGGTTCCCCTCGTTGTGGCAGACATAGATTTCCTATTTCTTTGTCAAGTATTTTTTGCTTTTTCACCCATTGAGACTGTTGCCACATGTTGGTGATAGAACTTAATAAAACTTCCTACCTCCATTTGATCCTCCCTAATTTTGTTCATGTTGGTGATAGAACTTAATAAAACTTCCTACCTCCATTTGATATTCCCTAATTTTGTTCATTAGAGGTCTATTTAGAAGCCTTGAGTCAAGTGACAAACACAAGCTGAAACCTTGCATTGCATTGGCATTAAACGACAATTGTTGGAAATTCTAACTTTTTGACTAGGTAATTTCCATATCCTTCTTGTTGAGCACATGAAACCATGATCTCAAATTTCACAGAATGGCACAGGTTTGCCATGGATACACCACCAGAGAGTTCTTAGTCTAGATTCTTCCAAAATTTCTTGATAATTAGTGCTCAGTAACTATAGTTGTTGCCAAATTTGATGTTTAAACTCCTGACCCCTCTGCACTAGATAGAGATCAAAATGACATCAGATAAATTAAAACACAACATAAGAGAATATTAAATAGTAGCCATATATAAAAAAAAATTTGACATAATTGGTATTATATTTAGTGTAAAAATCATCATGATATAATACTAATCACTTCCTATTAATGTTAATGTTAATTAATAGCCTCTCATTCAAAATGCCACAGAGTTGATAAAATAAATTGCCCATAAAAATAATGTTATATATATTAAAGAAGATAAGAGATGCACACTAAGAACATTGATTAAAGAAATGAAGGATTCAAGCCAGATCGAAATTATTAACCATTATAAAAACCTCCACATTGGAAACAACAATTTCTGGAGCTTCCCAATTGGTTTCGAAACATAATTGAGAGGATAATAAATAATTTGAAAGTAATGAAAGTTTACAAATCAAAGTTTATACACAATAAAAGAGTTACAAAATTTTATTCCAATAACCAACATCAAAAATTAAAAATAAGATGTTTGAATAATACATACCATCCCTTGTACAAGTGAATTAGATATCTGTTAGAGCTCATGAATTTGTCATGCACCAGATAAGAGATATGTTTCTTCATAACAATCCTCTGCTTTCAAAATTCGACTATTCTGAAACCATATAAAGTAGTACCAAAAAAAATTTTCTTCAATTGAATTATTTTAAAAAATTCATATTTAAGATTCAGAAAAAAAAATGTCTCGCGTCATAAATAATTGATATTTCAGATCCAGGGAAAAAATGTTTCAAATCTAGAATCAATTATGAAAACGTCAACTTTGTTTTTTTCCATGGAAAGATAATATGTGACTTTCCACATAATGGTATTCTGATATATTCAGCAATAAATGTAATCCTATTTTTTCCTCTAAAAGATGAAAACCTCAATTCTTGATTTCTAGGTATAAAAACAAAATGATTTCATAATGTTTTTGAGGTAATACTGTATATACACAATAAAAGAACTACAAAATTTTATTCCAATAACCAACATCAAAAATTAAAAATAAATACCATCCCTCATACAAGTGAATTAGACATCTGTTAGAGCTCATGAATTTGTTACACAACAGATAAAATAAGAGATACATTTCTTGTTACCAAAACATTTTTTTCTGGATTGAATTATTTAAAAAAATTAATATTTCAGACCCACAAAAAATATTTTTCAAAACTATAATGAATCATGCAAACATCAATTAATATTTCAGATCCAGGAAAAAAAAGTTTCAAAACTTTAATCAATTATGAAAACGTCAAATTTGTTGTTTTGTTTCCATGGGAAGATGATATATCACCAAACCACACAATGGTATTCTAATATATTCAGCAATAAATGTAATCCTATTTTTTCCTCTAAAAGATGAAAACCTCAATTTTTTATTTCTAGATATAAAAACAAAATGATTTCATAATGTTTTTGAGCTAATGCTTTATTACTGATACCGATTGAAATAGACCAACGAAGTAATAAAGACATATTCTTGAACTTATAAAAACATGTTAACTTGCAATGAGGTTTTGTTGAAATTCATATATTGACAATACTTTTTGTGAGCACCTGAAATATTCCTCGCAAAATTTAACAACAGTGAGTGGAGAAATTCATAACACCTGAAATATTCATTGCAAAATTCACTAACAAATTTCATGCATGTTTGATGCATGGACTGAAAAAACATGAGAACCCCAGCAGATGAGATCAACAGATGAACCATATCTCTCAGAGAGCTTGAAATTCCTGTGTTCCAACGATCAGCAATAAGGCAAAGCAATTGCACATATAAATCCTCAGAGAGCTCTGCAATCCAACCCGCGGTACTTTGAATACATGTGGAGTACCATTCCTCTTGCACATAATCCACTCCCAAGAAATCCAGACAACTTGATTCATCAAGGCACAAGTGTATTATGAATACTCCAATATGATTAGACCACAGAGCTTTTCCAAACCTTGTTCGGCTGCTTTCTCTAATATCTGTCTAAAGCTCGGAAGTATTTTGCGAGCTTGAATTGGCATGCCATACGCATTTTCAGGTTCACACAAGACAACTTCTTCAGTCCTAAGCTTGGCCTGGATGCCTTCCCGAGTTTGTCTTAGCCGCAGATGAGATGGGATATCAAATTTCAACGGGGAGGTATTTGAAGCAATATGATCTTGCAGAGGGAGGAGCCCCTCTCACACTCTATAGAAGAGAGAGGAAAGCTGCACAAAATGCTGACGGAATACAGTCCAGAATCCCTTTATTCCACTTGTTATCCCAAAGAATGCTTTCCCTTGAGGATGCCAACAAAATATGTGCCTGAATTATGAAGGGGAACCCAGTGACTATTTCTGTGGGAAGAAATGCCTAAATACCAGCACCTACCCTGTTGCCTGTGGTAACTGGATCTTCGCGGGGAAAAGCAAGTGCTATCACCCAATTGTCAATGCCTCTCCTCTCCTGTACCTGATTGTTCATTTTCACTGGTAATATTTGTCTCCGCATGTAATAACTGCATTCCCCAACCTTCTCATTGACGTCATCATTCACGTTCTGCCCATCTCACAGACTCATGCCAGGCACTGGAATATCAATACCCCAATTCCAGCACGAACGATAATCAACATTCGAGTTGCAGTATGAAAAATAATCATAGTATGATTTATAATCCATCAAAATCTATTCAGGCATTGGGTGCTTCTCATTGAGTTCACGAGTCATCTGCTACTTCTCATTAGATTCTCTCAGAGTCATGTCAGGCATTGGGTGCATGGTTTCGATAGAAATCTTATAATCCTCCACCTTTAATGTTGAGTCAACAAATTTATTAAGTTTATCAGTCACCTGCTCGTCCAGGTTTGGCAGTGAAGCAAAAAATTCATCAGTTTCCTGCTCATTGATCTCAGCACTCACATAATTTTCAGGTTGATGATTTTGAGACTGAGGGAAAGGATTATTAAGGAAAGCAGAAGTTTAGCAGTGCTGTCATATTCAAGTGCAGCATCATACGCTGTGTTGAAAGTGCCCAACCAGAGGTGCTTTCGCCTTCCTTTGTTGGGTTCTCTGATTTCTGCAACCCATTTACACCACGTCTGCTGCCTCACTCTTCTGTAATTGAACTCCGCATTCTGTGGACCTCCAATTCCTTTCATGCACCCTTTCCTTGACCCGCCTCTTCTTTTCATGCTTTTACAGGGAATCGAGCTCTCATTCTTGTAATATCCGTGACACATCTTTCTATTCCTTTTTCTTTCACACCATTTCATCAAACCAAAATCTCCTGTTTGAAAGAGACCAGAATCTGTGTCCTTTACTTATACTTTGATTATGCCGGATAAGCTGTAATCTTTTCAGGCATTGGGTGCTTCTTAGAGTCATGCCAGGCATTGGGTGCATGGTTTCGTTAAAAAGCTCATAATCCTCAACCTTTAATGGTGAATCAACAAATTCACTGAGCTCATCAATCACCTGCTTGTCCACGTTTGGTAGCGAAGCAAAAAATTCATCAGCTTCCTGCTCATTGATGAGTGCTGAGATCAATGAGCAGGAAGCTGATGAATTTTTTGCTTCACTACCAAACCTGGACGACCAGGTGACTGATGAACTCAATGAATTTGTTGATTCACCATTAAAGGTGGAGGATTATGAGCTTTCTAATGAAACCATGCACCCAATACCTGGCATGAGTCTGAGAAGCACCCAATGCCTAAAAAGATTACATCTTATCCGCCATAATCAAACTATAAGTAAAGGACACAGATTCCAGCCTCTTTGAGACATGAGATGTTGGTTTGATGAAATGGCAAAAAAAGAAAAAGAAAGAGAAAGCTGCGTCAGGTATATTACAAGAATGGGAGTACTCGAGTCCTTGTAAAAGCATGAAAAGAAGAGGAGGGTCAAGAAAAGGTTCATGAATGGAAAGGGAGGTCCACAGAATGCGGAATTCAATTACAGAGGAGTGAGGCAGCCAACATGGGGTAAATGGGTTGCAGAAATCAGAGAACCCAACAAAGGAAGGGGAATGCGCCTCTGGTTGAGCACTTTAAACACAGCCTATGACGCTGTGCTTGAATATTACCACACTGCTAAAATAATGTATGGGCCTTCTGCGTTCCTTTATAATTGTTCCCCTCAATCTCAAAATCATAAACTTGAAAATTATGTGAGTGCTGAGATCAATGAGCAGGAAGCTGATGAATTTTTTTCTTCACTGCAAAACCTGGACAAGCAGGTGACTGATGAACTCAATGAATTTGTTGATTCACCATTAAAGGTGGAGGATTATGAGCTTTCTAACAAAACCATGCACCCAATGCCTGACATGACTCTGAGAGAATCTAATGAGAAGCACCAAATGACAGATGACCTCAATGAAAGCACCCAATGTCTGAAAAGATTCTGATGGATTATAAATCATATTATGATTATTCTTCATACTGCAACTCAAATGTTGATTATCCTTCATGCTGGAATTGAGATGTTGATATTCCAATGCCTGGCATGACTCTGAGAGATGAGAAGCACGTGAATGATGACCTCAGTGAGAAGCTTCCTGTTCATTGATCATTGTCTCCACATGTAATGACGGAGAGTCTTCTTATAATTTTGGACATAAACAAAATGACCTCTGGTTGGATATTCACAAGTTGTTCCTTCACACCTTTGATGCAGGAGCATCCTGGGTGTAAGAGCAATCTTGCATCACCCAAAAATATTTCTATTTTTGAATTCAATAAGGGCTATCCTGTGCAGAGCTGCTATTTATGGAAAGTTACTATTTTTGGTAATTTTCATCTTTGGTCAGAATGATCTAATTTCTTTCTTGGAGGTTCATTTTGGTCATATAAGTCTGCCAGTAAAGTTTCATTTCCAGCTCAAGTGTATGTTGGAAGATATTGAAGATTTTCGGTATTGGCAGCAGGGTACAGAAACTTTGAACTCAGTTTTGAAGGCTTTAGAGACCCCGGATGAGGTCAAAAATTTGGGTGATAGGCGTTTGCACTAGTTAAGCCTGTAGAGCACTTCGTGGCATTTCCGAAATCGGGTTATAATAGCCGAGCGGGTCAACGGGTGATGACTTATGGTCTTCGGAAGTTGGGCCACCTGAAATGGCGAAAAATAATTTTCTTCAAAATTTCTGTTCGGGTTTCAAAGGTTATCTTGAGCTGACTATGATGTAATAAAATGTAAAATAAAATAATTCTAAGTTTGGTCGGCCTTATTGGCTAAGAATTCTGGAACCTTCCCAGGCGGTGGAAAATTGCCTATATAAGAAAGGCTGTATTATTGTCTTAGGCAGTTCAGAATAGTTCTAGGTAGTAGATCTGGGTAATAGTTCGAGGCTTTGTCCTACAGAATATTGTAAGGGAATGCCCATGTGGCTTTGCATATTGTAATTCTGAAAGTTTGTAATTCCACATTTGTGGAGATAATAAGAAGCCAATTTTCTGTTCTTGCATATTGTTGTTGTTTCTCTATTTCTGTTATGTGTTTGTGGTATTAAGGGGAGCACCCTTCATCAAGTGGTATCAGAGCAGGAGTTCTTGAGTGTGTAAATAGATCGCCGACTGTGAGGCAGTTTGCACCAGGACCGTGGCTAGGGTTTCAGTGCGCATCGCGAAAATGCCTCCACGACGAGAATGTGGCAGAAGAGTTGGTGCTGTGACACCTGAGGTTAGAGAGCTGCAGAGACAAGTGCGAGCATTGCAAGAAGAGATTCGCAGAGGAATGAATCTCAATGTCAGAGATGAAAGCGAGGATGAAGCCGAAGAAGAATATCAAGAAGGAGAAGCCGAAATTGTGAACCAGGAGGAAGAAAGACTTTTTCGGGCCATTTCCAAGATTGGGAAAAGACCTAAGATTGAGGTTCCTACATTTTTTGGAAATCTTAACCCAGAGGAATTGATTGACTAGATCAATGAATGTGAGGAATATTTTGAGTACGAAGATGTTGGCGATCCTGATAGGGTCAAATTTGTGAAGGCCAGATTGAAAGGTCATGCGAAGATCTAGTGGCAAGAAATTTAGTTGGAGCAAAATAGAAGACGGAAAGATAAAATCACAAGATGGGATCGGATGGTAGATAAATTGAAGCGACAGTTCATTCCTGTTGATTATGAGCTTGACCTACTGAAGAAAATGCAGAGTTTGAAGCAAGCAGGAAGATCTGTTCAGGAGTATACAAAGGAGTTCTATCGACTTCTCATCAGAATAGGCCATGCAGAAGCTGATAAGGAGAAAGTTGCCCGATACCTTAATGGGTTAAGGCCAAGCATTCAGGAGGAGCTGAATCTGGTTCGAATGAACAGGATTGAAGAGGCATACCAGTTTGCCCTAAACGTAGAGGAAAAGCTGAACAAGAAGTTTGAGAGTAGACAAAACGGAAGAGGTCGCGGTGGATGATCTGGTGGACGGTCATACGGTGGCCGAAATGAAGATCTGAAAAAGAAGGATGAGGCCAGTAGCAGTCAGAATCAGTGAGGAAATAATTCCAATCGCTTCCAGGATCAGAATAATAGAGATCAGAGAGGAAGAGGAAGGGGACAAGGATCGGGAAGAGCTGGCTTTCGTGGAACATGTTTTCACTGTGGAGAAGAAGGTCATAGGGCATTTGAATGTCCTCACCGCCAAGGCAGAACAGACAGGAGAAATGAAGGCTAGGCCAGAGTTGCACATGTAGATGAAGATGCCAGATCATCAAATTCTGAAGATGCTGAAAGAGGAGAAACGTTGATTAACAGAAGAGTCTTGTTGAGTGGTGAGAATGAACCTAAGCAAAGGAGGAGCCTGTTTCGCACCAGGTGCAAGTGTGAAGGTAAATGTTGTGATGTGATTATTGATAGTGGAAGCACTGACAATTTGGTGTCAGAAGAGATGGTGACAAAGTTGAAGCTCAAGAGACAGAAACACCCACATCCATATCGGATTGCCTGGGTACAAGATGACCACAAGGTTATGGTCAATGAACAATGCCTGGTGAAGTTCAAGATTGGCGGATACCAAGATGAGGTATTGTGTGATATCATATCTATGGATGCATGTCATATGTTGTTGGGTAGACCATGGCAGTTTGACAGATGTGTTGTACATGATGGTCGTGCGAATACCTATTCCCTGACAAAGGATGGAGTGCGGCATAAGCTAAAACCATTGAAGGAGACTGAAGAAAAGGTATGTGGTAATGCAAGGATAACTTTTGTTGATGGAAGAAATTTCCTAGATGGTATGAGGCATGAGCATGTATGTTTTGCTTTAATTCCAAAAGCTGGTAAAGAGAAAGTAGAAGATGTTCCTATAGAAGTTGCAGATTTGTTGAATGAGTTTCAGGAGATTGTATCCGATAACGTGCCTGATGGATTACCACCAGTCAGGAAGATTAGTCATTAGATGGACTTGATCCCAAGAGCGAGTTTGCCGAACAAGGCAGCACACAGAATGACACCTGCAGAAAGTGAGGAGTTGAACAGACAAGTACATGAGTTGTTACAGAAAGGATTGATCCGTGAGAGTCTGAGTCCCTGTGCTGTACCAGCGGTATTAGCACCAAAAAAGAATGGAGAATGGAGGATGTGTACAGATTCTAGGGCAATAAACAAGATCACAATCAAGTACAGGTTTCCATTGCCACAAATGGATGATATTATGGACTATTTGAGTGGAGCTGTGTATTTTTCAAAGATAGATCTGAAAAGTGGATATCATCAGATTCAGATCAGAGAAGGAGATGAATGGAAGACTGCCTTCAAGACAAAGGAAGGACTATATGAGTGGTTAGTCATGCCTTTTGGGCTAACCAATGCACCGAGCACTTTCATGCGGCTCATGAACGAGGTTCTGAAAGAATTTCTGGGTAAGTTTGTCATTGTTTACCTAGATGATATTTTGATCTTTAGTAAGACATTGGATGAGCATATGATGCATATTCGTATGGTATTTGAGAAGTTGAGAGAAGAGAAATTATTGATTAATTTGAAGAAGTGCAGTTTTGTGAAGAAAGAGTTAGTGTATTTGGGATTTGTAGTTTCAGCAGAAGGTCTAAAAATGGACCCAGAGAAGGTACAGGCTATCCTTGAATGGCCTACTCCAAGGAGTGCTACTGAGGTAAGATCTTTTTACGGTCTAGCTAGCTTTTACAGAAAGTTTATCAGAAATTTTAGCAGTATTTGTGGACCCTTGACTGAAACAATGAGAGGGGATAGAAAAGAGTTTAAGTGGACTAATGGGGCAGAAAATAGTTTTCAATTGTTGAAACAAAAAGTTACAAAACAACCTATTTTAGCACTTCCAGATTTTAATAAGGTGTTTCAAGTAGATTGTGATGCTAGTGGTACTGCAATAGGAGCTATTATGAGCCAAGAAGGTAAACCTGTTGCTTATTTCAGTGAGAAATTAAATGATGCCAAGAGAAAATATTCTGTTTATGATCAGAAATTTTATGCTATAGTTCAGGCATTGAAAAAGTGGAGGCACTATCTGCTTCCTAAGGAGTTTGTTTTGTATACTGATCATCAAGCTTTGCAATATTTGAATAGTCAAGAAAAATTGAATCAAAGGCATTTGAAGTGGGTTGAGTTTTTGCAGAGTTATACATTTATTTTGAAACACAGGAGTGGAAAGTCTAATAGGGTTGCAGATGCTCTTAGCAGAAGGCAACTATTGCTGACAGAAATGCAGATTGAAGTGGTTGGGTTCAAGGAACTCAAGAATTTATATCCAGAGGATCCTGATTTTGGTGAAGCTTGGAAAGCTTGTACAGAACCTGTTACTCTAGACAGGACAAAATGGTTGGATTTCATCATCCAGGATGATATGCTATTCAGAGGGAGTCAGTTGTGCATTCCATGAAGTTCTATGAGGGAGAATCTCATCAAGGAGAAGCATAGTGGAGGATTGGCTGGACATTTTGGTTGTGATAAAACACTTGCTTTGGTTGGTGAGAATTATTATTGGCCACAATTGCAGCAAGATGTGAAGAAGTTTGTACAGAGTTGCAGAGTATGTCAGATGACGAAAGGAGTGAAGCAGAATACAGGGTTGTATCAGCCATTACCTATACCAGAGAAGCCTTGGGAGGATATCAGTATGGACTTTGTTCTTGGTTTACCGAGGACACAGCGGGGACATGATTCAATTTCTGTAGTAGTTGACCAATTTTCAAAGATGGTACATTTCATTCTCTGCAAGAAGACTAATGATGCTGTTCATATAGCATAATTGTTTTTCAGAGAAGTAGTGAGACTTCATGGTTTGCCAAAGACCATAGTTTCAGATCGGGACACTAAGTTTGTTGGGTATTTCTGGCGTACATTGTGGAAGAAGTTGAAGATAGATTTGAAGTTCAGTTCATCACATCATCCACAGACTGATGGACAGATAGAGGTGGTGAATAGGAGTTTGAGAAATTTACTGAGATGTTTGGTTAGTGATAAGCCAACAGGATGGGATTTGATTTTACCACAGACAGAATTTGCATACAATAATTCTGTCAATAGGAGCACTGGTAAATCACCATTCCAGATTGTATATGGAAGTAGTCCAAGAAATGCATCTGAATTGAGAAAGATAGATAAAGGAGAAATAAGTAGTGCTGAAGCTGAGGATTTTGCAGAACACTTGAAGAACATCCATGAGGAGGTGAGGAAGCATATTACCAAGATGAATGCACAGTATAAGGCTAAGGCAGATGAGAAAAGGAGGTATAAGGAATTTCAGGTTGGTGATGAAGTCATGGTTCATTTGCCGAAGGAGCGGTTTCCAATTGGTACATATAACAAGCTGAAAATGAAGAAGTTTGGGCCATGTAAGATACTGAAGAAGCATGATTCAGGAAATGCATATGAGGTAGAATTGCCTAGTGAGCTAAATATTTCACCAGTGTTTAACATTTCATATTTGACAGAGTATCACGAAGGAGGTGTTGAAGATGAGGTTGCAGTAGCACAGTGGAGTATTCCAGCAACTAGTTCAGACACTAAGGAGATCGAAGATATACTGGACAGTCATGTTAGCAGAAGCACAAGGAACAGGACATATGAAGAATATCTGGTCAAGTGGAAAGGACGGCTTGTTGAAGATTCATCATGGCTGACAAAGGAGGAGGTTAGCCATCTTGGTTTTCCTCTGCACACCTGAGTCGTGACAGCGTCACTTCTCAAATTACCCTGGGTGTCTGATGCAGGAGCATCCTGGGTGTAAGAGCAATCTTGCATCACCCAAAAATATTTCTATTTTTGAATTCAATAAGGGCTATCCTGTGCAGAGCTGCTATTTATGGAAAGTTACTATTTTTGGTAATTTTCATCTGTGCTCAGAATGATCTAATTTCTTTCTTGGAGGTTCATTTTGGTCATATAAGTTTGCCAGTAAAGTTTCATTTCCAGCTCAAGTGTATGTTGGAAGATATTGAAGATTTTCGGTATTGGCAGCAGGGTACAGAAACTTTGAACTCAGTTTTGAAAGCTTTAGAGGCCCCGGATGAGGTCAAAAATTTGGGTGACAGGTGCTTACACTGGTCAAGCCTGTAGAGCGCTTCGTGGTGTTTCCGAAATGGGGTTATAATAGCCGAGCGGGTCAACGGGTGATGAGTTATGGTCTTCGGAAGTTGGGCCACCTAAAATGGCGAAAAATAATTTTCTTCAAAATTTCCGTTCGGGTTTCAAAGGTTATCTTGAGCCGACTATGATGTAATAAAATGTAAAATAAAATAATTCTAAGTTTGGTCGGCCTTATTGGCTAAGAATTCTGGAACCTTCCCAAGCGGTGGAAAATTGCCTATATAAGGAAGGCTGTATTATTGTCTTAGGCAGTTCAGAATAGTTCTGGGTAGTAGATCTGGGTAATAGTTCGAGGCTTTGTCCTACAGAATATTGTAAGGGAATGCCCATGTGGCTTTGCATATTGTAATTCTGAAGTTTGTAATTCCACATTTGTGGAGATAATAAGAAGCCAATTTTCTGTTCTTGCATATTGTTGTTGTTTCTCTATTTCTGTTATGTGTTTGTGGTATTAAGGGGAGCACCCTTCATCAACCTTCCACCTTCTTGGGGCGTAGAGGGAGAACTATAACAGTATTGAGAACCTCACCTTGGCATTGGCTGCTATATATTCTTCTGAGATCTTCAATATTTGACTTCTCAATCCACTCTAAAACTATATACCCAATTCCGACCCCAGCTGAGGGATTTCATTGAATCTAATTGGGTATCCATTGCTAAAAACATAATGCTGATTTGTGATCAGGAAAATGCTCTTAAATCAAATTCCTGAAATTTAAAAGAAAATAAATATATCCCTATCCTTGAAATAGATTGCAAAAACAAAATATAAAACTTCACCCATCATTCAAAGTTCAAACAAACCAAGATGGAACCTCAGTTTCAAATTACATAACATCTAGTATCTGAATTACATAAGATAATATAAAAAAATTAATTAATAAAATATATAATGAATGGTGTTTTTTTTAATATGCAATTTCTGTTTAAAAGAATGCTCGCAATGGTGACATTTCTGAACATAGTGATAAAAGTAAAAGAAAAATCTGAAAGAAAGACTCTGCCTTCTCAATTTCTCATGAGACTTGCGGAGAACCATAATGTGGAAAAATAGCTAATAATTTTTGCAAAGCCCTTTCGAAGCAAAATTGAAGGAGAATTATAAGGGTTGTGTTTGGGTGAAAGAGTTTGGCAAAAAGAAACATTAACAGGTGATTATTCAATATTTTTAAGAAAAGGGCAATATTCTTCAAAATCAAGAGAAACACATAAAAATAATGGAGAACAACTCAGAAGAATGTTCCATGGATTAATTAGATTTAATACTTTCTAGAGTATTTCAGTTTCAAACCACCTTTATTGAATCAGCCTCTTTGGGACCTTCAGTTCTCTACTTGAGGTCTGCTACTTTCAGCCTCTCCACTGATTGTATGTGTTTTTCCTCATCTTCATCATTATATCTTTCTCACTTTATAAAGGACATATAGTTTTCAAATAAATAAAATTATTCAAAAATTAAAATTCCTCAATATTTAATTTTTTAAAATATCTATTCTTAATTCACAACTCAAAAAATGCAGCCTTATAATCACAACCACCAATAATGAAAATAAATCTACTTTACAATAATAGCTTGCACAAAAGACAAATAGATTTTAAGTTATAAATTGAATTGTAGGTATAAATATTACCATTGGGAAAAGGCTATTTAAACAAGTTAGACAAGAGAAATGCTATTTTACCCTGAGGTATCATTTCCAGGCAAAGAAATATGTCCCATTTTAATTTTAAATTTTTAAGAACTCAACTGTATAGATCATCGTTTCAAAAACTGACCTATCATTTCCACCCAAGGAAATAGGCCCAATTCTAGATTTAAGTTTTTAAGAACTCAAAACTGTATAGATCCTCTTTTCAGAAAACTTTAATACAAAAGTTTTACTTAGAGGCAAATTTCCATTGTTGAACTAAGAATATGTGCCAGACACTAGGAAATATTTCAATCCAACATCGAACTTCAGTCCAAACTAACACCACATAAGAATAAAAAATATCAAATCGAACAAATAAATAAAACCCAATTTTAAACATATCATACACTTAAAATTTTTTAATAAGAATTAATAATAGCATATAACAATCTTTCAACTACCTTACATACAATGAAGTGCAATCATTTCTTTTACCAAAGACTTGAGAAGCAAATCATAAATGTGAAAGAAAAATACAAGAAAACAAAGGTATAGGCTGTCCTCAAAAACAACTAAATTTACCGAACCATTAAAAATAAAGAAAAATAGATCTAGATAATAATATAACTGCTATACGAATGCAAGTATACACTGTCACATACAAAGGCTATTATCCTTGAAGTGACTTCATATGCTATTGACTGAAAAAAAAAGAAACAGTAAGAAAAGGAATCCTAAACATACGAAGCTGCAACCAGTACTACCAAGGAGTACACAGTTTATCAGAAAATAAGAAGACCGTGGGAGTGAGAATCGTTTCTACTATGAGACGCCATCTTTATCAGAAGTCTAATTCTGTTCTTAAAATTATGGTTCTAGATTAAAAATTAAAAATGTCAAGTTAGATTTCAAATTACATTCTTGTATGAATGGTTATTTTAGAAAACATCCAGGTGATTGAAACAAATGTATTGTGGTTCAGAATTCATTACAGAAGGTTAACGATTAGCAATGAAACATCAATGAAACAAATGATTGAAACATCAATAGTGTATCAGAATTCATAACAGAAGGTTCACGATTAGCAAAGAAACAGGGACAGTGTACCTTACTCTCCAATGTAACCTGATCCCTGTCTTTTACCCTTTTTGGTGGACTGTCCGAACCTTAATTTTACAGACAAAACAATGTCAATGCCAATTATAACAGAAACAATTTGTGTTATATCAGCCAGAAAGCTACCTGTATGAGCTCCATGAGAAAATGGACACCCTTGGTGTAGAGTTCGGCAGAGATGTTTAACAGCATGATGAAGATCTTCTGTAAGGGGATTTTCTTCCTCACCTATCGAAAATTTACTACTTCTTATCTCTTCAATATGCTCTCTCGGAGTCGGGGTCGCCATTGTTAAATGCAGAATTCAAAGATCTATTTGAAAGATGGTGGAAATTGGAGCCACTGATTGAGTCCAAGCCAATAAAATAGAACAAGTTATCAACATCATCAATAGAACACTTATTCAAGCATGAAAAACATAAAATAAAGAAAAACAAAACCGAACAAATTATCAACATTATCCATAGAACACTTCGTCAAGGATGATAAACATAAAATAAAGTAAAACAGCTTACCAAATGTATTCAAGAGACGCTTGATTCTACTGTCTTCTATCTTTCAAGATCTTGTGTTTGGAATGCAGACGATCTTAATTTTGTGAAAACATGCACAAAGGGCTATGTGGAAATTGAATGATTTGATACAAAGTGATGAATAATGGGTGTATGAAGGCAAATGATAGTGGTATAATGGTGATAGGAAAATGAGGAAAGCTATGGGCTCTCAAAAATCACAAAGCATGTAAGAGGAGAAGTCTTGTTTTATAGAAGTCTCATGTAAAACATTAGTTAGCAAGATCTGGTCGGGATTCAAATGAGAGGAGAAGTCTTCTTTTATAGAAGTCTCATGTAAATCAAGGGTTAGAATTAAGAGGTGCTAGGTGAGTGGGTACAATTAGAGGGTAGGTAGGGATAATATGAAAGATAATGAGAAGAAGGTAGAGAATATTGTGAATAAAGGAGATTAAGAGGCATTACAAAATTAGCGGTTGAGATTAAGAGGCATTAAGAGAAGATATTAATTTCTATAATTTGTGGAACTTGATCCATGTGAGTGGAAATGATTGGTAGGATTGGAAAGAAGAATATTAGAGAATTTATTAAAGAAATAAATGTATTTTTTTATTTTATAGGAGAAAACGGAGATGGTAAATAGATATTTAAATAAATGCGAATTTATTTAATTACAGAATACAAAACTAACCAATTATATAAATAAATAGAAATATTTATTTAAATAATATAGAAGACACTAGTAAAGTAATGGGATAGATAGTAATATTCATTTAATAAAATAGAAGTTTTTTAATTTCATAAGGACATTTTTATGTCTATACTTTTAAACTCGAATTAGGCATATGAAGTCCCTTCTTTTCTAGGTACACCCAAATTTGTAAGAGGTATTTTTTAGTATCATAATAAATATAATAACCAATAAATATCTAAAAATAATTACATGATAATAAAGAGTAAATAAATGTATACTAAATGCATTATTTTTTAGAGATTAACAAACAAAATTCAATTATACAAAGATTCAAAATAAGGTCAGACTAGAAGTTTTGTCTTTTTGGGCATAAATTTTGTATATTTTGAGGAAGTGGGTAGTTATGGTAGGTATTAATAATGAAAATATTTTATATCTTTATTCTTAAATAATTAAAATGATAGATAGTAATATTCATTTAATAAAATAGAAGATTATTTTTTTAAATTTCAGGAGGACATTTTTAGATGTCTATACTATTAAACCCTAATTAGGCATATGAAGTCCCTTCTTGGCTAGGTAAACCCAAATTTGTAAGAGGTATTTTTTTAGTATCATAATAAATATAATAACCAATAAATATCTAAAAATAATTACATGATAGTAAAGAGTCTGGCGGAGAGACCCTCCCCCTCATGGGTTTGGATCTGGATGTCACCATACAGTAAGAAACAAGTGAAGAAAACAAGAATGATGTTCGGGTTGAAGGTGGGGACTCATGCCCTAGCATCATCTCTATTTCCATTGTACCGGAATCCATTGCTCCCCCTGTGGCTGGTGTGAAAATGCACAACTCAGAACCTAGCCTAGAGATGCAAGAATCAGGGAAGTACCAACAGATTGAAGATCTAATGGTCACAGCCTCCCCAAACCAATTCAATATAATCGTTCAGCTCTTTTCCAAGAATAAGGAAGAAAAGGAGGGTTGGATCTCAATTGACAAGAAGAAGAAACCAAGTAGCAGAGACCCTTCTCCTATATCTAAAGAAGCCACTAGAAGCAAAAAAAAAAAGAAGAAGTTAGGGGTAGTGCTAATACTATAGAAAGAAAAAGGACAAGCCAGAGTAGGCAAGAAGAAGCTAGCTTGATCGAAGCAGATTGAACTCAAAATTCTATCCAAGCTTCTAGTACCTCCATCAAGAAATGAAAGTCATCTCTTGGAACATTTGTGGGCTAAATAGCTCGCACAAGTAGGATGTCATAAGAAATATGATAAGGGATCATAGATAGGATATTTTCTTAATCCAAGAAACCAAAATGTAGAAGGATAAGCAAGAGAGAATTAAATTTAGTAAAGCTATGGAAAGCATAGCTACTAGCTCTAAAGGTCCTTCCAGTGGCCTCATCACCATGTGGAATTTGCGTCACCTCAGAGCCAATGTTATCTATGAAGGAGGTAACCTTCTGCTCCTACATTTTACTAGAATAAAAGATAATGAAAGCTAGTTGATTTTCAAGATTTATGCTCCTAACTCTAAAAATGAAAGAAAGACCTACTAGAACAAGATCATTTCCAGCTTATCCCCTCTTAGCTATTCTAAAGGCATCATTATGGGGGACTTCAACACTCCCCTAAAAGAAGGGGACAAACAGGGAGGGATAGCCCCTGATATGGAAAGAAGACAATATCTAAAGGACTTCATCAATGACTTGGCTTTGTTGGATATGGATCTTCAAGGTGCTGATTTCACATGGTCAAACAGGCGGATTGGAAAGGATTGCATCCAAGTGTGTTTGGACAAGGCCCTATTTTCGCTGGACTGATTGAACCACTACAGTCTCAACCTCTCTGCCCTAGTTAGAGTTGGTTCTGACCACTCGCCCATCTCTCTATCCCTGGACCAGATTGACAAGAAAAGGAACTTTCCCTTCAAATTTGAAAAAATGTTGGTCTCCCACCCAAATTTTCTCAATAAAGTTAGAGATTGGTGGAACATTGATGTTGAGGGTAAATCCATGTTTAGAGTGGAGAAAAAACTAAGGAACATGAAACAGAATGTCAAAAATTGGAGCAAAGATGAATTCAGCCACATCTTCACTTCCAAAGACAAGACACTCAATGATCTAAACCAAATTCAAGCCAAAATCCAGAAACAGGGCTATGATGAAGACAGACTGCAAAAAGAAAAAGCTATCCTATTAGACTACCATAACATTATCGGGCAGGAGGAAAATTTTTGGAAGTAGAGATTGAGGTCCATCTAGCTAAGGGAAGGGGATCAAAATACTCACTACTTCCACCTCTCTACTATGAGACACAGAGTTACTAACAGGATTAGTAGAATCAAGAAGGGAGACCAAGCTCTTAAGGACAACAAGGATATTGCAAATGAAGCTATCTCTTACTTTTCTCAACTCCTCTCTAAAGATTAGGGGATTTCTGAGAAAAATAAAACTAATCTCCTAAATAACATCCCGAGAATCATAACAGATTGCTAAAACAAATAATTATGTTGTATTTCGGACATGGCTAAAGTTAAGAAAGCCCTGGACTCTCTTCCAGGGGACAAAGCCCCTAGTCTGGATGGCTTCCCTATATTATTTTTTCATATTTATTGGGACATGGTGAAACATGATTTGGTAAAAGTTGTGCAAGAATTTTTTGGTTCAAAGAACCTCCTCAAACAGCTCAATGCTACCTTCTTGGTGCTTATTCCCAAGACTTCTGGTGTGGATTCTTTTGGGAAGTTCAGACCCATAAGCCTCTATAATTCCTTCCTTAAGATCATTTCCAAGGTTATCACATCCAAGATTCTCAAAGTCCTCCCCTCCTTGATCTTGCACCAGCAATCCATCTTTGTGCCTAGAAAACAGATCTTGGACTCCACAATGATGGTGCATGAAGTGATTCATTCCTTACAAGAAGGAAAAAGGGAAGGTTTTCTTCTCAAGCTTGACCTTTCCAAGGCCTACAACTGGGTAGACTGGTAGTTTCTTCTCAGAGTTCTTGAAGCTTTTGGTTTCAACTCTCATTCCTGCAAGCTTCTTCATCAAATTATCTTGACCCCCTCCTTGGTGATCATGATAAACGGCTCCCTGTTCGCCTTTTCCAAACCTTCCAAGGGCCTAAGACAAAGGGACCCTCTCTCCCCTATTCTTTTCATCATTCTTTTTGAGTGCCTAGGGAGACTCATTTAGGCTTCTAAAATGATTGGGGACCTGAAAGGCATCAACCCCTCATCAAGAAATAATGTCTTTACACACCAAAAATTCATGGGTGACACCATTTTTGGGGGAGAGGCTTCGATGGGAGAAGCTAGAGTTGTGAAGGATCTTCTTAACAATTATATCAGAGCTACTGGCCAATCTATTAACTGGAATAAAAGATCTATATTTTTTGTTAACACCCCTGAAGTTAGACAAAGGAAAATAGCTCATATTTTGGGATGTGGCATTGACACCTTCCCTTCTTCCTACTTGGCTCTGCCCTTAGGTGTCAAATCTCTGAAAGACTTCTGGAACAAACTGATAGATAGATTCAACAGGAAGCTCGCTGGCTAGAAAGGGGTCATTCTCAGCCAAGCTAGAAAGATCGAAAGCTTTCTAGAACAAACTGATAGATAGATTCAACAGGAAGCTTGCTGGCTGGAAAGGGGTCATTCTTAGCTAGGCTAGAAACATCCAATTAGTCAAATCTACATTATAGAATCTCCCTACCTATGCCCTCAACCTTTATCCTATCCCGGCTAAATTTGTGGAGGCTATGGAAAGAATCTAGAGAAGATTCCTTTGGTCAGGAGGTAAGGACCACAAGTGCATCCCCCTTATTGCTTGGGAGAAAGTCTACTACCCTAAAAATGGTGGTGGCCTTGGCATAAGGAAGTCAAGACCTTTCAACAAAGCCCTTCAAGCTAAATAGATCTAGAGAATCTTCAACAACAAAGGTGAGTGGTGGGATACCATTGAAGATAAATACCTCAGGCACAACTCACAAAATAGATTTTTTGATGAGATGGGTTCCCCTAAAGATTCTATTATATGGAATGGTATCCTCAATGCCAAGGAGCTGGCTAAATCCAGGGCTAAGTGGAAAATTGGTAATGGTCATTCTGTCAATTTCTAGAATGACAATTGGCTTTAGATGGGTAGCTTGAGAGACTTTGAGTCTCTCTATACCTAGAGATATGTCTACACTCAAACCTATGAGACTCATGTATGCAATTATAGAAGGGATGAAAAAAGGGCGGATCTCACTCAGATCTCTTAGGATCTATCTCCTTTGATGACCGCTCTTAATGTAGTTACTCTCTCACTCAATTAGGATAAGATTATCTGGGAGGACTCTTCGGATGGTACCTACACTGTGGCTTCTGCCTATTCTTCGCAGACCACTCAAACCCATGATATGAAGACGCAATGGGCCAAAGCTTGGATCCTAGGCCTCACTCCCAAAATCAATGTTTTCTTCTGGCTCCTGCTCCAAAACTATATCCTTATAGTAGATAATCTAATCAAGTGTGGGTTCCAGATTCCAAATAGGTGTGTTCTTTTCAAATTTTAGAGGAATCAATGGATCACCTTTTCATTCACTGCTCTTATGTAAGTCAAATCTGGCAACACCTTTTCTCGGTCTTGAATTTATCTTGGTGCTTACCCCTATCCTTTAGTGATCTCTTTTCCCAATGGGATTTCAAAAGGTTTATTAAGGATTTTTGGTTATTATGTACCTAGATTCTTCCTCATCTTTGCTGGGGAATCTGGAAGGAGCGTAACAATTTAATTTTTCATGATTGTTCCTCTCCTCCCAAAATCATCTTTGAAAAAATAAATCATGTTGTTAAGGAGAAATTTTTCTATTGTGGAAGATCTAACCATATTGCAAGAAAGTCCAAGGCTGCTACCTAGGATAAAAGATAGAAGTGTGCGTGGAGTAGCCCGCTGACTAGTTGGACCAAAGCCAACTTTGACGGTGCTGCTAAAGGGAACCCAGGACAAGCAGGAAGCATAGGAATCATTAGGAACTTCTTTGGCCTTGGCATAGTAGATATTAGTCTCCCTTTGGGTGCTCAAACCAATCATTATGTTGAAGCTTGTGCGACTCTTCAAGTCACAAAACTTGGTCATGATATGGGGGTCAATTGACTTTGGCTAGAAGGAGACTCGATGAACATCATCTACTTAAATCTCACTCGCGCTCCATCATGGACTATAGCCAACATCATAGCTAAAACTCAAGCCATTCTTAACTCTTTTGTAATGGTGTTTATATCCCATGTGTACAGGGAAGCCAACGGGGTGGCTGATTGGTTCACCAATTTGGCCGTCACTAAGGAAGCTAAGTTAACTTGGAAAAAAGGAGATGAATTTCCCACTGATGTGAAGAGTATCCTAGAAAAGGAAAGACTCCACTATACCGAGGGCATCATTTTACAACCATAATGATCTGCATAGAGGTCGGTGGCTACTTCCTTTTCAGTCATGCTAGGAAAAGATATGTCACCAGCTCAACCTCCGAACTGTTTGATCCTCTAGCCTTGCTTGCTTTTCTCTACTGTGGCTTTTTGGCCTTGGCTCTTCATTTCTGCATTTCATAAACAATAATATAAGATTGGTAGCATGGATCTTAATGTCCATGCCTATACAACCTATAACTTCTTTCAATTATCATGATTGGAAGTTGAAAGTAATTCTTGTACTAAAGAAAAAATCCATATATAGGGTAACAATGGGAAAAGTAAAGAAAAACTAACACAGCTAAGGACAAAGAATTTTTTTTCATTAAGCATGACCAAACATTTGGCTTTCTATCTTTGAATCAACTCTTGTAGGTCTTAGTCCTTCAATTTTTTGAATGTTAGAGGTCTTCTTCACTAAATCTAAATATTTGAAGTTGCAATTAAAATATTGTGGAATTGACAAAAAAGATGATAAATTAATCTTTTCTATACATTCTCTAATAGGTTCTAAATTTTATGTTTTTGTCTCTACCTTATATTATACTAAAAGAGCCCTTGGTACCTCATGGATTATGCCATCACTTGATACCATTTTCTGTTGATCTTATAGAGGGACAAGAAAAATTAATTTAAATAGGTACTTTGAATTCTACTAAGGCACAAGCTCTAATTATAGAGAATAAAATACATCAAAATGCTAAAGGATAGAAAACAAACAATAAAAAGGACAAAAAAGGGAAGAAAGAAGACAAAATTGATAACTTCAAAAAGTATAACTCATCTCAACAAAGAAAATCATCTACTAAGAGAATTAAATGTTCATTTCGTAACAAAACTAGTCATGAAGAACACCAATGGATGAAAAAGAAAATTGAATAGCTCACTTTTCTACTTAAAAAAAATAATATTGAGGTAACAAATTCTATCAAAGCATCTTATTCAAATAATAAAACTACCAAGGACAAATAGAAATTTAAAGGCATGGTCTTCTTTTCTCAACCGATTATAGATTCTAGTGCTACATACCAAATAGGCTCTCAACTTGATTAGGACTATTTAAATCTAGATTCTAGTCATAATAATTCAAATGATTCAACATATGATAGTCATATTCAGGTAGATTTTTAGTAAGGTCCACATGATCTTATTGGTATGCATTCTACATCAATAACATCATAATCCTTTAGGGGAACTTATAGGCTTCTTCTCATCTTATCTCTTTATTGGAGGATAGTTTTTTCCCATTGAGTTTCCTATATTTCTCCTTTCATGAGAGATTTCATTGTACATCAGCACCTCACCAGGCTAGTAGTCAAGACACATTTATTTTCTTGTCTTCCTAAGTTATACTTAAGGAGAGGTCCTAGTGTATATATTTAATTTATTTACACTTAGGCTTATTAAGCCTAATGAGTCATCTATGATCATTTGACACTTGTATACACAAGTTGTAATCATTTAGGAGTTGTTTAAAGAGGCATCTAGAGAGGTGTCAATTCTATTTTGACAGACCATCCTATCTTATTGGGAGGAAACTCACCACCACTCATTGAGTGTTTGGTTCAGCATCTAATTTGACCCAATCACTCACATCTATATCTACACTTATTTTTCATCCTAATGTATGTCAACTTTGGGCTCAATATTTTATTATTTTCTTTAATTTAATGTCTTAGATCTTGGTGGTTTTTACAAAAACACTAACATTTTTAAACCATGACAATTCATTATGTTCGTTGTATAAATGAAACATGGTTTGTGGATTTTATAATATGCTATAACTTAATAGTAATCCGGTAGAGATATTATGGATCTAGTCATAATTAGAAGTTTATTTGAATAATGTCATCACCATTACCAAAGAATAATTTGGTGCATTCTTGGCTATAATATTGTGGAAGCCTTATTCCCATTCTTTCTAATTATACCCATTATAACTCTAAAGGAATTTTATTCCCCACCTATTGAAAATTGATTTCTTCTTATCTCTTCAATATGTTCTTTCAAAGCTGTCATTATTAAGTTCAAAATCAAAAGATCTATTTGAAGATGGTAGAAATTGGACAATCTATTTGTGGACCCACTAACCCCAACAAAACAAAAAAAGCTACCAACATCATCAATAGAGAACTCCCTCAAGAATGACAAAAATAAAATAAAGCAAGACAACTTACCAAATGAACTCAAGAGACATTTGACTCCCATTCCCTCTTATCTTTCAAGATCTTGTTTTTGGAATGTGAGTGCTCCTAGTTTTGTAAGAACATATGCAAAAGGCTATGGAAGAATAGAATTTGGTTGATTGATGCAAAGTAATGAATAGTGGGTGCATGAAGGAAAATGATAATGGTATATATAATAATGATAGGATAATGATAATGATAATAATGAAAGGTATGTCTTTCAAAGATTAAAAAGTATGCAAGGGCACAAGTTCTCCCAAAGCTCAAGTTCACAAAATCATTAGTTAGCAATATTGCATAGGAGTTCAAATTTTATGAGAGGTTTTGTTTTATAGAAGTCTCATGTAAATCATGGGTTAGGATTAAAAGATCCTAAGTGAATGGCTATGATTAGAGAGTAGTTAGGGATAGTGGAAAGGATAATGAGGAGTAGGTAAAGAATATTGTGAATCAAGGATATTAAGAGGCATTAGGAAATTAATGGTTGATATGGAGTGGTAGGTAGAAGATACTAAGTTTTCATAATAACTAGATATGTGATTATGGAAAAGTCAAATGAAGAGACAAGTATTATTTGTCACAAGCATAAATTTTTTGAGGTTTATCCATGTGAGTAGAAATGATCGATGTGATTGGAAAGAAGAAGAACAATGAATTTATATAAAATAACTGAAAGGTATTTATTCCATAGGAGAAAAGGGAAATGGTAAATTGATAGTTAAATAAATGATATTTTTATTATAAAGGGCCAAAGATGAGATATTTTAGATTACTATTAGAATATAAGAAATATATACAATATCTAAAATCTATCAGATGCCCTTCAAATAGATTAAAAAGATCTAAAATCTATCAGATTCCCTTCAAATAGATTAAAAGATAAAATACAAAGTTTGGAGCCATAGTAATGCTACAACATCTGGCTTC
Source organism: Chamaecyparis obtusa (assembly GCA_027943335.1). NCBI lineage: Eukaryota > Viridiplantae > Streptophyta > Pinopsida > Cupressales > Cupressaceae > Chamaecyparis > Chamaecyparis obtusa. The sequence continues at coordinate 62,785 of BSBK01007596.1, read as the reverse complement.
TAAATAGAGTTTAAAGTAGAACATATCTAGAAAATGTAGCCATCATTCTTAGCTTTTTCCTCCCTCACCCCTAAAGATCATATAGCTTGACCAAAATTCAATTTTTATTTTCCACCACCATTGCCATGGAAGTCCCTACCTCTTGGTGTGGTGAAGCTATTTCCTCTCCCTCTTTTGCATTCTGACCATCGTCCTCTCAAGAATACTAGCTTCCACCGACTACCCAACATCATACATAATGTTCAACAGGTCAAGCTCTCTTCCCAACACTTGAACCAACCCTGAATACCTGACATCATACATTATCGTAAAGTTAATTATTAATTCAATTATATGATAATATTTGTAACAAATTATATAAATAAATACAAATATTTATTTGAATAATATAGAAGAGGTTAGGATTAAGAGGTGCTAGATGAGTGGGTAGGATTACAGAGTAGGTAGGGATAGTAGAGAATATTGTGAATGAAAGAGATTAAGAGGCATTAGGAAATGTGTGGCCGAGATGAAGTGTTAGGTAGAGGATATCACTTTCCATAATAACTAGACATATGATGGTGGAAAATTCAAATGAAGAGACAGGTGCCATTTGTCACAAGCCTAAAATTTGTGAAGTTGATCCATGTGAGTGGAAATGATTGGTGGTATTGGAAATAAGAATATTAGTGAATTTATAAAATAATAAATCTATTTATTTATTTAATAGGAGAAAAGGGAGATGGTAAATTATGGATAGTTAAATAAATGAAAATTTATTTAATTATATAATAAAAAACTAACCAATTATATAAATAAATAGAAATATTTATTTAAATAATAATAAAATAAATTTTTAGTAAGTTAATTATTTATTCAATTATATTATAAAATTTATAAATAAATAGAAATATTTATTTAAATAATATAGAAGCGGCTAGTTAATTAAATAAATAGATAATAATTTGATTAATAGAAGAATATTCTAATTTCATTACGTGTCTATACTAATAAACTTTAATTAGACATATATTTGTATATATGCTTAAAATTATGTATTATGTTCTATAGAAATATTAGTGTCTACTGATGAAGTAGAAATATTTATTTAAATAATATAGAAGAGGCTAGTTAATTAAAGAAATAGATAATAATTTGATTAATGGAAGAATATTTTGATTTCATTAGGTGTCTATACTAATAAACCTGACTTAGACATATATTTGTATATATGCTTAAAATTATGTATTATGTTCTATAATTGAGCTCATGCAACTCCAATCAATGTCAAGCTCCTTCTTAACCAGGTCTTCAAACACTCAAATTTGCAAAAGGTACTTTTATATCATCATAATAAATATATATAAATAATATCATAATAATAAATATTAAATACATGTATAATGCATACATTATTTTCAACACAGTAAAACACATAATTCAATTATACAAAGATTCAAAATAAGGTTAGAAACACTTCCTGATTTCTGTACCTATTTTCTGTTGTTTTCTTTAGAATATTTGCATTTTTTGGTTTCATGGTGTGTGAAGCTTACATGATGTTGAGGAACTATTTGGGAACCTTCTCCTATGAGCACATAAATATTGGATGGACTGTTTCAAGGTTACAATTGTTTTCCTTCCAGTCAGAAATGTATTTTCCTGCAGTTTTGGTGCTAATTGCGCATAGTGGCGATGTGGATCCTTAAAGTATCATCCCTTGTGCTCTTAAGGAGTTTAAGAGGTCCTAAATTAATCTCATTCCCCAAGAGTGAAAGTACTAATTCATTATGAGTAAAAAGTTATACCCATTTTTCTCGAGGACCTATTTTCTACCAGTTCCATGCGAAACATGGAGTGTTTCTTCTTGCGATGTTACATGTGATCAAATGGGGCCTCGAGAAGTTAAAGGCATGTTACTTGGTTATGTGAGGACCTAAATACAAAGCCACATAATGTGGTTATCTTTCTAGTATTAGTTTTGGTTTCAATCTTCTAGATTGGACCTATATTGTAATTAAATGCCTGACTGGCCAACCTGTGGCTTAGCTGGCTATATAAGGGGACTAGATTGATGTAGTAGGGCATCAAGAGGTAGATCTAGGAAGGATTATCAAGATAAAACATTGGAGAAAAAGATACGATGCAAGCTATAATTTTGAATCCATAATTTTCATTGTTTAAGGCCGAAACTCAGAAGGCCTCATAGCTGGACATGTTGAAAGAAATAATATAAATTCTCTGTTATTGCTGCTAGTTGGTTGTCTCATATCCATTGTGTTTTCACTTATTTCATGTGGTATTCATATTTCTTCTTTTGTGTAACTTTGAGCAGGGCTTGTTGATGATTCAAGTGGACTCAATTCTGCTTGATTCTACTTGTATCTACCCTGCCCCTGCATCAAAGGTTCATAAACATGAAAATTCTTGATCTTGTTCAATGTTTCTCATGTTAGAAATCCCTCTGACTCAACATACTATTGAAAATTTTGTAACTTTCAACTAAATTCCAAAGTCTCAATTTCCTATGATCCCCCAACATTCAAGTTACTTTATTGAGATGTTAGACCTTCTCATCTTGATTGTCAAATGTGTAAAGGTTCCAAAGTTCAAAAATTACCCAATATGCTGATATACCTAAGGGTAGTGATTCCATTTACTTCCAACCAAATTGCAAGGATTATCTTTTCAAATCTAACAGGATATAGTTTCTTAAATGTCAAAGTGTAATAGAATGAATTTCTTGAGGTTGCTCATTTTTCTAAATGGGAATTATTATCACCTTCTATCAAAACTAAACGAGTCTAAAGAGTTATTTATGAAGAAATGGTTGAAGAAGAGTGGAGTGAGGAACTTGTGCTTGTGGTGTAACTAGATTTAAATTGGCCTAAGTTAGACTAGCTCGATGCCATTTCTGGTTTATGTTCTCTGACATGGAGAGAAATGACCAGAAAGATACTTACCTGTATGAGATCCATGAGAAAATGGACATCCTTAGTGTAGATTTTTGTAGAGATATTTTTAACAGCATGATGAACATCTTTTGTAAGGGGATTTTATTCCCCACACATCAAAAACTTACTTCTTATTGTCTCTTCAATATGCTCTCTCAGAGTTGGGGTCACCATTTTTAAGTCCAAAATTCAGAGATCTATTTGAAAGATGGTGGAAATTGGAGCCACTGAGTCCAAACCAATAAAATAGAAGAAGTTATCAACATCATCAATACAACACTTCTTCAAGGATGAAAAACATAAAATAAAGAAAAAGAAAATAGAACAAGTTATCAACATCATCCATAGAACACTTCTTCAAGGATGAAAAACATAAAATAAAACAAAACAACTTACCAATGCACTCAATACTCACGCTTGACTCTATTATCTTCCATCTTTCAAGATGTTGTGTTTGGAATGTAGGTGATATTAGTTTTGTAAGTACATGCACAAAGGGCTATGGAAGAATGTAAATTAAATGATTGATGCAAAGTGGTGAATAGCGGGTTTATGAAGGCAAATGATAGTGGTATAATGGTGAAAGGATAATGATGAAATCTATGGGCTTTCAAAAATCACAAAGCATGTAAGACAAAAAGCTCTCCAAACTCTCCAATTCATAAAAGCATTAGTTAGCAAGATCTTATAGGGGTTCAAATGATGGGAGAAGTCTCATTTTATATAAGTCTCATGTATATCAAGGGTTAGGATTAAGAGGTGCTAGGTTAGTTGCTAGGATTAGAGGGTAGGTAGGGATAATATGAAAGATAATGAAGAGAAGGTAGATAATATTGTGAATAAAGGAGATTAAGAGGCATTACAAAATTAGCGGTTGAGATTAAGAGGAATTAAGAGAAGATATTAATTTCCATTATAACTGGACATGATGGTGGAAAAGTCAAATGAAGAAACAAGTGGTTTTTGTCACAAGCATAAAATTTGTGAAGTTGATCCATCCAAGTGGAAATCATTAGTGGGATTGGAAAGAAGAAGATCAATGAATTTATATAAAAAAAAATGCAATTATTTTATAGGAGAAAAGAGAGATGGTAAATGGATAATTAAAGAAATGTAGATTTATTTAATTATTAAATTAAAAAATAATCAATTATATAAATAAATATAAATGTCCATTTAAATGATGTAGAAGAGGCTAGTAAAGTAATTAAATAGATAGTAATATTCATTTAATAAAATTGAAGATTTTTCTAATTTCAGGAGAACAATTTTAGATGTTTACACTATTAAGTCTAAATTAGCCATATGAAGTCCCTTCTTGGCTAAGTACACCTAAACTTGTAAATGATATTTTTTAGTATCATAATAAATATATTAACCAATAAATATCTAAAAATAATGACATCATAATAAGTAATAAAATAGAATATTTTTCTAATTTCAGGACGACAATTTTAGATGTCTACACTGTTAAGTCTAAATTACGCATATGAAGTCCCTTCTTGGCTAAGTACACCTAAATTTGTAAATGATATTTTTAGTATCATAATAAACATATTAACCAATAAATATCTAAAAATAACAACATAATAATAAATATTAAATAAATGTATACTATATGGATTATTTTTTAGAAATTTACAAACAAAATTCAATTATACAAAGATTCAAAATAAGGTTAGACTAGCAGTCATGTGCTATTGGGTGTACATAAAATAGCTGATATGTTTTATATATTTTGAGGGAGTGGGTAATTATGGTAAGTATTAATAATTTGAAAACATTTTATACTTTAGTTCTTAAATAATTAAATGACTTAAATATGTAATGGAGGTATCAATAACTACATATATAAGATTTCTGTATGTTTGACAACTTCAAAATTACACAAATATTGACAAGAAAGAGAGAGAGATAGTATTGCATTGTTCATGAGCCACATTTATTCATTACATATTAAAAATGGATCACAATGTTACATTGTAAATATTGCTTCTGTTTTAATAATTGATAATTCTCAATCTCATCATAACTCATTGCATAGGATAGTTCACATAGTTTTGAGTCCAACAAAACTAATTATTTTCACAATTTATAGGCACAACTTATAAGTGGTTTTACAAGTATTTTAGGCAATATAGAATAAGGGGTGAAATTGGAATCATGAAATTTAAAAAATTTGTGTGATAAAGAGATTTTGAAGATGCTATACAGATGAATATTTGATTAGAAACATGGCTACAACATTTTATGGCTATGATTAATAGACATCTTGGTGTGTAGTTTATTTTTAGTATATTTTCCAGGAAATAAAAGAAGCTTTGGGTTTACGAGTGCTAATTTGATTTGGCATTAGTAGTGATATTGAAATCATGATATTAAAAAAATTTGGGTTGTAAAAACATTTTCAAAATGCTATAACAATTTAAATATTAGTATTTAAGCACTATTTCTCTAGATTTTATCATCAAAAGGGATTGCTCTATGCATCTATAAGTTATGTAGGTTTTCTTCATTTACTTTGTATCTCTAGTTTGTCTAAGTTTTCTTGATTTCCTATAGAGCATAAGAGGCAGGCATTGACATTAAACAAAATGATCTTCAAGCTATTTTAGTTTATTTTTCTTTGAATGCACTATTGAAATACAATGTATTGAATATTAGTGATTAATGGAAATAGTTTCTTACAAGCTGCTAGCAGGAGCATGTAGCAGGGAAAAAATATATGCCAAAATCTTTTGGGAATATTGGAATGCATAAGCACATTAACCATATATATTAAATATTTTATCCTTAGTTATTGGTATTATAGTTTTCTACTTATTTCATATCTTGTCATGTATCTATAATGAAATTTTGTTGTCATCTCAAAATTTTTGCAATTCTACCCTTGTCAGCTACTTTCTTCATGTATCTAACACATTTCAAAACATGGATTGCAACCAATAAATATATCTTCTATTATAAAAATGTCACATTATTCAACTTCTCTTTTCTTTTTCTCTATTTTGGTTGACTATTCTCTCAACATTAACTCAAACAAGCCATTTTAAATATAAATGTTCTTGGATTATTATTTTAATAGTAGACCTATATGTGCATAACCTCATTAACCTCTCAATCATTTTGATATTCTACCCTTGTCAGCTAGTTTCTTCATGTATCAAACACTTTTCCAAACATGGATCAAATGAAAAAAAATATATCTTCTATAATAACAAGGTAACATTCTTTAAATTTTCTCTTGTCTTTCACTATTGTATATTGCTAATGCATTACAGAGATTGTTGATACATTTAATATTTTTAATCACTACATTGAGTGATGCTGGAACTACTATTTTTTCATTTGTATTTTGTCACTGATGTCCACAGATGTTTTTGTAAAGAGAACAGGCTGGTTATTATAGTGTATAGACATTGTATAGATGTTTTAGATCATGCGATGTCAGTTGTGTGTACTAAAAGGTGTTATGATCTTATATCTAAAATCACATGATGCAATATTGCATATTGGCTAAGTTACAAAAGATTTGGAGAATATTGGTTACTGGACAGTAACAGTGGAAGTTGATAGAGTTAGTCTCTGTGTTTAGGAAATATCTTACAGGTGATGAAGATTTAGTGTATGTTAGCTTGAGTAATGACAGACAGGGTATTGAAGAATGTTTGATGGTCAGTGCAAGGTATGGAAAGTAGAATGATGTCAACTATGGTGTGTGTTCTGCAGATGACCTATTTGGATGCTGACTTCAGAGATGTAGTGTGTATTATGGACGGTGAATATGAATTAACGATGCCAGTCCTAAATTTTTGTAATGTAATTATTGTATACTCTTTTTAGATACCGTGTGTATCTTAGCAAGGGGTTATGTAATTGTTTGTTATATATTAGGAAAGCCTAATTGGCTAAGTTGATCATGTAGAATGTAATAGGGTATATATGTAAGATCTTTTCTTTTTGAAAGATATGTAGAGAATGTATGTGATGTAAAAAGAGAATTGTAGACGCTGTGAGCTTGTGTCTTCTTGGTGAATATGTTGAAGAATGGAAACAGATACAAGAAGATGAAAGAAAGATGGATGAACTAGTTGCACTAATTTCTAGAAGAGAAAATCTTGAGGTAAGGGTAAATTTGAAGGAAAGCTACCTTTGAAGTGTTTTTCATCCAATAAGATAGGTCACTTTGCATCTAGATGTCTTACAAGAGTTCCTAAGAACAAACCAAAGTTTTTCAAGTCTAAGTATTCAAATGATGAGGATTGTTATTATGCTAGTAAAGGTATTTTTGATGATGATGATTTAGATTATGAGGAGATTGGATTTACTGCTATTAAAGATGAAAAACCATTGCATGAGAAAAAAGATATAGTATCTCATGTTGACAAAAAATCTAAATGGATTATAGATAGTGGTTTCTCACATCATATGACTAGAGACAAAAAAAAGTTTATTAAATTAGTAAAGTATGATGATGGTGTTGTAAGATTTGGAGACAATGTTCCTAAACATATCATAGGAGTAGGATCTATTAGTTTGGATGGAAAGACTAATACTAACAATGTATTGCTTGTTGATGGACTTGAGCATACCTTATTGAGTGTTGGACAGGTGATGGATAAGGGATTTCAATTAAATTTCTTTGATGGGAAATGTTTTATTAGAGGTAAGACAAGAAACTTGATTGCAACTGGTACTAAATCTTGAGGTAATGTATTTGAGTTAAATACATCTAGAACTTCTTGTTTTGTGCGAAGGTAGTGTTAGGCCATTTTTCTGTCATAGCAAAATCCTTGTGAAAATGGCATGTTCCCTGCAAGTGTTTTGTTAAGTGTCTTGCTTTGCCTGCAATCTCAATTTTAGCTTGCAAAGAAGGTCCTTAGTGTTTCATGGTGTGCACTCCTACCTTGTGCTCTTTATTGTGTCACCTAGCTCCAGTCCAAATCGCATCTCCTAAATCGCAAAGCCCGGGGAATTTTTCAAGTTTTGAGGTCTGCGGGAAACATTTTTAAAATCTACCATAGTGTCAAAAACCCACAGTGTTTTCAAAAACCTATGATGTTTTTGGCTTCCCTGCTACCTTTCGGTTTGTCGTTAATCCTATGTGTTTTCAATCTTTTTCTGAAAACCCTCATTATTTTCAATGTTTGCCTTTCACCTTTTGTGCACTTGTCTTTTGGTGCTGAAAACTTTGTGTGTTTTTGACCTCGGTCTTAACTACGCAAGTCTGACTGGATGGTGGGTCTAGACTCTTCCTGATTGGTTGTCGCATGGCCACATGTCAGACTTTTCTGACATTTGATCATGCGACCACTTGCCACCTAGCCGTGTGGGTCCCAGTCAGGTTCAGCTACCTAGCGGTCTACTTTGCCTTAGTGCATAGGTACGATGGATGGTGGGACCTAGTTTCCAAATTGGTCAGAGGGTCCCGACATGTCGGAGCATCAATGGTTTTTGTTAAAGCGTGAAGGTTTTGTCAGGGCTATGCAAAGTTGCGCCAGCCGTCCAATCTTCTTTTGTTCAGTGCTCTGTTTGGTGGTCCCGTTGGCAGGTGAGGCTTCTTCCGACTAGTCAGAGGTGGTGATGTGGTAGCTGGGGGTTGGTTGTCGCATGGCCGCATGTCATACTTTTCTGACATGCGATCATGTGATCACTTGCCACATGTGTGTGGGGCCCGGTAGCAGGTGGTGATGAGGCTTGTCAGGTGGGCCCATTGGCTTTTGTTGTGGAGGTGCGCATTTTGTGAGGTGTGTTCGTGGTGCCTGTATTGCTGAGATGTTGGGTTTTGATCGACTACTTACTGGTGAGGTGGCCGAAGACTTTTTTAGCGGGTTTGAGACTGACTTTCAACCACGGCTAAGAGACTGCGGTTGTATGATCACAAAGGTGAGTTGGGTGCCTTGCAATCATGCGACCAAGAGTACATGTAATTGAGGACTTCTTAGGATGGTTTTTGGATCACTGATGCGCTATTAGATTTTAAGTGGTGACATGGCAGATGGTAGGATGCATGTTAGCGACTTGTCGCATGTTCGCATGAGCTAGCTTTCTAGCTTGCGAACATGCAACAAACCCTTTTACTTGAGGTGTTTGGATGGTTAAAAGAACAAGCCCGCAAAATGCATGGTGACCGTTTGAACTTGCTCAAAGTTTTTTGTGGCAGGAGGTACCAAAATTCAATTTTTGAGCGGCCAGAGTGGGTAGAATGGATTGTCAAGTGCTGTGGCTTGACCCCTATCATGTCTGTGTTATTTCCTCGATGGGGTTAGGTGAATTTGAATTTTGAGTTGGAAGTGATCATTATGCTTGCTTTGTAACCTTGGTATAAAAGGGATTTTTGTGATCATTTTCGAGGGCATTGGGAGTTAGGTATTCAAACTTTTGGGTTGTGATTCCTCTTCTCAATCTGAATTGTAATGACTTGTCTTGATTTTTTGACAATTGAAAGAAAGTTGTAGGTCTGAGCTACAGTTTGCAAGTAGGGTTCCTTTGGATTGACTGTACACACTTGAGGATTCTTCATACTTAATGCAGGCACTTGATTCTCATCTCTTCCTTGTGTCAACGTAGATGGATTTTGAACTTTCTAGTTCATTGCATAACAATTTGTGCATAGGTCTTCATTCTTGAGTTCTATTCCAGGATTAGATTAAATGATGCTCCAGATGGGACATAGATTCATCTCTTGTCTATGTAGGGATATTCTGTAAGTAGTAGAGGAGATTGTAGGTGTGTTTATGGCTTTGAATCTCAGATATATTTTGGTGTGTGTGTGTGGTCTTTCTAAGAAACCTTGCCCAATGGATAAGGCACTGGCCTAGATAAGTACTTCTTTGTTGACTTGTCCTGATTAAGGTTGTTATGATTCAAAAACATAAATTAAGAACCATTCCTTAAGTTTTCAGCATTTGGTTGTGTAAGGTTCCTACCCATAGCAATGGAGACTTAATGAGTGTGTGGTTAACATTCAGTACTTTCTTGCTATCCATTTATCTATTATTCAAACCCAATCTTTGGTGTGTGAAGTATAGTTTATACTGGGTTAGGTGAACCCACCTTGGTTTTGCAGAGCCAGAAGCAGAAGAGGGCAGTCTTGTCCCTAGAGTTGGTCTAGTTATCCTAAGACCTCATTACATTTTGGAGCTAACCAATCCTAAAATCTATCTAAGGGTATACTGGTAGCCTATTAGAGCATAAGCGTCATTTTGGACACCCACAGGTAGATGAAAGTTGGTTATGTCACAAAAGGTTTTGTCATGTTAATTTTGATAATATTGTCAAGGCAGGTTTGACTAATGCAGTAAGAGATCTACTAAAGATTGTGAAACCATCTAACATTGTATGCAAAGAATGTGTTATGGGAAAAGAGACTAGAAGTAGTTATAAAAGTAAAGCATATACATCAAAAGGAAAGTTGGATCTGGTACATACAGACCTATGTGGACCTACAAGGAAAAGATCACACTATGGTGAAAGGTATTTTATACTTTTTGAAGTAAAGACTTTTCTAGAATGATGTGGGTCACTTACTTGAAAGAGAAATTAGAAGCATTTGATAAATTCAAGATATTCAAAGATAAAGTAGAGAATGAATCAGGTTTAAAGATAAAATATTTGAGGTTAGAAAGAGGTGGAGATTTTACTTCACATTTATTCAATTCATACTACAAAGAGCATGGAATACAAAGACAAACATCTACACCTAGGACTCCACGACATAATAGTATATCAGAGTGATAGAATATAACAATACTGGATGTTGCTAGAACAATGTTTCTTGAAGGGAATATATCTCATGTGCATTGGAGAGAAGTTGTTGGGACATCGGCGTACACATTGGATAGAATATAAATCAGAGAATGTACAAGTAAGACTCCTTATGAATTGTGGTTTTATCATACTCCTACTGTAAATATTTATGAATATTTGGTAGTAAATGCTATATCAAAAGAGATGATGAGATAGGGAAGTTTGATGTTAGAAGTGATGAAGGAATTTTCCTTGGTTATTCTACTAAGAGAAATGCTTACAAATGATTTAATTTGAGATAAAGAAAGATGATTGAAAGTAACAATATGGAGATAGATGAAAGATTTCAGATAAAAGAGAGAATGTATGATTGTAATCATAATATAGAGATCAAGGAGACTGTTTCTACTAAAGAAGAAGAACTTGATGAGATTGAATGCAAAACTAAGACTTATGAAGATGATACAAATGAAACTGCTAAGATTCCTAAGACTCTAAGGTATGTAAATATGAATCATCCTGAAAAAAAAATTATTGGTAATACAAATCAAGGAGTAATGATTAGATCAAAGGCTAGAGAAGAAATTTGTTTGATTTCTCAAGTTGAACCAAAACATACTGATGAAGCTTGTAGAGATCAATCTTGGATAAATGTTATGAAGGAAGAGTCAAGTCAGATAATGAAAAATAACACTTCAAAATTGGTTCCTAGACCTAAAGACAAAAATGTAATAGGAACTAAGTGGGTTTTTAGAAACAAAATGAATGAAGGGGTTGTTGTAAGAAACAAAGCAAGATTGGTATGTAAAGGTTATTCACAACAAGAAGGCATAGATTTTGAAGAGACATTTTCTCCTATTGCTAGGATAGAAGCTATGAGATTATTTTTGGCTTATGCTACACAAAAGGACTTCAAGGTTAGATGGATGTGAAATCTACAATCTTGAATGGGGATCTTGAAGTTTACATAGAACAACCTGATGGATTTCCTCTATCTTAAGATGAACACATGGTATGCAAGTTGAACAAAGAACTATATGGACTAAAGCAAGCTCCAACGGCTTGGTATGCAAGGTTAGACAAATACTTACTTCCTCTTGGGTTCAAGAAAAGGTAATGCTGATAGTAATTTACATTTAAGAGCTAGTGAAGTTGGAGTTTTGATAATAGAAGTTTTTCTTGATGATATTATCTTTGGAGGAAATGATGAATTATCTAAGAAGTTCTCTAAAGAGATGGAAAATGAATTTCAGATGTCCATTATAGGAGAAATGAAGTTATTTCCAAGACTGTAAATAATTCAGAACAAGAATGGAATTTTTATTTCTCAATCTAAGTATCGTATAGAAATGTTGAAAAAGTTTGGAATGGAAGATTGTAAACCAATTGGTACACCCATGGTGATTGGTCATAACCTATCAAGTAATGATGAGACAAAGAGTGTTTTTCAGACCAAGTAAAACCTAAAGAGACACACCTAGCTATTCTGAAAAGGATATTTACATATCTGAGAGGAACAATTGAATATGGCTTATGGTATGATAGGAATGATAAATTTGAACTTCATGCTTATACTGATACTGATTGGGTAAGAAACATTGATGACAAGAAGAGTACTAGTGGAGGTGCATTTTTCCTCCAAAAAAAGTTGGTTTCATGGCTAAGTAAGAAGAAAGATTTTATAGCTCAATCTACAATAAAATAAGAGTATGTTTTGGGTACTATTAACTACACTCAATTTTTTTGATGAAACAAATGCTGAAAGAAATTGGAATAAATTTTGATGAACCAGTGGTTATCCATTGTGATAACACCATTACAATGAATATGTCAAAGAGCCCAGTGATGCATTCTAAAACTAAACATATTTCTATCAAGTATCACTTTTTGAGAGATAAGGTAGCAGAGACGTAAATAAAGTTGGAATACATTAGCACAAAGAAACATATAGAATAAATCTTTACAAAGTCATTGCAAAAAGATACATTTGAGTGTCTTAGAGGTATGCTTGGGGTTCAGGCCCCTCCTAGTCAGAATTAAATGATGTAGGGATGCATCAGTGTTGAGGTTTTTAGAGCATTTTCATATTCTAGACTTGATGTAGGGATCTAATCCTCAGGGGGAGTGATCAAATGGAAGCTTATATAATACATTTGGGTGATTCAACACCTGGCTGATGAAGATAAAGTAGAAGAACATTTGATAAATTATGGCACCCTTTTCCATTATTGTCAAAGGTAGAGAGTTGCTATGAAAAAATCCCTACTGTATGGGAAGATTGTATGGAGAGATACTATGAGAAGTTGTACTATGAGAGTATTATTTGGTTACAAAACTTTGGGTTGATAAAACATTGGGTTAATGGATTTTCCAACATGTTGAAATCAATGCCAAAGCGGGAGATTGTTGGATATTGCTAATGCATTGGGGAGATTGTTCATACATTTAATATTTTTAATCACTACATTGAGTGATGTTGGAACTGCTGTTGTTGTCATTCATGTTTTTTCACTGATGTCAACATATGTTTCTATGAAAAGAACAGGCTGGTTATTATAATGTACATACACTATACAATTGTTTCAAATTATGCAAAGTTAGTTGTGTGTATTGAAAGGTATTTGGATCTTATATCAAAGATCACATGATGAAATATTGCATATCGGTTGAGTTACAAAAGGTTTGGTGAAGATTGGTTACTGGACAGTAGCAGTGGAAGTTGATAGAGTTAGTCTCTGTGTTTTGGGAATATCTTAAAGGTGATGAAGATTCAGTGTATGCAATCTTGAGTAATGATAGATAGGGTACTGAAAAATGTTCGATGGTCAGCGCAAGGTACAAAAAGTAGGATGATGTCAGTTGTGGCATGTGTTCTGGAGATGACGTATTTGGAAGCGGACTTTAGAGATGTAGCGTGAATTAAGGATGTCGGTCCTTGAATGTTATAATGTAATTGTTGAATACTTGTTTTTGATATCATGTGTATCTTAGCAAGGGGTTACATAATTGTTTATATATTAGGAAAGCCTAATTGGCCTACCTGATCATGTTGAATGTAATAGGGTCTATATGTAAGATCTTTTCTTTTGGAAATATATGGAGAGAATGTATGTGATGTAAAAGGAGAATTGTGGAAGCTGCGAGCTTGTTTCTGTTGGATGTAGAGTAGAGGATAATTGTATACTTCATTGGAAATGATCAAGAAAAGATAGTTGCTATCGGACAATTCAAAAGATTGTGTATTTCTTCATACACACTTGTGTTGTGAACAGTGAGTTCTAAAGGTGAACATAACCTTCTTTTGGTAGTGAGCTTGGGGAGTGAGACCACCCTTCTTTTTCTTGACTCTTAACAGGGTTTGTCCTCTAACAAGGATAGTGTACTATAATATTTTAGTCAACTCCTAATAGGGCTAGATCTTGTAACAAGGATACTATACCCTTAGTACATCATTAGTGGTTGTTCATTCCCACTGGGGTTTTACCTTTAACAGGGTTTCGTTGAAAATAAAATATTGTGTTATTGTGTTGGCATTCATTGTGTTCATTAGATTTGATACTGCTTCTATTCAAAGTTTAAATTTTAATAATTTGTCATACAATGGATTCATCCCCCCTCTCAGTTGTATTATGGACTGTTATTCCTAACAATCTCGTGTATCACTTGTGCTTAGAAGAGAGCAACATGCCAAAGATAATTAGACTAGCTTGGTAATCTTACATGTGCTTTGTATTTGTTTCATTGTTCAATATTGTCATATTTTATGTAAAGAGCCCTACTGGCTCTTGCTAAAGAATTTATATTATTTTTATTTTTTCATGGAATTTTTACAAAAAAAATTGTTTCTGACATATAAGTATGTAGCTGAATTCTAAATTTTAAAAGCAAAATTCCAATTCCATAATACTACTGCTATACACTAAGTTTGCACCCTTGTTTCAAGCTCTCATAGTCTTGATGACCTAGTATAACATGGGAATCATCTCCAAGTTATTGGACCTATGCTAACTGAGATGAGACCTCAAGGTTCTAGGCTGGTTCCTCTTGGATAATCACCTTAGTTTGCCTTTTGACATGGAAAGTAAATCTATTGAGGGAAAGGGATAGAGTGAATGCTTGGAAAGGGAAATGACTTGAAAGCAAACTACCTACTAGGTGATACACCAAAATTAGGGTTTGGATCTCAGTATAGAGGAATGGAATCAATGAAAGGCTTAGGTCTAGTAGGTCACAACTTACTGAATAGGCTTGCATAAGTTTTTCATAGGAGGGCCTGAACATAAGTCACAACTTATGACCTATAAGAAGATATTCACTGTTGCAGCTCAGTGTAGGATTGAGACAAGGCTGTTAGGGGGTGGAGGTATACCCACAAAAATATCTAAATCAGATCAAACACAATAACACACATAATTGTAGAAAGTAAGAGGGATCAAGAACCCTAAGATATCACTAAAAAACATCATATACTTTAATCCAATAAGAGATAATTCAGACAAGGAAGCATAGGGACATGAAGAATTGTCACAAAATACCTCTACAATGTTTGAATGATCAATGAAAGAAATACAACTATAGAAGCTAGAGGGCAGGGAAAATGCCAAAGATGACCCTTAAGAAAGATGAATTTTTTCTTTACAGTTGTCTAAATTTGAGCTCAAAAGATCCAAAAATACAATATATACATCCTCCTTGCACGTAGGCAAGAGTCAAAAATCTAACTAGGGTTAAAGAATTTTGCATTACAATAATGGTAAACCCTAGTCCAGTCAAGTTTGGTCATAAATATATCTCTGCCAACATCATAGCTAATCAGATATTTCTTTGAGTGCCCCTCCCTGTACTACATCAACCTGTAGACAAGCAACCTAGATTCATCCACTTTCCTGCACAAGGTCTACCATGAATGCACTGATTTGGTACCTTTCTAAAACAAGAAATGACCCAAGATGGCCACCTAGACCTCCTCATCATCCTCTTTCAACTACAAATGTCCTGAAGACATAAATTCTATCTACCCACTCTGTCGCAAATGACTATTGGATCAAAACCTAGCAAAAACCCTGCAAAGAAATAAATTTGAATTTAAATATTAATGGCTAGTAGGTGGTGCCATACTTTTCCTCCATCAATGGTTGATGTTTAAATCTCAATCTCCTTTTAGAACATGACTGTTAGATCTTCTTATTTACCCAGGAACCGTTCGTCTGTAGTATTAACCTCAAGTTCAGCTCAGGTTACCTTTTCTTTCAGTCGCAGAGTTGTTTAAACTTTTAGTTGAGCCCGGTTAAGTCTGGTGAGCACAAAAAATCTCTTTATTCATAGATTCATGGAATACTCTTAACTCTATGCTTAGAACCACCACATGTCATTCTTTTATTCACCCTTGACTACTCTATAGGCATACACCTTGGCAAGCTCTGACACGGTCCCACTGCAGCTTAGATTCCAATCTAACAGTGGGTGCATGATCTCATATGTCAGAAAGATCCCTTGCACTTTTACACCAGCCATAGATCTTTATTAGACCAGGACTCCTTTGACAAATAGACCCACTAAAAATCTAGTCATCACCACGTAGACCAATCAAATGCTTCACACATCAGCCCATCTGACAACGTGAACCCACGACCTACAGAAGGAGTATCAGATGGTTGTCACAAGATCACAAGGGCTTGTAAGATCCCTTGTAATCAAGAAAAAAATATAGATCTTCAGTCTACTGACATCCCTGCAGATACTCTGACACGGTCCTACGAAAAGAGCCCAGCTGTCGTCTGACCGACTAATGAAGAAGGAGCACATCAGAAACTAAGGACCCACCTGATAGAGCCCAGAGATAAAGCAAGATCAATGGAGGGCGCATGATCTCATGTGTCAAAAAAGCTCCTTAAGATCATGCGTTATCCATTAGATCTTTAGTCGACTGACAACCATCGGGCCCATGCTAACATGGCATCGAATCACAAGTCCTAACCAATCACAAATGCACAGCTTAGACTATGTGGCAAGACCCACTGACAAATGAACTTTGCAAGTAGGAAGATTGATGATCATCACAAGATCTCATGGAATCTTTTGAGGCCATGAGATCATATGACAACTGTTAGATCTAGAATCTTGACTTGCCCGCTGAACCAAGACCGCCAATTAAAATGGTAACCACTCGCGGGATCGCCAAGTGTTAGGGCTTTAACCACTAGGAATTAGAGATTTGGTGACTGAAGTAGGAATTACACACATGGGAATTGGGACCTTTAAGTTGCCGATAAAGTAACAAATAATTGTAACAGGCTTAGGGTTTACAGGGTTTATTTAGCTCAAATGGCTACCTTTTTTTTTTTTTTAATTTTTAAAATGTAGACCAGGGCGTAAAACAATTTGCAGAGGCTAGAGGACATGGCATAAGATCATAAAATTTTTAGGGATGGTTGGCAGGGTAAAAATAGAGATTTTGGAATAGGTTTTAGCCAAATTTACATGCACATGGAAATTGGGGTAACATTTTGGCAATTTCTACTAGATGTCAGCCTGCTAGACATTGATCAGTGGCCTTGACATAATTCATTGGGCATGGGGACAACTCAAGAACACAAAACTTGAGAGAGACAAAATTGAAAACTAGAAAGACAACCTTGTGCACAGGAACTTCTTGGAAAGCATGAAACTAAGCTAGAAAATAGGGACAGAAAGCAGGAAAACACATATTTACAAGAATTTATAGAGAGGGATTAACCTCAAAGTAGGGCTTCAAGTGGAATCCATTTACCGAGATAGGCAAGGGAACTCCTTCAAGATTTGATAGCTAAAAAGCATTAGGCCCCCTGCACTCTGTTATAACAAATGGTCCACCCCAAAATGAGTCAAATTTTGTATGTCTACCAGGCCTTGATCTGAACTCATCCCACTTGAGGACTACATCTCACAACTTGAAATTACTGACCCTGGCTCTTTTGTCAAAACTCTTTTTTGTTTGAATCTAATGGAATTTCATATCCTACATTGATTTGTCTCTGAGTTCTTCCAACTCCATGAGTTGAGCATGTCTGATCTGTAAGGGGTCCCCTTCCTCAAATACGACATATTGAATGGCCAAGTCCAGAGTTGGTAATTTAGTTGAAATGGACAACTTAGCCCCTCTGCCATACACTAGCACATAAGGAGAATTCCCAATGATCTTCTTTAGAGTAATTCTATCTAGCCATAAGGAAGACCTTAGTTTAGTATGCCAATCTCTCTGATTATCTTGGAGAGTCTTCTTGATTATCCTAATCAAATTCTTGTTTGTTGATTCTACTAAGACATTACCTTGAGGGTAATAATTTGAACTAGTATTCAGATAAATGCCATTCCTGACCACCCACTCTGAGACTTTGATGCAGGAGCATCTTGGGTGTAAGAGAAATCTTGCATCACCCAAAAATATTTCTATTTTTGTATTCAATAAGGGTTATTTTGTGCAGAGCTGCTATTTATGGAAAGTTACTATTTTTGGTAATTTTCGCATGTGCTCAGAATTATCTTATTTCTTTCTTGGAGGTTCATTTTGGTCATATAAGTCTGCCAGTAAAGTTTCATTGCCAGATCAAGTGTATATTGGAAGATATTGAAGATTTTCGGTATTGGCAGCAGGGTACAGAAACTTTGAACTCAATTTTGAAGGCTTTAGAGGCCCCGAATGAGGTCAAAAATTTGGGTGACGAGCGCTTGCGCTAGTCAAGCCTGTAGAGCGCTTCGTGGCGTTTCTGAAATGGGGTTATAATAGCCAAGCGGGTCAACTGGTGATGACTTATGGTCTTCGGAAGTTGGGCCACCTGAAATGGTGGAAAATAATTTTCTTCAAAATTTTTGTTTGGGTTTTCAAGGGTTATCTTGAGCCGACTATGATGTAATGAAATGTAAAATAAAATAATTCTAAGTTTGGTCGGCCTTATTGGCTAAATTTCTAGAACCTTCCCAGGCGGTGAAAAATTGCCTATATAAGGAAGGCTGTATTATTGTCTTAGGCAGTTCAGAATAGTTCTGGGTATTGATTCGAGGCTTTGTCCTACAGAATATTGTAAGGGAATGCCCATGTGGCTTTGCATATTGTAATTCTGAAAGTTTGTAATTCCACATTTGTGGAGATAATAAGAAGCCAATTTTCTATTCTTGCATATTGTTGTTGTTTCTCTATTTCTGTTATGTGTTTGTGGTATTAAGGGGAGCACCCTTCATCAAGTGGTATCAGAGAAATAAACTTGATGAAGGGTGCTCCCCTTAATACCACAAACACATAACAGAAATAGAGAAACAACAACAATATGCAAGAACAGAAAATTGGCTTCTTATTATCTCCACAAATGTGGAATTACAAACTTTCAGAATTACAATATGCAAAGCCACATGGGCATTCCCTTACAATATTCTGTAGGACAAAGCCTCGAATCAATACCCAGAACTATTCTGAACTGCCTAAGACAATAATACAGCCTTCCTTATATAGGCAATTTTTCACCGCCTGGGAAGGTTCCAGAAATTTAGCCAATAAGGCCGACCAAACTTAGAATTATTTTATTTTACATTTCATTACATCATAGTCGGCTCAAGATAACCCTTGAAAACCCGAACAGAAATTTTGAAGAAAATTATTTTCCACCATTTCAGGTGGCCCAACTTTCGAAGACCATAAGTCATCACCAGTTGACCCACTCGGCTATTATAACCCCATTTCGGAAACACCACGAAGCGCTCTACAGGCTTGACTCGTGCAACCGCCCGTCACCCAAATTTTTGACCTCATCTAGGGCCTCTAAAGCCTTCAAAATTGAGTTCAAAGTTTCTGTACCCTGCTGCCAATACCGAAAATCTTCAATATCTTCCAATATACACTTGATCTGGCAATGAAACTTTACTTGCAGACTTATATGATCAAAATGAACCTCCAAGAAAGAAATAAGATAATTCTGAGC
Organism: Chamaecyparis obtusa; assembly: GCA_027943335.1. NCBI lineage: Eukaryota > Viridiplantae > Streptophyta > Pinopsida > Cupressales > Cupressaceae > Chamaecyparis > Chamaecyparis obtusa. The sequence continues at coordinate 43,152 of BSBK01007596.1, read as the reverse complement.
ACATGCAAAAATTACCAAAAATAGTAACTTTCCATAAATAGCAGCTCTGCACAAAATAACCCTTATTGAATACAAAAATAGAAATATTTTTGGGTGATGCAAGATTGCTCTTACACCCAAGATGCTCCTGCATCAGACACCCGGGGTAATTTGAGAAGTGACCCTGTCACGACTCAGGTGTGCAAAGGAAAACCAAGACAGTTAACCTCCTCCTTTGTTAGCCATGATGAATCTTCAACAGGTCATCCTTTCCACTTGACCAGATATTCTTCATATGTCCTGTTCTTTGTGCTTCTGCCAACACGACTATCCAGTATATCTTCGATCTCCTTAGTGTCTGAACTAGTTGCTGGAATACTGCACTGTGCTGCTGTGATCTCATCTTCAACACCTCTTTCATGATACTCTGTCAGATCTGAAATGTTAAACACTGGTGAAATATTTAGCTCAGTAGGCAATTCTACCTCATATGCGTTTCCTGAATCATGTTTCTTCAATATCCTGCATGGTCCAAACTTCTTCATTTTCAACTTGTTATATGTACCAACTAGAAACCGCTCCTTCCGCAAATGAACCATGACTTCATCACCAACTTAAAATTCCTTATACCTCCTTTTCTCATCTGCCTTAGCCTTATACTGTGCGTTCATCTTGGTAATATGCTTCCTCACCTCCTCATGGATGTTCTTCAAGTGTTCTGCAAAATCCTCAGCTTCAGCACTACTTATTTCTCCTTTATCTATCTTCCTCAATTCAGATGCATTTCTTGGACTACTTCCATATACAATCTGGAATGGTGATTTACCAGTGCTCCTATTGACAGAATTATTGTATGCAAATTCTGCCTGTGGTAAAATCAAATCCCATCCTGTTGGCTTATCTCCAACCAAACATCTCAGCAAATTTCCCAAACTCCTATTCACCACCTCTGTCTGTCCATCAGTCTGTGGATGATGTGATGAACTGAACTTCAAATCAGTCTTTAACTTCTTCCATAATGTACGCCAGAAATATCCAACAAACTTAGTGTCCCGATCTGAAACTATGGTCTTTGGCAAACCATGAAGTCTCACTACTTCTCTGAAAAACAATTCTGCTATATGAACAGCATCATTAGTCTTCTTGCAGGGAATGAAATGTGCCATCTTCGAGAATCTGTCAACTACCACAAAAATTGAATCGTGTCCCCGCTAAGTCCTCGGTAAACCAAGAACAAAGTCCATACTGATATCCTCCCAAGGCTTCTCTGGTACAGGTAATGGCTGATACAATCCTGTATTCTGCTTCACTCCTTTCGCCATCTGACATACTCTGCAACTCTGTATAAACTTCTTCACATCTTGCTGCAACTGCGGCCAATAATAATTCTCACTAACCAAACTAACAGTTTTATCACGACCAAAATGTCCAGCCAATCCTCCACTATGCTTCTCCTTGATGAGATTCTCCCTCATAGAACTTCATGGAATGCACAACTGACTCCCTCTGAATAGCATATCATCCTGGATGATGAAATCCAACCATTTCGTCCTGTCTAGAGTAACAGGTTCTTTACAAGCTTTCCAAGCTTCACCAAAATCAGGATCCTCTGGATACAAATTCTTGAGTTCCTTGAACCCAATCACTTCAATCTGCATTTCTGTCAGCAATAGTTGCCTTTTGCTAAGAGCATCTGCAACCCTATTAGACTTTCCACTCCTGTGTTTCAAAACAAATGTATAACTCTGCAAAAATTCAACCCATTTTAAATGCCTTTGATTCAACTTTCCTTGACTATTCAAATATTGCAAAGCTTGATGATCAGTATACAAAACAAACTCCTTAGGAAGCAAATAGTGTCTCCACTTCTTTAATGCTTGAACTATAGCATAAAATTCTTGATCATAAATAGAATATTTTCTCTTGGCATCATTCAACTTCTCACTGAAATAAGCAATAGGTTTACCTTCTTGGCTCATAACAGATCCTATTGCAGTACCACTAGCATCACAATCTACTTGAAACACCTTATTAAATTCTGGAAGTGCTAAAACAGGTTGTTCTGTAACTTTTTGTTTCAATAATTGAAAACTCTTTTCTGCCCCATTAGTCCACTTAAACTCTTTTCTATCCCCTCTCATTGTTTCAGTCAAGGGTCCACAAATACTGCTAAAATTTCTGATAAACTTTCTGTAAAAGCTAGCTAGACCATGAAAAGATCTTACCTCAGTAGCATTCCTTGGAGTAGGCCATTCAAGGATAGCCTGTACCTTCTCTGGGTCCATTTTTAGACCTTCTGCTGAAACTACAAACCCCAAATACACTAACTCTTTCTTCACAAAACTGTACTTCTTCAAATTAATCAACAATTTCTCTTCTCTCAGCTTCTCAAATACCATATGAATATGCATCATATGCTCCTCCAATGTCTTACTAAAGATCAAAATATCATCTAGGTAAACAATGACAAACTTACCCAGAAATTCTTTCAGAACCTCGTTCATGAGCCGCATGAAAGTGCTTGGTGCATTGGTTAGCCCAAAAGGCATGACTAACCACTCATACAGTCCTTCCTTTGTCTTGAAGGTAGTCTTCCATTCATCTCCTTCTCTGATCCGAATCTGATGATATCCACTTTTTAGATCTATCTTTGAAAAATACACAGCTCCACTCAAACAGTCCATAATATCATCCATTCGTGGCAATGGAAACCTGTACTTGATTGTGATCTTGTTTATTGCCCTAGAATCTGTACACATCCTCCATTCTCCATTCTTCTTTGGTGCTAATACCGCTGGTACAGCACAGGGACTCAGACTCTCACGGATCAATCCTTTCTATAACAACTCATGTACTTGTCTTTTCAACTCCTCACTTTCTGCAGGTGTCATTCTGTGTGCTGCCTTGTTCGGCAAACTCGCTCCTGGGATCAAGTCCATCTGATGGCTGATCTTCCTGACTGGTGGTAATCCATTAGGCACGTTATCGGATACAATATCGTGAAACTCATTCAACAAATCTGCAACTTCTACAGGAACATCTTCTACTTCCTCTTTACCAGCTTTTGGAATTAAAGCAAAACATACATGCTCATGCCTCATACCATCTAGGAAATTTCTTCCATCAACAAAAGTTATCCTTGCAGTACCACATACCTTTTCTTCAGTCTCCTTCAATGGTTTTAGCTTATGTCGCACTCCATCCTTTGTCAGGGAATAGGTATTCGTACGACCATCATGTACAGCACATCTGTCAAACTGCCATGGTCTACCCAACAACATATGACATGCATCCATAGATATGATATCACACAATACCTCATCTTGGTATCCGCCAATCTTGAACTTCACCAGGCATTGTTCATTGACCATGACCTTGTGGTCATCCTGTACCCAGGCAATCCGATATGGATGTGGGTGTTTCTGTCTCTTGACCTTCAACTTTGTCACCATCTCTTCTGACACCAAATTGTCAGTGCTTCCACTATCAATAATCACATCACAACATTTACCTTCACACTTGCACCTGGTGCGAAACAAGCTCCTCCTTTGCTCAGGTTCATTCTCACCACTCAACAGGACTCTTCTGTTAATCAACGTTTCTCCTCTTTCAGCATCTTCAGAATTTGATGATCTGACATCTTCATCTACATGTGTAATTCTGGCCTGGCCTTCATTTCTCCTGTCTGTTCTGCCTTGGCACTGAGGACATTCAAATGCCCTATGACCTTCTTCTCCACAGTGAAAACATGTTCCACGGAAGCCACCTCTTCCAGATCCTTGTCCTCTTCCTCTTCCTCTCTGATCTCTATTATTCTGATCTTGGAAGCGATTGGAATTATTTCCTCGCTGATTCTGACTGCTACTGGCCTCATCCTTCTTTTTCGGATCTTTATTTCGGCCACCATATGATCGTCCACCAGATCATCCACCGCGACCTCTTCCGTTTAGTCTGCTCTCAAACTTCTTGTTCAGCTTTTCCTCTACTTTTAGGGCAAACTGGTATGCCTCTTCAATACTATTCATTCGAACCAGATTTAGCTCCTCCTGAATGCTTGGCCTTAACCCATTAAGGTATTGGGCAACTTTCTCCTTATCAGCTTCTGCGTGGCCTGTTCTGATGAGAAGTCGATAGAACTCCTCTGTATACTCCTGAACAGATCTTCCTGCTTGCTTCAAACTGTGCATTTTCTTCAATAGGTCAAGCTCATAATCAACAGGAATGAACTGTCGCTTCAATTTATCCACCATCCGATCCCATCTTGTGATTTTATCTTTCCCTCTTCTATTTCGCTCCAATTGAATTTCTTGCCACCAGATCTTCGCATGACCTTTCAATCTGGCCTTTGCAAATTTGACCCTATCAGGATCCTCAACATCTTCATACTCAAAATATTCTTCACATTCATTGATCCAGTCGATCAATTCCTCTGGGTTAAGATTTCCAGAAAATGTAGGAACCTCAATCTTAGGTCTTTTCCCAATCTTGGAAATCGCCCAAAAAAGTCTTTCTTCCTCCTGGTTCACAATTTCAACTTCTCCTTCTTGATATTCTTCTTCAGCTTCATCCTCGCTTTCATCTCCGACATTAAGATTCATTCCTCTGCGAATCTCTTCTTGCAATGCTCGCACTTGTCTTTGCAACTCTCTAACCTCAGGTGTCACAACACCAGGTCTTCCGCCACGTTCTCTTCGTGGAGGCATTTTCGCGATGCGCGCTGAAACCCTAACCACGGTCCTGGTGCAAACTGCCTCACAGTCGGCGATCTGTTTACACACTCAAGAAAACCCGCTCTGATACCACTTGATGAAGGGTGCTCCCCTTAATACCACAAACACATAACAGAAATAGAGAAACAACAACAATATGCAAGAACAGAAAATTGGCTTCTTATTATCTCCACAAATGTGGAATTACAAACTTTCAGAATTACAATATGCAAAGCGACATGGGCATTCCCTTACAATATTCTGTAGGACAAAGCCTCGAATGAATACCCAGAACTATTCTGAACTGCCTAAGACAATAATACAGCCTTCCTTATATAGGCAATTTTTCACCACCTGGGAAGGTTCCAGAAATTTAGCCAATAGGGCTGACCAAACTTAGAATTATTTTATTTTACATTTCATTACATCATAGTCGGCTCAAGATAACCCTTGAAAACCCGAACAAAAATTTTGAGGAAAATTATTTTCTGCCATTTCAGGTGGCCCAACTTCCGAAGACCATAAGTCATCACCAGTTGACCCACTCGGCAATTATAACCCCATTTCAGAAACGCCACGAAGCGCTCTACAGGCTTGACTAGCGCAAGCACCCGTCACCCAAATTTTTGACCTCATTCGGGGCCTCTAAAGCCTTCAAAATTGAGTTCAAAGTTTCTGTACCCTGCTGCCAATACTGAAAATCTTCAATATCTTCCAATATACACTTGATCTGGCAATGAAACTTTACTGGCAGACTTATATGACCAAAATGAACCTCCAAGAAAGAAATAAGATAATTCTGAGGACATGCGAAAATTACCAAAAATAGTAACTTTCCATAAATAGCAGCTCTGCACAAAATAACCCTTATTGAATACAAAAATAGAAATATTTTTGGGTGATGCAAGATTGCTCTTACACCCAAGATGCTCCTGCATCAGACTTTGAGGCCTATGAATGCCAATGCATTATCTGATATTATGGAATCTAGAATGCCAAATCTATGAATTATGTCATCATAAAAACTCAATACAACATTCTCATTTGCTTCTTTTAAAGCAATTTCTTCCATCCATCTGGTGAAGTAATCAATTATAGTGATTATCAATTTATGGCCTACACTTGATGGAGGATTGATCATGCCAATGAAGTCTATGCCCCACTTCATGAAGGGTTGATCTATTCTGATTGGTTGTAGGGGCAAGGCTGCAAGTCTCTCTTTTCCTGCAAACATGGCACACTTGATGCATTTCCTCACATACGCATGAAAATCCATAAAGATAGATGGCCAATAGTATCTAGCCCTCATGATTTTAAAAGCAGTAGTCCTAGGAGAGAAATGACCTCCAAAAGGTCCATCATGAAACTCAAATAGGACATCAACTATCTTTTCTGAATCTATGTATCTTAAAAGGACACCATTGTGATCCTTTCTCAAAAGAACTTAATTTATCAGCACAAAATGAATAGATTGTAACCTATGATACCTCCTTTTTGCTGAATCCAAACCTGCAGGACATTGTCCTATCTTCAAGTAATTGATCATATTAGGCAACCAGCTTATTGCCTTGGCTTGTTCTTCAGTAAAATGCACCACCAAAGATGCATCCAATTGTTCTAATTTCTTTGAACTTTCATCCCCTGCCAAATGCTCACAAAGACCTCTTCCTCTAACTAGCTTGGTAGCTTGGATATCTATGTCATATTCCATCACCTTGGTGAGCCAACCAACTCTTTTCTCAATTTGGTCCTTGGAAAGCAAAAACTCTTTGACACTTGGATGAGTAACTTTCAAGTGTACCTTGCTATGGGTCAATAGATATCTAAAATTTTTAAGGCTCTTTACCATAGCAAGTACATGTTTCTCTACAAAGGAGTATCTCTACTCATATTCTTCTAAACCTTTGCTAAAGAAAGTAATAGGTTGCTCCAATCCATCTAAATTTTCTTGGGTCAACATTGTAGATATAGCATCTGAACCTCCACAAGCATAAAGGATGAAATCCTTACTAAAATTTGGGTTTAGGAGAGTAGGGGCTTCTATTAAGGCCTCTTTGATAGCTTGGAAATTAAATCTCCCCTCTTTGGTCCAAGTAAAAGCTGAATTCTTTCTCAACATGGTTGTCAAAGGCTTTAGTAAATCTGCAATGTTAGGCAAGAACCTCCTAACAAAGTTAATCTTTCCTATGAAAGATTGGAGACTTTTCTTATGATGTGGTAGGGGTAGCTCTAGGATAGCTACAATTCTCTCAGGATCTACTATGATCCCTTCTTTGGATACTACATATCCCAACAATTTTCCTTCATGAACTGCAAACACACATTTCTTGGGATTAAGTGATATCCCAAATTCTCTACACCTTTCAAAGATCTTCCTCAAATGTTTGATGTGATCTACTGCATGCTTTGAATAGACAATTATGTCATCCAAGTAGACCAATACAAATTTGTACATGAGGCTTTTAAAGGCCATATCCATTGCCTTTTGAAATTTAGCACCTGCATTTGACAAACCAAAGGGCATCTTTTGATAATCCATGGTTCCCCACTTGGTTGTAAATGCAGTCTTATATTGATTCTCTTCATTTACTAAGATCTGGTTATATCCTAAATAGCCATCCAATAATGAAAATCTCTCAGATCGAGAGACACATTGTAAGATTTGTTCCATAGAAGGTAATGGATGGCGGTCTTTTAGAGAGGCCATGTTAAGATCCTTGAAGTCAACACATAACCTCAACTCCCCATTCTTCTTCCTAACAAGAACAAGGTTGGAAACCCAACTAGTATGCTTGATGGGGTAGATGATACCACTTTCTATTAGTTTGAGTACTTCCTTATGCATAAGAAGCTCAAGCTTGGGATTAACAAGCCTTTCCTTTTACCTCACTGGTTTGGCATTAGGTTGTAATTCAATGGTGTGTTGAGCAAGAGCATGGTCTTGTTTTCTCAACCGATTATAGATTCTAGAGCTACATACCATATAGGCTCTCAACTTGATTAGGACTCTTTAAATCTAGATTCTAGTTGGTATGCATTCTACATCAATAACATCATAATCCTTTAGGGGAACTTATAGGCTTCTTCTCATCTTATCTCTTTATTGGAGGATAGTTTTTTGCCAATGAGTTTCCTATATTTCTCCTTTCATAAGAGATTTCATTGTACATCGGCACCTCACCAGGCTAGTAGTCAAGGCACATTTATTTTCTTGTATTCCTAATTTATTATTAAGAGGGGGTCCTAGTGTATATATTTAATTTATTTACACTTAGGCTTATTAAGCCTAATGAGTCATCTATAATTGTTTGACACTTGTCTACACAAGTTGTAATCATTTAGGAGTTGTTTAAAGAGGCATCTAGAGAGGTGTCAATTCTATTTTGACACATCATCCTATCTTAGTGGGAGGAAACTCACCACCACTCATTGAGTGTTTGGTTCGACGTCTAATTTGACCCAATCACTCACATCTATATCTATACTTATTTTTCATCCTAATGCATGTCGACTTTGGGCTCAATATTTTATTATTTTCTTTAATTTAACGTCTTAGATCTTGGTGGTTTTTACAAAAAACACTAACATTGTTAAACCATGACAATTCATTATATTTGTTGTATAAATGAAACATGGTTTATGGATTTTATAATATGCTATAACTTAATAGTAATCTGGTAGACATATTATGGATCTAGTCATAATTATAAGTTTAATTAAATAATGTCATCACCATTACCAAAGAATAAATTGGAGCATTCTTGGCTATAATATTGTGGAAGCCTTATTCCCATTCTTTCCAATTATACCCATTCTAACTCTAAGGGAATTTTATTTCCTGCCTATTGAAAATTTATTTCTTCTTATCTATTCAATATGTTCTTTCAGAGCTATCATTATTAAGTTCAAAATCAAAAGATCTATTTGAAGATGGTTGAAATTGGACAATCTATTTGTGGACCCACTAACCCCAACAAAACAAAAAAAGCTACCAACATCATCAATAGAGAACTTCCTCAAGAATGATAAAAATAAAATAAAGCAAGACAACTTACCAAATGAACTCAAGAGACACTTTTCTCCCATTCCCTCTTATCTTTCAACATCTTGTATTTGGAATGTGAGTGCTCCTATTTTTGTAAGAACATACACAAAAGGCTATGAAAGAATAGAATATGGTTGATTGATGCAAAGTAATGAATAGTGGGTGCATGAAGGAAAATGATAATAGTATATATAATAATTATAGGATAATGATAATGATAATGATGAAAGGTATGACTTTCAAAGATTAAAAAGTACACAAGGGTAGAAGTTCTCCCAAAGCTCAAGTTCACAAAATCATTAGTTAGCAATATTGCATAGGAGTTCAAATTTTAGGAGAAGTTTTATTTTATAGAAGTCTCATGTAAATCATGGGTTAGGATTAAAAGAGGCTAAGTGAATGGCTATGATTAGAGAGTAGTTAGGGATACTAGAAAGGATAATGAAGAGTAGGTAAAGAATATTGTGAATAAAGGATATTAAGAGGCATTAGGAAATTAATGGCTGAGATGGAGTGGTAGGTAGAAGATACTAAGTTTTCATAATAACTAGTTATGTGATTATGGAAAAGTCAAATGAAGAGACAAGTATTATTGGTCACAAGCCTAAATTTTTTGAGGTTTATCCATGTGAGTAGAAATGATCAATGCAGTTGGAAAGAAGAAGAACAATGAATTTATAAAATAATTGAAAGGTATTTATTCCATAGGAAAAAAGGGAGATGGTAAATTGATAGTTAAATAAATGAGATTTTTTTATAAAGGGCCAAAAATGAGATATTTTAGATTAATATTAGAATATAAGAAACATATACCATATCTAAAATCTATTAGATGCCCTTCAAATAGATTAAAAAGATCGAAAATCTATCAGATTCCCTTCAAATAGATTAAAAAGATAAAATACAAAGTTTGGAGCCATAGTAATGCTACAACATCTTGCATCTAAATAGAGGTTAAAGTAGAACATATCTAGAAAATGTAGCCATCATTCTTAGCTTTTTCCTCCCTCACCCCTAAAGATCATATAGCTTGACCAAAATTCAATTTCCACCACCATTGCCACGAAAGTCGCTACCTCTTGGTGTGGTGAAGCTATTTCCTCTCCCTCTTTTGCATTCTGACTATCGCTCTCTAAAGAATACTAGCTTCCACCAACTACCCAACATCATACATAATGTTCAAGAGGTCAAGCTCTCTTCCCAACACTTGAACCAACCCTGACTACTTGACATCATACATTATTGGAAAGTTAATTATTAATTCAATTATTTGATAATATTTATAACAAATTATATAAATAAATACAAATATTTATTTGAATCATATAGAAGAGGTTAGGATTAAGAGGTGTTGGGTGAGTGGGTAGGATTACAAAGCAGGTAGGGATAGTAGAGAATATTGTGAATGAAAGAGATTAAGAGGCATTAGGAAATGTGTGGCCAAGATGAAGTGTTAGGTACAAGATATTACTTTCCATAATAACTAGACATATGATGCTGGAAAATTCAAATGAAGAGACAAGTGCCATTTGTCACAAGCCTAAAATTTGTGAAGTTGATCCATGTGAGCGGAAATGATTCATGGGATTGGAAATAAGAATATTAGTGAATTTATAAAATAATAAATCTATTTATTTATTTAATAGGAGAAAAAGGGAGATGGTAAATTATGGATGGTTAAATAAATGAAAATTTATTTAATTATAGAATAAAAAACTAACCAATTATATAAATAAATAGAAATATTTATTTAAATAATAATAAAATACATTTTAAGTAAGTTAATTATTTATTCAATTATATGAGAAAATTGACAAATAAATAGAAATATTGATTTAAATAATATAGAAGAGGCTAGCTAATTAAATAAATAGATAATAATTTAATTAATAGAAGAATATTCCGATTTCATTAGGTGTCTATACTAATAAACCAGAACTAGACATATATTTGTATATATGCTTAAAATTATGTATTATGTTCTATAACTGAGCTCATGCAACTCCAATCAGTGTCAAGCTCCTTCTTGACGAGGTTTCCAAACACTCAAATTTGCGAAAGGTACTTTTATATCATCATAATAAATATATATAAATAATATCATAATAATAAATATTAAATAAATGTATAATGCATACATTATTTTCAAGAGAGTAAAAAACATAATTCAATTATACAAAGACTCAAAATAAGGTTAGAATTGTCAATGCACCTTTATCTACTGATGAAGTTGAAAGGTTCTTAATGAGTCTACTAGGTGTAACCCCATTTTGAAACTTACCAATTTTGAGTTTTTGAATATGCCTCATTTATGATAGCATGATTAAAAAATTAAAGGCCAACTCATGAACCCTGCAATTTCCATGTTAATTCAGGTTATCAACCATTCTCTAAGGTTTATACAGGAGTTAAAGGAATGTTCTTGGGTTATGTAAGGACCTAAATAAAAAGGCACATCATGAGGTTATCTTTCTAGCATTAGTTTTGCTTTCAATCTTCTAGACTGGACCTATATTGTAATTAAATGCATGACTGGCCAACCTATGGCTTAGCTGGCTATATAAGGGGACTAGATTGATGTAGTAGGGCATCAAGAGGTATATCTAGGAAGGATTATCAAGATAAAACATTATAGACAAAGATAGGATGCAAGATGTAATTCTGAATGCATAATTTTCATTGTTTAAGGCCGAAACCCGGAAGGTCTCATAGCCGGGCATGTTCAAAGAAATAATATAAATTTTCTATTGTTGCTGCCAATTGATTGTCTCATATACATTGTGTTTTCACTGATTTCATCTGGTCTATTGGGGGTTACCTTTGATCTTTAACTTGCAGATTTATACTTTGATGGATAATTTAAATAAAGCTTTGACTCTATCACCACTTCAAAGTCTACAAGGAAGAGGGCCAATTAACAAGGATCAGAAGAGATCCTCCTACACTTTGAGCTTTAATGCTCAGGTAGGTGTACCCTTGACTCACTTCTCCAAAGGATTCTCAAAACAATATACAACTATGTCTTCTACTAATTGATTTAATATTTTATCATTTAAATTATTTGTGTGATTGATGATGATGATGGACTTCCTCAAGATAAAAGATCAGTGCCTTAACAAAGGCATAGAGTCATCTAATAGTATACATCAACCAAAGAGCTTAACTCAAACACAATTGAATTCAGGATAAGTGCTTTGCCTATTATCCCCCCCACTCACATATCAAGACATCAAATTCTTATCAAGTCATGAACTCAATGAGACTACCTAAAAGACTTTAATCCTAACTTTGTTAGGAACTCAAAAATAATATCAAAATATTCTTTGTTTGCCATACACTAACCCACTTTGTGAAGTTAACATATATGAGCTCAAGAACAAAACAAAAAGACATACACCAGTATGAGATTGGAATTCAACTATGCTCTCATTACGACTTGCAGAATCAATACACTATCAAACAATAAAATACGAAAGAAAGAGACCCAAAATCTAGGCTCTCCTTACTCAGTATAATACCATCAACAACAACAACCTTTCAAAATAAAAAATGCTATAACTTATACCCCCTAGTCACCTTGGGATCCTCAAAGAGAAAGCAACAAGCCACAGATGACTAGGGTTAGGGTTTCAACCACTAAACCCACTGAAAATGGTCACAAATTTATTACAGGGAAGAAACCCAGGCAACCAGGAGAAGAAAAGCCCCAGATTGATCCTCAATCATGAAAATCTCACTGAGAAGGTACTGAGAATCATGAACAATCCCTAAATGTCAACCTTTTTAGCCACCTACAACATGCCTCAAGCACAATGAACATGGTATAGACCCCTGCAAACAATAAAAAAAACACCCTGGACCACACTGCAACAAAAAGTGCCACCAAACAAATCAAATCTGGAAGTGAAAACATTCAATTTCAGTCCTTTCTATCATTGAGAAACCCTCCGCAAATTCAAATTTGAAAATAAACGGCTACCTCCAAGCGCTAGTGGCAAATCGGTGGTCTAAAATCAAAATCAGGCTAACTTTAAGTCTTTTAAATCTTTTAAATCTTTTAAATCTTAACTCGACTGTGACCCTGGGTTTACTCCAAGTGACTATGTGACAGTGCTTTTTCTGTTCATGGAATGAATACCTAACTCACCATTTAACCCTACGAACTAGTGACAAAAGGAAACACTAACCTCGGTCCCACATTTAGCGAACAAGCCACAAAAGGATACCGCCAGTTCGTGAAACATTTTATCCATCTACCAGAAAGTTTAGTGATTACGTGAATGCATGTTCGTTGAACTGCTAAAACAATTAGAGAAACACTGTCATTTCATGCAAACAAGCGAAGCCTTGGAAATTTTTTAGACCGCCAAAACACTTATCAGAACCACTAAAAGACTGAGAAACTTGACCGAGCCCGCATCAGGAAGATCGACAGTCATCTGAAGTTCGCACAGGCCTCCAAGATTCTATCAGATTTCATGCCCACCATCGAATGAAGAATCTTCTCCTAGCCTTGACAACCCTCTAACACAAAACAAAATCAATGGTCATCACAAGATCTTAAGCCTCTGATAAAACCCATAAGATCATATGCCATTCATCGATTCACTGACTGGATCAGGACCCTCTGACAAACCCAAGAACCAGGTCCCACTGACAGCTGCCAACATGTTACTACATGGACCAACCAAAAGCTACCAACTGTGCATACATGTCAGTGGACCCACCTGCCATCTTAAAGAAAATCAATGACTGTCACCATACCGCTACATTAAAAATAAAGCAAGTTATCCTACTGGAATAACGACAGCCACAAGATTAAACTAGACTTTAATCTACTTGAATGCCAAGAAGACCGGTCCCACTGACAAGATTCTAAATCATAGTAGGTGGACCAATGAGAGACAACCAAATCTGCACACTTGGCAAGTGGACCCACTTGAAGGAAAGGCTACGTCATGAAAATGGATCAGCGACGGGCGCAACGTGGCATACCTCTAAGAAAACCCTTGTGCTTTAGTGACAACCGTTAGATGAAGATGGTGTCAGAGATGGGCCCAAAAAGATATTAAGCTGGAACATAGGAAAAATTAAATGCTGAGACTTAGGCTTTTGGGAAATATAAAGCACTGGGGACCATAGGAAAATATTAAAGGCCACTGGGGTAAAGACTTAGGAAAAATTTAAATGGGGCCGACCAAAAATATAAAGCACTTGCAAATTAGGACCCTTAAGTGACCCGTGAAAAGTAACATGAAAATAGAATAAGGCCAGGGTTTTCAAAATGTTTTTACACCAACGGCTAGATTTTTGAAAATTTCTAAACTAAGGGCTTTAGCCAGAGACATGAAAAACAACTACAAAGGCCATGGGGAAAGAGCTACAACCATGAAATTTTTTTAGGGTGCTAACAGTGGCTCTGTCTGGGGATGTATGCCTCCTGCAGGCATAGCAAGGACCTAGAATCACTAGTTTAAAGCAGACCATCCCACATTTTAAAAAAATTATAGACAACAAAGAGCAACAAGACCAAAAAATTGACAAACCAAGACAAAATAGGACAGGGGGAGGAAACTTTTTACATAAATTTATAGAATATAAAGACCTAACTACTGTTCTTGGAAAATAGAATACCTTCAATTGAAGTATCTCTTCAAGAATTGTCCATGAACAGGCAATTCCTGAATATCACCATTTAATTCCTTGACAATATATGAATTTTGGCCCCATTTCTCATGAATTAGATATGGCCCCAGGTAGATGGGATCAAATTTACCATTTTTTCCCTTATCCTCCAATCTGGCATTCCAAACTAACACCAAATCACCAGGTTCAAACTTCCTATCAACAGTTTTCTTATCATACAAATTCTTAACCTGCAACTGCAATTTGGCATTTCTTGCAACTGACTCTCTTCTAGTCTCATCTAACCTAATGAGGTCCTCAATTCTCAATTGCATCTCATCATCTATGTCATCATCATATAACTGAAAAAATTTATGCATTTCCAATAAATTATTCTGAGGTATCCTTGCATGTATTCCATATACTAGGTCAAATGGTGCGCAACCAATTTCCCTCTTCATAGTTACCCTATCAGCCCATAGAGCTAATGGTAGCTTTGAATTCCATGCTCTCTTATTCTTATCAATAATCCTCTTTAGGATTTTAATCAAACTCTTATTAGTAGATTCTACCTGACCATTTCCTTGTGGATGATAAGGCGAGGAATTAGAAATCTGAATTCCTAAACCTTTGCAAAAGTTCTTATATTTAGCAGACCTGAAGCACATGGCATTATCACTTACTATTCTCTCAGGGCAGCCAAACCTTGTAACAATATTATTCATCAGAAAATCAATTACCACCTTACTAGTTGCATTTCTTGTAGGTATAGCCTCTACACATTTTCTAAAGTAATCAGTGGCAATTAAAATCCATGAGTGTCCTCCACTAGAGTTGTTTGGTATCTCCCCTATGAAATCAATTCCCCATTGTTGGAAAGGAGCCTGAACTTCTACTAGTTTTAATGGCACATTACCTAAAAATTTAAGCTTACCAGAGAACCTTTGACAAGCATCACACCTCCTCACCAACTGTTCTGCATCCTTGAAGATCGTGGGCCACCAAAATCCTACTCTTAAGATTTTATGAGTAGTTGTTTTACCCATATATTGTCCACCACAAACTCCCTCATGCATTTCCTTCAACAACTTGTTAGCCTGATCTTCATCTACACACTTCAAAAGTATGCAATCCAAATTCTTTCTATACAATTTACACTTCATAATTACATACTTGATGGCCTATAATTTCAATGTCCTCTTCTAATTATCATTCATGTTATCTGGACATCTCATATTTCTCAAGTAATAAATAATATCTTGATACCAGATACAATCATCCATGTAACATGTATAATCAATTTCAGAATGATTTACCTGATTAGCATCAAGATTGGATTGGGCCATCAGTTTTGCCAATCCTTGTCCTCTAACCAACTTAGTAATCTAGAACTCAACATTGAATTCTTAGATCCTATTGATCCATCCGCATCTTCTTCCAGATACCTCTTGCTGTGAGAAAATATCCTTCACAGCTGCACTTGGTACAAAAGCAATCACAACTGCCCCCATCAAGTAACACCTAAAAGCCTTGATTGCCTTCACAAGCGCATATGCCTGTTTCTCATTTATATCATATTTCAATTCTAGAGCCTACAAAGATTTACTAAAAAATGCAATAGGCTGCTCAAAACCATCCTTATTCTTTTGTAACAAAACTACAGCAATAGTGTGAAAAGATGCAAAGGAAAAGATGTGCATTGGAACATTATAATTAGGTGCCTTAATGTGAGGCCCACCTTTGGCCCACATAGTGATCCTGTTTTATAGATATTAGCCTATCATTTTGATTATGTTACTTTTAGAGATACTTGGACTCTGTCGACTACTGATATACTATGTTGACTCGTTAGACTATTCATTTTGATGATTCTGCATATGGGATCCATAGTGTGTGTGGATTTGGTTTATGTTATTATATCATGTTTTGTGAACCTGATGATCTTGATAATATTTGAATCATGCTATGGAATTTCATTTGAATTATGCTATGGAATTTCATTTGAATTATGCAATGTAATTATGAATATTATATGCAATTGAATAATTATCGTTATATCATGCATGTTTAATGTATTGGTTTTCTTCTTTGAATTACTGATGCTGCACTGAGGTATTGTAGGTGGAAGGACCATGGAAACACATTCGGGGAAATCACTTTGAACGTAGGGCAACCAGTTAAACCAAGGCCCCGTCTATCAAGAGACCTGAGGCCTCATTGTTAAGTATTTTTATTCGTAACAGTAATCTGAAATGTATGTGTGTATTAATGTTACGTGTTGTGACATTGGACGTACCTTGTGTGAAATGTTATTTCATAGAGTGACACTTGACACTAATGTTAAATGTTATCAAGGTATGTCGAGTGTTGTGTGAGAGCATATTCTAGGAGTTTTAGGGAAATCTTAGCATGCCTTTTTGCCATAGGAACTATAGTGCAGTTTCCATTTCCCATTCTCAATCTTATTCCTAGAAGTGAATTTAGAGGGTTAATAGTGGCTTTAGAAAGTGGTTTTATGCCTTATTAGTTAACCCATTCTATCTACCCATGGGTTAGGGGTATTTTCACCTTATAAATAGCCTAAAATTGACTTTTTGACCCTTTTAGAAATTCATGTGCAACCTTGAACGAAATTGCAACTTGCTTGAAAGGGCCTAATTAATGAGGTTTGTTGGGGTAGGTTTTAGAGGCCTTTTTAGAGGAATTTTGACAAAGGATAGGGCATTCACCCATTCTCTATCCTTAGAGAGTTTCAGAAAGTTAGAGGAGAAAGCTTGGAGTTTTGGAATAGGGCTCAACAATCCTTCCATAGCATTGGACTTGAGGTAGGAAATCTTGCCCTCATATGGTTTTAGAAGTTGTATATGTTTTGTGTTGATGTTTTTAGCTCCCCATGGTTGGTCATGGAGGAAGCTTGCCTTGTTTCATGTTGTGTTTTAGCTTCCCATGGTTGGTCATGGTGAGAGCAGGCATGCAATGTATTTTCTTATGTAATTGGATTTTGGGTTGTATCTCTTGGACTCACTCACCCTTGGGAGGGAAGAGAAGTCAAGAGGGGGTGTGGAAATGGAGGCAACTCCATGTGTAGAGTCTCCTCCATGTGTGAGGAAAGATGAACTTGGGTGAGTGATTTTCCCCAAGAAACCTTGCATTTAGCCCTTGTGGCAATGGGGGTATAAGGAGGGAAGAATGGCCATGTGAGCCTTGTATGAAATAGAGATATTTGGGTCCATGTGTGGCCTTGTTTTTGTTATGCAATGGTTATCTCCATGGTTTGTCCACCCACACCCCATAAAGGATATTCATGGAATTCCTTAGTTTTCACCTTGAGGGATTTTGGGTTTTTCATATGGTTATGTTCTTGTTGTGTTTTGTGTATGAGTGTTTGTTACCCGTTCATTGTGGTTTCCCCAAGCTCAAGGGTGGCCTCATGAGAGGCCTAGGATGGGAGGTGAGCATCCCATGGTTCCTATCCTTTTTTGTTCATGGCAGGTTTTGAAGTCAAGAATCAAGTGAATGAAGTTTGATGGAGTTCAATTTCTTGGTTATGCTTGTTGGAAGAAACCATACTTTGATGTATGAGAATTATTGTTAAATGTGAATGGTGTATTCAATCACTCTTTTGGTACATTTTGTGTTAGTATATTGTAATGATATGGAGGAAGAAAGCTTGCTGTTTACATTTATCATTTATTGTAATTTGAGTAGTTTATGAAATGGAGCAAAGATGTGTATTCACTTGAAATGCATTCTCCTATTCTTTATGAAGTTGCAATGGTATTGTTGAAGTAGAATGAACAATGTTATCTCCTTCCCTTGAATGTAAAGAAAGACAATATGTGAGGTGTTCTTGGTTAATTCCAAAGAGAAGCAAGTTCTAACACAATGTGATTATATATTGTGAAAGGTCATTGTATGCATTTGATGTTTTAGATGGTTGAAGAAATAATGGTATACTTGGATTTGGATTTTGTATGCAAAGCATTTCATTTACTTTGTCAATTGAATTGCTACCATATTATGATCTCTATCTCTTCCTATATTTCTGCAAACAAATTGGATGGCTTGTTGATCCATATGGATTTAGGGATAAAAGACTAGATAGAATTTGAACTGAAACTTAGCAATTATCCCATTCAAAAGATGACTTTATAATGCACTTGATTAGTCTAAATTCCTCCTTAACCATATGCTATGCACTTAAACAAAACATTCAAAATGAATTAAATCATGTGGAAATGTAGAGAAAACACTATCTTATCAAGATGGTTATGTTAAAATGAGCATGTTTGCTTCAGAATGTATCTATATTAGATGATCAAATTTAACTATAATTAACCCTTGTAATTAATAATCCTATTATAGACCATTGGCATCTTAATGTTTAAGTGAATACAAATTGATCTATGTTTCTATATTAACTCAGCTTGCTAAGGAAGAAGTAATGGAAAAAAAAGAGATCAAAATAACAGTGCTTTTGAAAATAGCACTTCCCAGAATTTTAAGAGAGCAAAATGCTCTCTGGATTTTGTATGGGATAAAAATCCCATACAAAATCTTACCAAAGTCATTTTAATATATTAAATCTTGCCACCTATGTCATAAGCAATTAAATAAACATTAAATCAAAAATATCATTCCCTACCTTTTTAAATTTTCCCCCTTTTGCTAGGCGCAGGTGTTGGATGCAAGTTCTTTGTTATTAATTCCAACCTACTTATTTTTGGGATGGTGACTTTGGTGACACATCATCAAAACCTTTTCATTAGTTTTAACCCCCTTTGTCTTCAACTCACGCAGGTTTTGAAAGATCTTACTTTGCATTTAATACAAACTTTTGATGTGGGTACTTTGCTTGACATGGAAGGGAGTGGGACCCACCTTCCACTTCCCTTTCCATGCTTCCCACTCCCCTATGCAATCTAGGTGCAGGTCCTTGGGAGAGGATATTTTAATTTGTTAAAACACTTCATCACTCTTCCCTTGCGTACCCCAATGTCCTTGGGTGATGGGAAGTGTGAGTAGGGGGTAGGCTAGGAATTTGATAGGTTAATAGGTTGTTTGATAGGAAGTTTGAGTAGGTTAGTAGATAAGATTATTTAGTAGGATATTTAGTAGATTAGCAGATTGTTAAGTTAGTTTAGGATTTTAATTAATTATGTTATCTTGAAGATTAATGTGTTGTTAATAACAATAGATAGATTTTATGTAAAGCAATTTTATTATCTAAATAGTATGCACATATTATTAGTTAATATATTATAATTTAATAATTGATTAATAACTATATTAATTAATTATTATATTATAATTATTAATTAATAATATATAAAATATTTAATTATAATCATTAACTAATGTTACCTTTAAATTCTTTAATTGGCTAAAAAGTACATTGATTAAATGGGTATGACGTAATTATAGATTGAATTAGTATTTATATTTTTGAAATTGGATATTGAGGAAAATGTCAATTTAATTTCATATTCAATAGTATCATAAGTTGGTAATTTTACCATCACAAATAGATTGGTCTCGATATGAGCATAATTGGGAATAGGTTAACCTCACTATAGAATAACGCTAACATTATCACTTTTATCCTTCTTAAAAAAAAATTTGTTGGTTGTGTTTTGCCCTAAAATTTTGGGCACCACACTTAAGAACTGGTGCATCTTTGATAGCTTGCTTGATGCTTTTGAAAGCCTCATCAAGCTCACCCTCCCAATTGATTGCAGACCCCTTCTTCAACATCTTAGAAATAGGTCTAGTAACCTTTGCAAAATTTGTCACAAACCTCCTTAAGAAATTGACCTAACCAAAGAAGGACTGGATTCCTTTAACATTCTTTGGTCTCTAAATTTTATCAATGTCTGCTACCCTTTCAGGGTCAATTCTCACTCCTTGCTTCCCAACTAAGTGGCCAAGCAACTTACCTTGAATAACACCAAAAGCACATTTCCTTGGGTTTAGAGAAATGCCAAATTCCAAGGCCCTCACAAATATTTTTTTCTAAATGAATACAATGGTCATCTTCCTTCTTGGAATAGGAAGTTAAATCATCTTGATACACAACAAGGAAATCATTTATGAAATCTGAAAAGGCAACATCCATTCCCCTCTGAAAAGTAGCACCAGCTTTTGTGAGACCAAAAGGCATTCTCACATAAACATATGTCCCCCAAGGTGTTGTGAAAGTTGTCTTGAATTGCTCCGATTCCTTGACAATTAATTGATTGTAACCAGAAAAACCATCCATCATTGACATCAATTCTGATCCAGTTACTCTCTGCAACATAGCTTCCATACTGGGCAGACAATAATTATCATTTAATGAGCTGATGTTCAAATTTCTGAAGTCTACACAAAGCCTGATGTCACCATTCTTCTTCCTCATAGGAACAAGGTTTGACACCCAAGAAGAATGCCTGATAGGCTTGATAATGCCAGCATCTCTCAATTTCATCAACTCTTCTTGCATCTTGGGTGCCAAAATGGGATTAATAGGCCTTTGTTTTTGCCGAAAAGGTTTAGCATCTTCTTTCAATGGAATAATATGCTGAAACAAATCTTCTCTATAAACCTTTAGGTCATCATATGACCATGCAAAAACATGCCTAAATTTTCTCAATAATTCAATCAAATATTTCTTTACCTTTTGAGATATATCTCTACCAATGTATACCTTCTTTGGTGTCTCATGTGTTCCAAGATTTATCTCCTCTAGATCAGCATGATCTTCTCTTTTGATATTATTTTGAACCCTATCCTAGTTATCAAAGACAGTCTCCAAAACAACAAGTCCCTTAGGCACCTTGTTAGTTCTAAGTTGAATGACCTCATTGCCAAAGACAACCTCCCTTCCTTCTACTGACTCAACCAAGGCTGAACAATCAAATTCCTGACCATGATAGTGATCTTCACAATTCATAAACTTCAAGATATCATTATCATCATCAAAAAATTGCCAATTTTCAATATTGTCTAGTATGCTAGGCCTAGCCTAAATTTCAACTTTAGAGATACCAGAAAATGTAATATAATTGGGATTGATTGCAATATTGGCTAACAAGTCAGCCATCTTATTGTTACTCCTATCCTTCCATTCAATATTGAAGGCATCAAAATGTTCAATCAAATCCCAAATAGCATTCCTATATTTTTTAGCTTTTTATTCTTGGAAGCATATATTGACCTAACTTGGGACACTACTAACTGAGAATCATCAACAACACTTATGCATTTAATACCATGTTTTTGTGCCAACCTCAGTCCTAACAGCAAAGCCTCATATTCTACTATATTTTTGGTAAAAAACAAATTCAATGTGAAAGAAAATTTGTAGGTGTTTCCATTAGGAGAAGTAAGTAAGATACCTGCTCCTGCTCCATCCTTACAATTTGCACCATCAAAGTACATTACCCACAAATCACCCTTCAAAGAATCAACACTTACCTCAATAGAGATAGGTGACAAAATAGATTCATTCTCAAATATAGGGATCTCTACCCTAAAAGCATTAATATCAGTATCCATAAAATAGGTAGTTTCATTATCAATATTTCTCTCAATCATGTGACACACTCTTGGCTCTTGTTCAATCTTGACAAACTGATCATCAATCTTGAAAGTGGCATAAGACAGATCACTCTGTAAACTTCCACCCATGGTAGCACTCCATCTTCTAGATAGTAGCATCCCATAATGAGGAGGGATGTCCACTACCAAAAAACTCATTGTTAACTCTTTCTCTAGATATGCTGCTAGCCTATACAACATTGCATTGATAGTCCCAATAACTAGTACCTCCCTCTGATCCATTGTACAACATCTACCTTGGACTATATCAACTTTAATGCCCAACTTCTCCATGATTTTGAAAGGCATGATAGTATTAGAGGCACCACTATCAATCATAAAATTCCTCAACTTCATTCCATTCACAAGAACACTTAAAAAGAATGGATCAATATTTTCAAGGCTGGCATTGATAGAACTGTCCAAATATATTGCAGGAATTTGAGACACAATTCCTTGAGTAGCAACACCTTTCAAAGCTTTATCCTGAGATCCATTGCATGCAACATCATTGTTATGAACATTATCTACCCATGCAATAGCTATGTCTTTGTGTTCAGGGATCCTCAACAATTTTGACAATGGAACCTTAACTGTAATTTGGGACAATATAGATAACATATCAACAGGAGCAGAAGAAGGAATATCAATGTACACCGCCTTACTATCCTTTTGTTTATCTGATACAATAGGTGTATTGGCCACCCTCATTTTTTCAATCTTAGCCATTGTGTTACCTGGCTTCTCAATCTCACTAGAAATCTTTTCAACTCCAACTCCCTTAGGCTCACAATTCTTACCTTTTACATTCTTGAATTTCACCATGCGATCACCTTTTGATTTGTTCTCAATAGTCTCTCCAGAGTTGGTACTCTTTATGAACATTCCTGCAGCTTTCTCATTTGTATTCCTTGCCACCATGCCTCTAGTTTGCACCTGGGCAATCATTTCTATAGTAATCCTATCCATCTCTTCTCTAGAAGGTCTTCTCAAATTTACTGGCTCAGAAGAAGAGTTCATGTTACATGTCTTCCTATCAATGTCTTCACTATCTGAAAAAACTTCTTGATGAAAAAGGGCCTGATTGTGTCTCTTCACATTTACATATGCCTCTTCATTAAAATTAGAATCTTCTTCGTATCCTAGATATGAAGAAGCCATGTTGCATCCAACATCATCTTGATCTTCTTCTTGATCTATCTCCTCATTGCCACAATCCTGATTTGCAGCCCTTGAGTGTGCAACCACACAATGCTATGCAGAAGGAGGCGACTGGCATGCAACACACCAAGGTATGTACTCCATGACATTTATTGAAGCTTTCTGTAGAGGGTCAGGGACACCTCTATCATTGTTTCCTCTTGCAACAGGGATGATAGGCTTGCCATCCTTCCATTGGGTGTTGTATGGGTAGTTTTGCAATCTATTCTACTTATTGAAATTGTTGTTGAACTGAGGCCTTTCATTGGTAGGAGCACTAATGTTTCTATTTGCAGGTGCTTTCAAATCCTTCAATGCATTGAGCACCTTATCTAGTTTATCTTCTTCTTTCCTCCTAGCTCCAGCATTCTTATCATTTTATTTTTTATACTTCTTATCCCCAAGCAACTTAGGGTCATATCTCTTCCCACCGAACTTTCCTGATATTTTCATATTGTTCTCAATATTGATAGAAATCCTAAAAGCATCCCTTAGAGTTCTTGGTTCTTTGTCCCTCAACAAATATCTCATCTTTCCATCAAATGCATTCAAGTATGTGGTCAAACAAACATTGTCATCTAACCGCATAACTTGGAACAACTTATGCATACCCTTCTAAAATCTCATGTTGAATTCAGCTGCAGTCTCATTCTAATTTTTCCTTATGGTATTGAATTCATTCAACATGAAACTAGCATTAGGTCTATCACCATACTACTCTTTAAAACATCTCTCAAAGGAATCCCATGTATCAATACATTTATCAGGAAGTTTCTTAAACCAATCTCTAGCATCCTCCATTAGAGATTGAACAAAAAATTTCATGACTACATCCTCATGCTCTACCTCATAATCATTAAGCTTATCAACAAATAACCTAAGATGCTCCTCACAACTAATAGCATTATTACTAGCAAACTTAGGTACCTTATCTCTTATATCATTTGGAAAAGCATTTGGGTAACTATGAATTCCATCAAAACTAATTTTCCTATAGCCTTCTAATTGCATAGGTCTTCTTTGAAAACTTGAACTAGTGTTAACCCTAGGATCAACATTAGCATTTACATTTCTATCTACTTGTGCATTTGACTGCTGCCTAGGATCAGCACCTATCCTAGTAGATGAAGAAGGAATTGAACTAGTAGCATTACTAAGTGGAATAGTAGTAGTCATAGATGGCATACCTAGTTTAGTAGCAGATGGACCAAGAGCAATAGCTGATGAAGCCTTCAAGAACTAGATCTTTCTTCTCTTCTCTGCAATGGAAGCTTCAATTTCAGCCTTTTCAAGTTCTCTTGCAAGGTCCTCATCTTCTTTTCTTCTCCTTTCTATTTTTTTCTCCTTACTTGAATTGGGTGGTGGGATCCTTGGTATTGTCAATGATCTACTTGTTTGATGTCCCACCATCTTTTTCTTTCCTTTCTCACCAGTGGCAATAGTAGGCCTAGTGATCTCATGCCCATCTTTATCTTTAGGCAAAGGAACATTACTTTGCACTTGTCTAACCACAGGGCCCTCCTTATCAAATTCATCATCTTGTAGCAAGCACTCTTGCTCACTCCTCAAAGCTTCAAGATCACCAAAAACATCATGTTGCAAAGTCTCAGGAGTAGAAGCAAGCATCTTGTTTATCTCCTTCATTTCATTAATCTTTCTAAGGATAGACTGCCTTTCTATCAGAGCATTCACCTTCTCAGCTTCTCTCTCCTCTTGTAACCTCTTATGTATGGCATCCTACTCTACCAATTATAAACTTAGTGTATTTAGATCATCAAGATCTACCATAATGTCATCAGAACTTGATAAAACATCCATATCAGAAAGATTTTGATATGGGAAGTGCACTTGCCTAGGTCTCATGGGTTCTCTTCTAAAATTATCTTCATCAAGATCTAAATCAATCTCCAAACCCATCCCTCTAGCTTTTTCATCTTGACCTCCAGGAAATGGGCCCTTGTCCTGAAATATAGCCTCTGGGGTATCATAAAATCTATCCTCAGAGCGACCACCATCTGATCTAGAAACTTTGTCTTGTGAACCTTCCTCACTTGAGGAAACATGTGGTGCTCTACCTCTAGTATTTCTTCATTCTCTGATGGGAGCACTAGTAGACTCACCATTCCTTTAGATCCAACTCTTCTTCTCCTATCTAGGCAATTTCTCTAGAGTGACCTCCAGATTCCTTTTGACAAAGGAGCTAGTATTCCTCCTTTTATCCATGATTTATAGTTTATAGCACTGGTTCAAACCTTTTGAGTCACCACCCACCTTAATGGGAAACCTTTTAACTGAATACAATAGGAAAACAAGAGTGCACTTAACAACCTTTATCTCTAGACTCTCCCCAGCAGAGTCACCATTTTTTTGGTGACTCAGATGGGTAAATCAATCTGGTCAACAAAAGATTTTGATTTTAACAATATAGTCCCAACTAGAGATCCTAACAGATATATTTCTTCATTGTTGTTCTCCCCAGTGGAGTCACCATTTTGTTGGGAGTTCCCTTTGATCTTCAACTTGTAGATTTATACTTTGATGGATAATTTAAATAATGCTTTGACTCTATCACCACTTCAAAGTCTACAAGGAAGAGGGCCAATTAACAAGGATCAGAAGAGATCCTCCTACACTTTGAGCCTTAATGCTCAGGTAGGTGTACCCTTGACTCACTTCTCCAAAGTAGTCTCAAAACAATATACAACTATGTCTTCTACTAATTGATTTAAGATTTTATCATTTAAATTGTTTGTGTGATTGATGATGATGATGGACTACCTCAAGAGAAAAGATCAGTGCCTTAACCAGTGCATAGAGTCATCTAATAGTATACATCAACCAAAGACCTTAATTCAAACATAATAGAATTTAGGATAAGTTCTTTGCCTATTATCCCCCTCACTCACATATCAAGACATCAAATTCTTATCAAGCCATGAACTCACTGAGACTACCTGAAAGACTTTAATCCTAGATTTGTTAGGAACTCAAAAATAATCTCAAAATACTCTTTGTTTACCATACACTAACCCACTTTGTGAAGTTAACATATATGAGCTCAAGAAAAAAACAAAAAGACATACACCACTATGAGATTGGAATTCAACTATGCTCTCATTAAGACTTGCAGAATCAATACACTATCAAACAGCAAAATACCAAAGAAATAGACCCAAAATTTAGGCTTTCCTTACTCAGTATAATAAAATCATCAACAACAACCTTTCAAAATAAAAAATGCTACAACTTATACCCCCTGGTCACCTTGGGATCCTCAAAGAGAACATAACAAGCCATGGATGACTAGCGTTAGGGTTTCAACCACTAAACCCACTGAAAATTGTCACAAATTTATTACAGGGAAGAAACCCATGCAACCAAGATAAGACAAGCCCCAGATTGATCCTCAACCATGAAAATCTCACTGAGAAGGTACTGAGAATCATGAACAATCCCTAAATGTCAACCTTTTTAGCCACCTACAACACACCTCGAGTATAATGAACATGGTACAGACCCTTGCAAATGATAAAAAAAACACCCTAGACCACACTGCAACAAGTGCCACCAAACAAATCAAATCTTGTTGTGAAAACATTCAATTTCAGTCTTTTCTATCGCTAAGAAACCCTTTGAAAATTCAAATTTGAAAATAAATGGCTACCTCCAAGCGCCAGCGGCTAATCAGTGGTCTAAAATCAAAATTAGGCTAACTTTAAGTTGTGGCTATTATATCTTCATGTTTCATGGTCTTTTAAATCTTAACTCAACTACCACCCTGGGTTTACTCCAAGTGACTATGCAACAGTGCTTTTTCTATTCATGAAAAGAATACCTAACTCACCATTTAACCCCCCAAACTGGTGACAAAAGGAAACACTAACCTCGGTCCCACATTTATCAAACAAGTGACAAAAGGATACCGCCAGTTCACAAAACATTTTATCCATCTACCAGAAAGTTTAGCGATTACGTGAATGCATGTTCGCTGAACCGCTAAAACAATTAGAGAACCGCCATCATTTCACGTGAACAAGCAAAGCCTTGGAAATTTGTCAGACCACCAAAACACTTATCAGAACCACTAAAAGACTAAGAAACTTATCTGGGCCCACATCAGGAAGATCGATGGTCATCTGAAGTTCGCATAGGCCTCCAAGATTCTATCAGATTTCATGCCCACCATCGGATGAAGAATCTTCTCCCTGCCTGACAACCCTTGGACACAAAACAAAATCAAATGCTGTCGCAAGATCTGAAGCCTCTGACAAAACCCATAAGATCATACGTCGTTCATTGATTCATTGACAGGATTAGGACCCTCTGACAAACCCAGGAACCAGGTCCCACTGACAATTGCCAATGTGTTACTACATGGACCAACCAGAAGTTACCAACTATGCATACATGTCAGCGGACCCACCTACCATCTTAAAGAGAATCAATGACTATCGCCATACCACTGTATTAAAAATTGAGCAAGTTATCCTGGTGGAATAATGACAGCCACAAGATTAAACTGGACTTTAATCTACCTGAATGCCAAGAAGACCAGTCCCACTGACAACATTTTTAATCATAGTAGGTGGACCAATGAGAGACAACCAAATCTACACACCTAGCAAGTGGACCCATTTGAAGGAAAGGCTACGTAACGAAAATGGATCAACAATGGGTGCAACATCGCATACCTCTGACAAAACCCTTGCACTTTAGCGATAACTGTTAGATGAAGATGGTGTCAGAGATGGGCCCAGAAAGATATTAAGCTGAAACATAGGAAAAATTAAATGCTGAGACTTAGGCTTTTGGGAAATATAAAGCGCTGGGGACCATAGGAAAATATTAAAGGCTGTTGGGGTAAAGACTTAGGAAAAATTTAAACGGGGCTGACCAAAAATATAAAGCACCTGTGAATGAGGACCCTTAAGTGACCCGCAAAAATTAACATGAAAATAGAATAAGGCCAAGGTTTTCAAAAGGTTTTTACACCAATGACTAGATTTTCAAAAAATTTTGAACTAAGGGCTTTAGCCAGAGACATGAAAAACAACAGCAAAGGCCATGGGAAAAGGGGTAAACCCAATAAATTTTTTCAGGGTGCTAACATGGTCTTCATATTACTTCCTTTGTGTAACTCTGAGCAAGGCTTGCTGTTGATTCAAGTGGAGTCAATTCTGCTTGATTCTACTTGTATCTACCTTGCCCCTATGTCAAAGGTTCATAAACATGAAAATTCTTGATCTTGTTCAATGTTTCTCATGTTAGGAATCCCTCTGACTCAACTTACTATTGAACATTTTGTAACTTTCAACCGAATTCCAAAGTCTCAATTTCCTGCGATCCCCCAACATTCAAGCTACTTTATTGAGATGTTGGACATTCTCATCTTGAATGTCAGATGTGTAAAGGTTCCAAAGTTCAAAAATTACCCAATATGTTGATATACCTAAGGGTAGTAATTCCATTTACTTCCAACCAAATTGCAAGGCTTATAGTTTCAAATTTGATAGGATATAGTTCCTTAAATGTCAAAGTGTAATAGAATGAATTTCTTGAGGTTGCTAATTTTTCTAAATTGGAATTACTATCACCTTCTATCAAAACTAAATCAGTCTAAAGATTTATTTATGAAGAAAGGGTTGAAGAAGAGTGGAGTGAGGAACCTGTGCCTGTGGTGTAACTCGATTTAAATTGGCCTAAGTTAGACTAGCTCGATGTCATTTTTGGTTTATGTTCTTTGACATGGAGGGAAATGACCAGAAAGATACTTACCTGTATGAGATCCATGAGAAAATGGACACCCTTATTGTAGATTTTCATAGAGATATTTTTAACAGCATGATGAAGATCTTCTGTAAGGGGATTTTATTCCCCACCTATAAAAAAATTACTTCTTAATATCTCTTCAATATGCTCTCTCAGAGTCAGGGTCACCATTTTTAAGTGAAAAATTCAAAGATCTATTTGAAAGATGGTGGAAATTGGAGCAATTGAGTCCAAACCAATAAAATCGAAGAAGTTATCAACATCATCAATACAACACTTGTTCAAGGATGAAAAACATAAAATAAAGAAAAAGAAAACAGAACAAGTTATCAACATCATCCATAGAACACTTCTTCAAGGATAAAAAAACATAAACTAAAATAAAACAACTTACCAAATGCACTCAATACTCATGATTGACTCTATTATCTTCCATCTTTCAAGATCTTGTGTTTGGAATGTAGGTGATCTTATTTTGGTAAGTACATGCACAAAGGGCTATGGAAGAATGGAAATTAAATGATTGATGCAAAGTGGTGAATAGAGGGTTTATGAAGGAAAATGATATTGGTATAATGGTGAAAGGATAATGATGAAATCTATGGTCTTTTAAAAATCACAAAGCATATCAGAGAAAAAGCTCTCCAAAATCTCTAGTTCATAAAAGCATTAGTTAGGAAGATCTTATAGGGGTTCAAATGATGGGAGAAGTCTTGATTTATATAAGTCTCATGTAAATCAAGGGTTAGGATTAAGAGGCGCTAGGTGAGTTGCTAGGATTAGAGGGTAGGCAGGGATAATATGAAAGATAATGAAGAGAAGGTAGATAATATTGTGAATAAAGGAGATTAAGAGGCATTACAAAATTAGTGGTTGAGATTAAGATGAATTAAGAGAAGATATTAATTTCCATTATAACTAGACATGATGGTGGAAAAGTCAAATGAAGAAACAAGTGGCTTTTGTCACAAGTATAAAATTTGTGAAGTTGATCCATCCAAGTGGAAATCATTAGTGGGATTGGAAAGAAGAAGATCAATGAATTTATAAAAAAAATAAATGCATTTATTTTATAGGAGAAAAGAGAGATGGTAAATGGAAAATTAAAGAAATGTAGATTTATTTAATTATTAAATTAAAAAATAATCAATTATATAAATAAATATAAATGTCCATTTAAATGATGTAGAAGAGGCTAGTAAAGTAATTAAATAGATAGTAATATTCATTTAATAAAATTGAAGATTTTTCTAATTTCAGGAGAACAATTTTAGATGTCTACACTATTAAATCTAAATTAACCATATGAAGTCCCTTCTTGGCTAAGTACACCTAAATTTGTAAATGTTATATTTTAGTATTATAATAAATATATTAACCAATAAATATCTAAAAATAACGACATAATGATAAGTAATAAAATAGAAGATTTTTCTACTTTCAGGAGGACAATTTTAGATGTCTACACTGTTAAGTCTAAATTAGGCATATGAAGGCCCTTCTTGGCTAAGTACACCTAAATTTTTCAATGATATTTTTAGTATCATAATAAACATATTAACCAATAAATATCTAAAAATAACAACATAATAATAAATATTAAATAAATGTATACTATATGGATTATTTTTAAGAAATTTAGAAACAAAATTCATTCATACAAAGATTCAAAATAAGGTTAGACTAGTAGTCATGTGATTTTGGGTGTACAAAAAATAGCTGATATGTTTATATATTTTGAGGGAGTGGGTAGTTATTGTAAGTATTAATAATTTTAAAATGTTTTATACTTTATTTGTTAAATAATTAAATGACTTAAATATGTAATGGAGCTATCAATAACTACATATATAAGATTTTTGTATGTTTGACAACTTCAAAATTACACAAATATCAACAAAAAAAAGAGAGAGATGGTAATGCATTGTTCATGAGCCACATTTATTTATTACATATTGAAAATGCATTACAATGTTACATTGTAAATATTGCTTCTGTTTTAAGAATTGATAATTCTGAATCTCTTCATAACTCATTGCATAGGATAGTTCACATAGTTTTGAGTCCAACAAAAGTAATTATTTGCAAAATTTATAGGCACAACTTATAAGTGGTTTTACAATTGTTTTAGGCAATATAGAATAAGGGGTGAAATTGGAATCATGAAATTTCAAAAATTTGTGTGGTAAAGAGATTTTGAAGATGCTTTACAGATGAATATTTGATTAGAAACATGGCTACAACATTTTATGGCTCTGATTAATAGACATCTTGGTGTGTATTTTATTTTTAGTATATTTTCCAAGAAATAAAAGAAGCTTTGGGTTTATGAGTGCTAATTTGATTTGGCATTAGTAGTGATATTGAAATCATGATATTAAAAAAATTCAGTTTGTAAAAACATTTTGAGAATGTTATAACAATTTAAATATTAGTATTTAAGCACTATTTCTCTAGATTTTATCATCAAAAGGGATTGCTCTGTGCATCTATAAGTTATGTAGGCTTTCTTCATTTACTTTGTATCTCTAGTTTGTCTAAGATTTCTTGATTTCCTATAGAGCATAAGAGGCAGGCATTGACATTAAACAAAATGATCTTCAAGTTATTTTAGTTTATTTTTCTTAGAATGCACTATTGAAATACAATGTATTTAATATTGGTGATTCATGGAAATAGATTCTTACAAGCTGCTTGCAGGAGCATCTAGCAGAGAAAAAATATATGCCAAAATCTTTTGGGAATATTGGAATGCATAAGCACATTAACCATATATATATTAAATATTTTATCCTTAGTTATTGATATCATAGTTTTCTACTTATTTCATAGTTTGTCATGTATCTATAATGAAATTTTGTTGTCCTCTCAAACTTTTTGCAATTTTACCCTTGTCAGCTACTTTCTTCATGTATCTAACACATTTCAAAA
This sequence comes from Chamaecyparis obtusa, assembly GCA_027943335.1. Lineage (NCBI taxonomy): Eukaryota > Viridiplantae > Streptophyta > Pinopsida > Cupressales > Cupressaceae > Chamaecyparis > Chamaecyparis obtusa. The sequence goes on along the minus strand of BSBK01007596.1, from coordinate 11,316 downwards.
CATGGATTGCAACCAACAAATATATCTTCTACTATAAAAATGTGACATTCTTCAACTTCTCTTTTCTTTTTCTCTATTTTGGTTGACTATTCTCTCAACATTAACTCAAACAAGCCATTTTAAATAAAAATGTTCTCAGATTATTATTTTAATAGTAGAACTATATGTGCATAACCTCTTTAACCATATACATTAAATATTTTATTCTTACTTATTGATTTTGTTAGCACGTGCAAAAAAATTCATGGCTCTAGACCTTTTCTTCTGGTCTTTGCAATTATTTTTGTGTCTCTGGCCCTGAAACCCTTAGCAAAAATTCAAAAATCTAGCTGTTATAAAAGAAAAACCCTTTGAAAATCCTGGCCCTTTTCTATTTTGATGTTACTTTTCGGGTCACTTAAGGGTCCTAATATGCGCGTGCTTTATATTTTTGGTCGGTCCCCATTTTAACTTTTCCTAAGTTTCTCCCCCATTGGCCTTTAATATTTCCTAAAGTCCCCTGCGCCTAATATTTTTCCTGAAAGCCTAAGTCTCAGCATTTAATTTTTCCTATGTTTTATCTTAATAATTTCCTGGGCCCCTCTCTGACACCATCTCCATCTAACGGTTGTTGCTAAAGCGCAAGGGTTTTGTCAGAGGTATGTGAAGCTGCGTCCGCTGTTGATTCATTTCCATGATGTAGCCTTTCTTTTCGAGTGGGTCCACTGCCAGGTGTCTTGACTTGGCAGTATCTCATTGGTCCACGGGAGTATGAAGTGGAGTGTTGTCAGTGGGACCTAGTTCCCAAGCTTGTCAAAGGGTACTGATCCTATCAGTGAATCGACGAACAGCGTATGATCTCATCAAGTGTGTCAGAGGCTTAAGATCTTGCGATGGCCATTGATTTTGTTTTGTGTCAGAGGGTTGTCAGAGATGGGAATATATTCTCAATCTAATGGTGGGCATGTAATCTGATAGAATCTCAGATGGGTATGCGAACTTCAGACGGTTGTTGATTCTTCCATGGTTGCGGTGTTTCAAAACTGGGTCCTAATTGCCATGTAAGCATAGTTGGCGATCTCTTATTGGTCCACAGGTGAATGACTAGATATTATGTCAGTGGGGCTAATTTTTTTGATTTTTAGTAGTTCTGACAGTGTCAGAGCATCGACGGTCGGTGTATAATCTGAAGGGTCTTTTCTGACACATGCAAAGATGAGACGACTGTCGATTCTCTTGTAAGCGGGCCCAGGTTTTGGTCTAAAGGTATAAAGGTCCTGACAAAATGTTTAGCGGCCTGATAAGTTTTCAAAAGGGTCCACTCATTCACATGATAAAATGGTGATGTTCTAAAAGTCTTGGTGATTCAGTGAACAAGGTCGTGTAATTGCTAAATCATTTGGTGGAAGTAAAAAGTGTCTTGTGAACTGGCAAAAACCTGTTGCTAGCTCACTAAATTTGACTAGGGCCCTTTTAAGAGATAAGTCATAAAGATCGCGAAAAAGAGAGATCTAATGGTCAGGACTTAAAGTTGGTCGAGATTCAAATGAGGACCATTGATTTGCTGCTGGCACCTTGGAACTGACCGTTGGAGTTCATTTTCAAATTTTTGAGGGTTTCCAGCAACAGGAAGTACCATAATTTATGGTTTTAATAGCCAGATTTGATTTATTTGGTGGCGCTTGCTATTGCAATGTGGTCTAGGTTGCCATGATTGATTGCTGCAGGGTGTTTTGTTATACTATGAGGGATGGTTTTGTTTTGCAGGTGGCTGAACAAACTAGTTTTTATGGAAAATTTCTTGGTTCTCTGTCCTGATCTCATAGATTTTCATGATTGCAGATCTTTCTAGATCTGTTTCTTTGAGATTGCTTGGTTTCCTGCCCCTGCAATAAATTTTGTTGTAATTTTAGTTGGTGAGGTTTCTGAAACCCTAACCCTAACTGTCTGAAGCTTGTTGCATCCTAAATTCTTTTGGGATTCCAAGGCAGCTAGTGATATAAATAGTGAAATGTTTTACTTTGTAACGGTTCCTTCTTCTGCATTTTTGTGGAGAACTAGTTCCATGAAGGATCCTTTTCCTGTAGATTTTCTCTACTTCTCTGCATATAGAGTGTTCTTTCTCCTTTGTTGGCTCAGAGAATATGATATGTATTGTAATTGATTTGTCTTATGTACGAGGATTCAATATATTGTTATTGTTACTAAGCTATCTCCATTTGAATTCTAAATTAATTAATCATACATCAAGGGTGTTTGATTTTTCTATTTGCATTGCCTATGTGTTTGCAAGTGGAGTTGTCTTCGTAGAGATAACTGGTTTAGGATTAGTTTTCATGTATGTATGAGCTGAGGTATCAAAGATATGTCATGCTTATCTTCCAATGGATGCTGGTTAATGTATTATCTATTTATAGGTCTCTTCTAAGGGGAGGGTTAAAATCCTTTGAATGGGTAATAACATACTTGAATACATGGGTGGGTTGTTAAAGCGAGGTTTGGTCATGGTGTGTGATTGATGTTAGGCATCAACACATTGAGAACATTATCTTCTTGTTTCATAGCTATTTATTACAATAGGGTATTTGACTCTATGGCCCATTGGACAAGGCACTAGTCTATCAAGGACTTAGGACATCTCAGGGGTCCTTCAACCCATCTTCAAATCATTTACTTTCAGTTCCACCCTTTCCCTTTCATGTTGTTAGTATAGGTCTCTGGTCTTCAGACTCATTCTATGCAAGTAGGGCTATTGCATGAGATCTTGGTTTCATTGAGGTACAGGATACCTATAAGGGTTTGAAGACTATTCCACAATAATCTATCTACAGGCCTACTATTTGTCATGAGGTGTTTTGAGTGTGCAGATAAGGAAATACCTGCCTGAGTGATGTGGAGCTCAAAGAAGGAGTATATTATCTATCCTCATCAATTGGTTTTGTTTTCTTGTCAAACTTGAGTGCCTAATTTGAGGATCAAGCCCACCTTTTGATTCAAGTTTGGTCCTGCAAGGAAAAGCACCAATAGATTTCATAGTTTCTTATTTGTTTCATAGTTTTTTTTATATCTATACAAAAATTCCATGGGCCTCTCAATCATTTTGATATTCTACCCTTGTCAGCTAGTTTCTTCATCTATCAAACAATTTTCCAAACATGGATCAAATGCAAAAAAATATATCTTCTATTATAACAAGGTAACATTCTTTAACTTTTCTTTTGTCTTTCACTATTGTAGATATATACATGATGCAAATTTTGTGTCCATTACTAAAATTCTTATTTATTTATACTATAGGTTGTCCCTATTGGATATTGCTAATGCATTAGGGAGATTTTTGATACATTTAATATTTTTAATCACTACATTGAGTGATGCTGGAACTGTTGTTGTTGTCATTTGTGTTTTCTCACTAATGTCAATAGATGTTTTTGTGAAGAGAACAGGCGGGTTATTATAGTGTACAGACATTGTATAGATATTTTAGATCATGTGAAGTCAGTTGTGTGTACTAAAAGGTGTTGTGATCTTATACCTAAGATCACATGATGCAATATTGCATATTGGGTAAGTTATAGAAGATTTGGTGAATACTGGTTACTGGATAGTAACAGCGGAAGTTGACAGAGTTAGTCTCTATGTTTAGGAAGTATCTTACAGGTGATGAAGATTCAGTGTAGGTTATCTTGAGTAATGATAGACAGGGTATTGAAGAATGTTCGATGTAGAATTTAGTAGGGTATATATCTAAGATCTTTTCTTTTGGAAAGATATGTAGAGAATGTATGTGTCTACTGGATGTAGAGAAGAGCATAATTGTATACTGCATTAGAACTGATCAAGAAAAGGTAGTTGCTATTAGATAGTTCAAAATATTGTGTATTTCTTCTATACATTTGTGTTGTGAATAGTGAGTTCTGAAGGTGGGCATAGCCTTCTTTGGGTAGTGAGCTTGTGTAGTGAGTGAAGTTACAGAACTGGAAAACTAGGATAGAGAAGCTATAAATGACTGAGGATGAAAGTGTTAGGGCTTGTGTACAAAGAGTTACAGAGGTTGTGATTGGAATAAAAAATTGTGGAGGCACTTTTGAGGAGGAAGAAGTCATTTTGAAGATTCTTAGATCATCGAAACCTATTTACAAGACCACAATTTAGGCTATAGAAGAGATTACACCTTTGACTCCAAACTTTAGTAGAGAAATTTTGATTGTACAACTAGCTACCTTTGAAGATGTAGAAATGGGAGATTTTGTACCTAAAGTTAAAACTACATTTAAAGCATCTACACACAATAAAATAACATCCGCACTTCCTAGCACCAATAATGAGAACATAAAAGAAGAGCTCGGTGAATATGCTGAAGAATGGAAATAGATACAAGAAGAGGAAAGAAAGATGGATGAACTAAGTGCATTAATTTCTAGAAGAGAAAAGCTTGAGGTAAGGGTAAATTTGAAGGAAAGCTACCTTTGAAGTATTTGTCATGCAATAAGATAGGTCACTTTGCATCTAGATGTCTTACAAGAGTTCCTAAGAACAAACCTAAGTTTTTCAAGTCTAAGTATTCAAAGGATAAGGAATGTTATTATGCTAGTAAAGATATTTTTGATGATGATGATTTAGATTATGAGGAGATTGGATTTATTGCTCTTAAAGATGAAAAACCATTGCATGAGAAAAAATATATAGTATCTCATGTTGACAAAAAATCTAAATGGATTATAGATAGTGGTTGCTCACATCATATGACTTGAGACAAAAATAATTTGATTAAATTAGTAAAGTTTGATGATGGTGTTGTAAGATTTGGAGACAATGTTCCTAAACATATCATAGGAGTAGGATCTATTACTTTGGATGGAAAGACTAATACTAACAATGTATTGCTTATTGATGGACTTGACCATAACTTATTGAGTGTTGGACAGGTGATGGATAAGGGATTTCAATTAAATTTCTTTGATGAGAAATGTTTTAATAGAGGTAAGACAAGAAACTTGATTGCAACCAGTACTAAATCTAGAGATAATGTATTTGAGTTAAATACATCTAGAGCTTCTTGTTTTGTGGCGAAGGTAGATGATAGTTGGTTATGTCACAAAAGGTTTTGTCATGTTAATTTTGATAATATCATCAAGGCACGTTTGAATAATGCAGTAAGAGATCTACTGAAGATTATGAAACCATATAACACTATATGTAGATAATGTGTTATGGGAAAAGAGACTAGAAGTAGTTATAAAAGTAAAGCATATACATCAAAAGGAAAGTTGGATCTGGTACATAAAAACCTATGTGGACCTACAAGGAAAAGATCATACTATGGTGAAAGGTATTTTATACTTTTTGCTAATGACTTTTCTAGAATGATGCGGGTCACTTACTTGAAAGAGAAATTAGAAGCATTTGATAAATTCAAGATATTCAAAGATAAAGTAGAGAATGAGTCAGGTTTAAAGAAAAAATATTTGAGGTTAGAAAGAGGTGGAGATTTTACTTCGCATTTATTCAATTCATACTACAAAGAGCATGGAATACAAAGACAAACATCTGCACCTAGGACTCCATGAAAGAATGGTATATCAGAGCGATAGAATAGAACAATACTAGATGCTACTAGGACAATGTTTCTAGAAGGGAATATATCTCATGTGCATTAGAGAGAAGTTGTTGGGACATCAACATACACATTGAATAGAATATAAATCAATGAAAGTAAAAATAAGACTCCTTATGAATTGTGGTTTTATCATACTCCTACTGTAGATATTTCTGAATATTTGGTAGTAAATGCTATATCAAAACAGATGGTGAGATAGGGAAGTTTGATGATAGAAGTGATGAAGGAAGTTTTCTTGGTTATTCTACTAAGAGAAATGCTTACAAATGCTTTAATCTAAGATAAGAAAGATGATTGAAAGTAATAATGTGGAGATAGATGAAAGATTTCAGATACAAGAGAGAATGTATGATTGTAATCATAATATAGAGATCAAGGAGACTATTGCTACTAAAGATGAAGAACTTGTTGAGATTGAATGCAAAAATGAGACTTATGAAGATGATACAAATGAAACTATTGAGATTCCTAAGACTCTGAGGTATGTAAATATGAATCATCTTAAAAAAAAATTTATTGGTAATACAAATCAAGGAGTAATGATTAGATCAAAGGCTAGAGAAGAAATTTGTTTGATTTCTCAAGTTGAACCAAAAAATATTGATGAAGCTTGTAGAGATCAATCTTGGATAAATGCTATGAAGGAAGAGTCAGATCAGATAATGAAAAATAACACTTGGGAATTGGTTCCTAGACCTAAAGACAAAAATGTAATATGAACTAAGTGGGTTTTTAGAAACAAAATGAATGAAGGAGTTGTTGTAAGAAACAAAGTAAGATTGGTATGTAAAGGTTATTCACAACAAGATGCCATAGATTTTGAAGGGACATTTTCTCCTATTGCTAGGCTAGAAGCTGTGAGATTATTTTTGGCTTATGCTACACATAAGGACTTCAAGGTCAGATGGATGTGAAATCTGCATTCTTGAATGGGGACATTGAAGTTTACATAGAACAACCTGATGGATTTCCTCTATCCTAAGATGAACACATGGTATGCAAATTGAAGAAAGCACTATATGGACTGAAGCAAGCTCCAAGGGCTTGGTATGCAAGGTTAGACAAATACTTACTTCATCTTGGGTTCAAGAAAAGGTAATGCTGACAGTAATTTATATTTAAGAACTAGTGAAGTTTGAGTTTTGATAATAGAAGCTTTTGTTGATGATATTATCTTTGGAGGAAATGATGAATTATCTAAGAAGTTTTCTAAAGAGATGGAAAATGAATTTGAGATGTCCATGATAGGAGAAATGAAGTTCTTTCTAGGATTGTAAATAATTCAAAACAAGAATGGAATTTTTATTTCTAAAACTAAGTATCTTAAAGAAATGTTGAAAAAGTTTTGAATGGAAGACTGTAAACCAATTGGTACACCCATGGTGACTAGTCATAAACTATAAAGTAATAAAGAGACAAAGAGTATTTTTTAGACCAAGTAAAACCTAAAGAGACACACCTAGCTATTGTGAAAAGGATATTTACATATCTGAAAGGAACAATTGAATATGGCTTATGGTATGATAGGAATGATAAATTTGAACTTCATGCTTATATTGATACTGATTGGGCAATTAAAATTGATGATAGGAAGAGTACTAGTGGAGGTGCATTTTTCCTTGGAAAAAAGTTGGTTTCATGGCTAAGTAAGAAGAAAGATTGTATAGCTCAATCTACTGTAAAATAAGAGTATGTTGTGGCTACTATTAACTGCACACAATTTTTTTTGGATGAAACAAATGCTGAAAGAAATTGGAATAAATTTTGATGAACTAGTGGTTATCCATTGTGATAACACCAGTACAATGAATATGTCAAAGAACCCAGTGATGCATTCTAAAACTAAACATATTTATATCAAGTATCACTTTTTGAGAGATAAGGTAGCAAAGAAGGAAATAAAGTTGGAATACATTAGCATAAAGGAACATATAGAAGACATCTTTACAAAGTCATTGCAAAAAGCTATGTTTGAGTGTCTCAGAGGTATGCTTGGAGTTCAGGCCCCTCCTAGTCAGAATTAAATGATGCAAGGATGCATCAGTCTAGAGGTTTTTAGAACCTTTTCATTTTTTGGACTTGATGTAGGGATCTAATCCTCAGGGGGAGTGATCGAAAGGAAGCTTACATAATACATTTGGGTGATTCAGCACCTGGTTGATGAAGATAAAGTAGAAGAACATTTGATGACTTATGACACCCTTTTCCATTATTTTAGAAGGTCAAGAGTTGATATGAAAAAATCCCTACTGTATGGGAAGATTGTATGGAGAGATACTATGAGAAGTTGTACTATGAGAGTATTATTTGGTTACAAAACTTTGGGTTGATAAAACATTGGGTTAATGGATTTTCCAACATGTTGACATCAATGCCAAAGGTGGAGATTGTTGGATATTGCTAATGCATTGGGGAGATTATTGATACATTTAATATGTTTAATCGCTATGTTGAGTGATGTTGGAATTGCTGTTGTTGTCATTCGTGTTTTGTCACTGATGTCAACATATGTTTCTATGAAGGGAACAGGCTAGTTATTATATTGTACATACACTATCAGGTTGTTTCAAATTGTGCGAAGTCAGTTGTGTGTACTAAAATGTATTTTTTTTCTTATATCAAAGATCACATGATGAAATATTGTATAATGGTTGAGTTACAAAAGATTTGGTGAAGATTGGTTACTGGACAGTAGCAGTGGAAGTTGACAAAGTTAGTCTCTATGTTTTGGGAATATCTTAGAGATGATGAAGATTCAGTGTATGTGATCTTGAGTAATGTCAAATAGGGTACTATAGAATGTTTGATGGTTAGCACAAGGTACAAAAAGAAGGATGATGTCAGTTGTGGCATGTGTTCTGGAGATGACATATTTGGAAGCCGACTTCAGAGATGTAGCATGTATTGTGGATGGCAAATATGAATTAAGGATGTCAGTCCTTGATTGTTTTAATGTAATTGTTGAATACTAGTTTTTGATACCATGTGTATCTTAGCAAGGGGTTATCTAATTATTTATATATTAGGAAAGCCTAATTGGCCTTCCTGACCATGTAGAATTTAACCGGGTATATATGTAAGATCTTTTCTTTTGGAAATATATGGAGAGAATGTATGTGATGTAAAGGAGAACTGTGGAAGCTACGAGCTTGTTTTTTCTAGATGTAGAGCAGAGGATAATTATATACTTCATTGGAACTGATCAAGAAAAATCAGT
>BSBK01007595.1:0-105217 GCA_027943335.1 Chamaecyparis obtusa | reverse complement strand
ATATATAAATATATATAGATATATATATATATATCTCTATATATATATATATAATATACATATATAGATATATATATATATATATATATATATATATATATATATATATATATATATACATATATGTATATATATGTATATATATATATATATACATATATGTCTATATATGTATATACGTATATGTCTATATATGTATATACGTATATGTATATATATGTATATACATATATGTATATATACATATACGTATATACATATATATATATATATATATATATATATATATATATATATATATATATATATATATATATATATATAGAATAATAATATATATATATATTATTCTAATATATATATATATATATATATATATATATATATATATATATTATTCTAATATATGATTGATTAATTAAACATTAACATAATGAATAGACATGTCCCATGAAGGGGACATGTCTCTCATAGCCTCATTCCCAATATAAATAAGAGAGATTGTTGCATTTGGAAAATATACCATATACAATATAGGCAGTGCTATTACATTTGTAGCCATCCTAAAATATCAACAGATAGTCAATTCTCTGTTAACCTTTTGGAAGAAGGAGATCCAGAAACTCAAGATTGCATATTTGGATGTTTTCCTTAGTAAGTGTATATAGATAAAGTTTTGATGCACCTTTGTCATTAATGTCAAAGGGGGAGTTGTATAGAATAGGAAGTACATATTTGTATAAGGGAGATATAAGAGTTTGTATAAAATGTATAGAAGATAAAAAAAATTTGTATTAAGGGGATAGTTAGAGACTTAGCCATATTCCTTTGTTGCCATCAATGACAAAGGGGGATATTGTTGGAAAGTTGTCTATACTGAGATATATGACTAGCTATAGTGTTGTCATTATGGGAACAAAGTTGTATAGTAGTTTGAAGTCAACGCACTAAGTGTAAAGATTAGAATTCAGTTAAGTGTTGAAGACTGGATAACATATAGAGCACCAGAGACTTAGACCTTCAGTGCATGTGTGTACAGATGAATTTAGGTATGCACCCTGGAAGTTAAGGTTGTTAGACTATACTTATGCTTAGTCTAAGAGTGCATGAGTAGATATGCAAAGATGTGAAAGTTACAATCAGTTGAATTTGCACAACTAGTACATGCCAGTAGAGAACAGAGTGTAGAGCCGACATAGACTATATTGGTTTGTGATTATAAATTAATGTTGTAGAAGCTATGCACCCATTTTATTTAGGTTTCCAACATATGTACATGTATAATTGTAAGCACTCTTAATCCAGATCATTTGGAAGTGTTATTTGTAATTAGTTATAGGGCCAACCTAATTATATATTTGGTATGAGTGCATTAATATAAGGTGTGCCCATTGTAATTGATATGGAAGTCATATAAGAAGAAGTAAGAGAGTTTTGAATAAGCAGAGAAGAGGTATGTGAAGTGAGCATAAGATGTATTGGTGCTTTTCTAAAGGTCAAAGTATCAACGCACCAAAGGAACTGATCTGCCAAGCAGTGTCACAGTGACAGTTCACCTACAGATATAGTGTGTATCTGATTTAGAAGGTGGTAGCCTTCATCATTCGAGTAGTGAGCTCTAGGATAGTGAGTCCACTCCCCTAACATTGTAAAAGACTCCTAACAGGGTCTGACCCTTAACCAGGTCTACTGTACTAAAAGCATTGGAAGCTATTCCTAACAAGGTAAATGATCTTCTAATAAGGATCACAAAACACTAGTGTAGAATATTAGTGGGTATCAAGTCCCACCGGGGTTTTTTACCTATTTGGGTTTCCTCATAAACATATTGGTGTCATGTGTTGATTTCATGTTTCATGTTTATGTGAATGTTTAATTTAGTACTTAAGCATTTATAATTCAGTATTAAGATTAAAGAGAAAAGTTAAAATATAGTGAACACTGATTCACCCCCACCCCCCTCTCAATGTTCCCATCTCTAACATACCATATATCCCTCCACCATAGAACCCTCAAGACATGCTCTTTGCTGAACCAAAGCCTTCAAAAATTTCAAGTGCCTCTCAACCATCCACATTGACCGAGTGTGTAGGGGTCCACACATTTCAATCTCTTCAGCTTAGTGTATGAGGTAGTGTTCTTGTGCATTAAAAAAGGTTAAAGGTAGACACTTTTCCATTTCACACATTAGATGAAGAATTCTTCTCTCTAGTATTTTATATCTGCTCTATGGATTTCTTTAGATGAAAACCACCTACAAGACATTCAAGACACAAAAATAAATAAACACAAGACTTTACAATATATATAACAAATTGAATAGATATCATTGCTTAACTCATGTATTTTCCAAGATCATATATTACTTGTTTGATGTTATTATCAAAGTTCTCTTGGAGAGATAGGGGTAGCACGTACTGCAAACAATTATAAAAAATAATCATGTCATTCTTTTCTTATATAATACAATGAGAAGTACATGTAGTTTACAAATATATTATAATTACAAAAAAACATGACTTACCTTGATGAAGGTATTCCAATCATGCATTTTCAACCCTAGCCCAAATTCACTTTTCTTTGATATGGTATTGCTTATGTTTGCAGCCAATCCTATGGGAAATCAAATTTTTCATATGACTTCTTTTATGCATCACGTTGTTGCTCTGTTAATAACCAAGGAAGGGCACTTGTATTAATCCATTCTCCATTTCTATTTGATTCAATGAAATTTTTCATTGCATGATTGGATTCATGAATGTCACTACAAATTTTGATAATTTTTTCTTTGTCACGCCTTCCATCCAATATCTTCCACAATGTCTCCATTACATTCTTTCCAATATGCATAGTATCAAACAAATGCACAATTTTTAGCTTCTCTTTAGTAGGGAAACCTACTAAATTGTCTGGGATAAATTTTTAGTCCCTTTGGAAGGTGCTCAGTAGTGTTTCCTTGATGACATTCATGATCATCAATCACATAATCAACAAATAAAACACAATAAAAATAAAAAAATTCCAAACATAAATTGTTAGGTAGAATGGTAGTACCTTGACGATTAATTCTATTATATTCCAACTTCCATAGGGAGAGGTGTCATTCTATTTGCTTAGATGTAGTCTCTTCTTTCCCCATTGAAAAGATATTTTTTATTAATTTGATAGTTATGATTTTTGTGGAGAAAGTGTCTATGCTCATCAAACACCTGCTTTCCTAAACTTTTTGAATAATGAGATTTCATCTTTGGACCACAAACTGGACATATAAATTTTTCTTTTGTTCAAAGACCTAGAAGATAATGATACAATTGGATTAAATATGTTAATTTTTATTTTTGGAATTATCATGTGTAACTTGAATTCACCATAACATACCAAAAAAATGTGTTAGCCCTAGGGCATCATATATTGTCCATACAAGCATTGCATGGAATTGAAATTATCTATCTCCTATTAGTCTAGAGATGTCATACATAGTGAGACATTTCCATAACTCCACCAACTCATCGATAAGAGGCTCAATATATACATTCATATCTTTAACTTGGTATTTACCTAGTTGAATGAACAACAACATTACATAATTATTGTGACCATTTTACTGCAAGATTTATAATTACATGCAGATAACTATTAAATGATCAGATACCTAAAACAATCATTGCCAACATAATGTGTTCTCTCTTTATTGACATCCATGGAGGAATGTTTATTGTTGATGACAAAAATAGGCCAAATAGAATAAACAGATCTTAGATCTCTAAATGGATTGACATTGTTCATTGCCACTAAAACCTTGAGATTTCAAGGTTCTTTGATAAAGTGCGGTCACTTTTCCTCTATGTCCCTTAAATACAAAACCATCCGCGGGAATTCTAATAATGTCATCTTGGCTCCTATTGCATGCATAATAATCCATAAATTGATCCAAGCTACTACACTTGAATAATCTTTGCAAACGTGGTATAATGGGGATGTAACGAAGAACCTTGTGAGGTACTTTTTTTGTTATTTGATCTATTCGATATCTACTCATATGACATTCAATGCATTCTATTGCAAATTCATATTTTTATGATAAATAATATGATCATTGGGACAAGCATCTATTGCTTGATACTCTATTCCAATATCTCTCATAGTGGCACATAATTCTCAGTATGCGCGAGTGAGAATATTTGATGGTGGTAACAAGAACCCAACTATCAATCTATAGAAAAAAATATAAGTTGTTAATATTAACAATATTTATGGTACATGTTTCACCATTTAATTACTGTAATGAAATATATGACATACCTTAGCATATGTGACATTATTCTTTCTCGATAAACCATTCGTAACATTCAAGTTCAACAACAATAATACAACAGAGAGAAGAGTTTTTTGGGAGCCTTTGTAGAGGGGCATGGATGCCTTCTCAAGTAGAGGTATATCATGGATGACATCAACATCATCCTGGTCATCATCATTAGTAGCACCAATACCAAATGTGTCATGGATCAATGTACTAGTACCATCATCTGGTGCATCATTGTCATCTTCCATGAGATCATAATCTTCAGCTTCAATATTCGCACCTCCATGATCCTCCACTTCCAAAACCATATTCTCAATATTCGCACTTCCATGGTCCATATCACATACTCCCCTACGGAGGTCAACCTATATAAAAATGATGAAGACAAATAAACCATGATATCTATCTCATCGTCAAGTGTATTTCATTTATACATTAATTGTTAAATAAATATAAAGAAAAACTTACCAATTCATGGTAATCAAACCCTCCTTCAATATGACCATTATCCCTACAATGTCTCTTAGCTATTTTGATTAGCAATCTTCTAGTGTTTAAGCCCTTACAAATATTGCAAGGACAATAACATTTTCCATCACCTTTTTTTCTCAAATTTGACCACAATCTATTGATTGTATCCCCATTACCTTCTTCACTTGGATTGTCTGACATGATCCTTCTTCACTTAGATTATTTATAACCTAATTATATATAGAAATTTAAAACTTAGTTATGAAATTATGTTGTAGTATAGTATACCAAATTGAAACACTTTTGTTATTGTAGTCTTCCACCTCAAACTCTTTCCTATTATGGAAAGAAAGAAAGATATTCAAATAATATAGTAGTTTGTAAATCAAAATAAAATATCATATATATTATACACAAAATATTATCCCTATAATGCATCAAATTTGACCAAAAACTACTGGGAGCTAGACCCGACAACAAATGGACTTGTGATGATTTTCACAATAATACATTTGTTGCAAGGTATAAGGTCCCACTAGTGCTTAGGGAAATCTGCATGTTGAAGGTTGTATATGTTGTGTGTGTGTGCATGCATAAAAAAGGGGGCCTCTATCTTTGATATTAAAATGAAAAATATGCCTATCTAACACTTTTTAAGAGCGCAAGGAACAACAAATGGAGGAAACTTGAGACCACAAATGGAGGCAAGTTGTTGATTGAGGGTGCATGGAACAACACCTGTCAGTACTTTTATTGAATCGTAAATTTTAATTTTGAACCATTTTGTGAGTATAGAACATGGATGCAATCTCAAAAAATAAAAAAATGTAGACACGATAGATTACTTATTTTGTTATTCTACATTACTTACTATTTGAGTGCACGTTCCACCTGCAACTTGATCAAGTCTTGTTTTATACTTCAATTTTGTGTTCACTGTCCTATAGAACTACACAATTTTGTATTTTCCCAATATGTTATTCAAAAAACAACAATAGAATAAAATACTTGTTGAGAAAGATCATCATAGGAGTATCAAAAACTCAAGATCCAAAGGTAACACAACATTATAAGACTCTTACATTCAACCTTCAACTCATGCACCTAATAAATAGGAGAAAAAATACATGAAATTGAAAAATTTACTAATGAATTGTGTTTTTATTCTCATCTTAGTCAACCAAATTTATATGAGATTCTAAAGAAGGCCTCACTCTTAATCAACCAAATCTTCCTTGTACCACACAAAAAAACTATGTGATAACTATGTCTACTCCAAACTTAATTGTTTAAGAATTCATCATATCAGATAAAGTATGTTTAAGAATTTTTGGGACTGGTCCTTTGGCATGTATTAAACATAATACAATTTTTAGCATATTATTATCACTCTATTTCTTTGTTGTAAACATGCCATTGGTTCAATTTTGTAAAAAAAAATTGTGTTCGATGCATTTAAAATTATCTTCATGCCCTTCTGATTGTCTAAATTCTTCTTTATTTGTCAGCCAATTAATACATGCTACTATATAAAAAGACAATCAGAAGATAATGAAGATTTGTCTAATAAAAATGAATACACTAAACTGAACCAATGGCATGTTTACAAATATTATCATAACTCGCAAGAAAAACTAAAACAATGGCATGTTTATAGCTCATTAAGAGTGAGGTCTTTTTTAGAATCTCATGAGTTTTGTACTACGGATGCAACGTATTGTGAGTTTGAAGATATTTCATGCCATGTGTGATAGAACCTACTTTATCTAATATGGTGCATTGTTAAACAAATTAAGGGTAGAGTAGTTATTACTTAGTTTTTTGTTGGGGACAATGAAGATTTGTCTGACAAATAGCAGGTCTTCTTTAGTATTTCATGAATTTTTACCACATATACTATTTCAATCCTTTGAGTCCTAGAGAAGAAGAATGATGTAATTTGAATAGATCAGAGTGAATTTGGGGTGTTGAAACATAGTGAATAGACCATGATGAGATGATACTTGATGTCGTGACTAAGTTTCCCTCACAAACAATGGCATAGACTAGTTTTACTAAGTTTCCTTTCTCTATTTTGAGGTTTCCTTTCTCTGCCACAGGGGTACAGTAAGAGGGTTCACTGACAAAATGATCCTTCGAATGGTTACTATGAATATGAATAATTTGATATAGAATATTGCTCATTTTACTTGAAGTTTGGAATAGCTTGTGCAAGGGTGAAAGTAGTTTTGATCATTTTGGTTGTGGTTGTTCCTCTACACAGTCAGGAAATGTAACTGTCTAATGATTATACGTAATGTTGAATGGATTAAATGCTTTATTCTTGGTATAAGTGAATGGAAGGAATAGTGTTGGTGTTAGGTTTCATTTATTATTCAATTCAATGGTTTCCAAGATGTGTTGAGGAGTTTGCTCCTTGTTTAATGTTAATTGTTCTTGCACAATCCACTCATACACTAGTGTTCCTTGAGGGAACGGGGATTATGAAAGACTTTTTATCATTGTACTATGTATCTCCAATATGTTTGGATATAGGGCAGACCAGGAGAATGAAGGATCACTCACTGATTGCATGATAACCCAGTTTTGAAGGGTCACTAGAAGAGTAGCATGAAGGATCACTCGCTAATTTCATGATAACCCCACCAAGCACTCTTTCCTTTAAGTTTCCACAATATCTCAAAGTATGATCATTATTCTTTACTTTCTTCTAAATGCTATTATTTCTATGGTTTTGTTATCTTAGAAATATATCAAAAACATTACAAATGTTCATATAAAAGTAAAACATTGTCCTTCAATTGTTCCATGTTAGCACCTAGAAAAATTTTCATGGCTCTAGCATTTTCTGCTAGTCTCTGCAGTTGTTTTTAGGTCTCTGGCTCACACTCTAGTTCAAAATTCATATTTACTAGCCATTACATGAGAAAACCTAAAATTCCCTGGCCTTATTCTATTTTCATGTTACTTTTTTAGGTCACTTAAAATCCTAATTTGCATGTGCTAATTAAAGTCTTTAAGCTATTCGGCAGTTAGGTTTTTGTGTTTGACGGGGTCCCTTTTAATTTTTCCTAAGTTCTACCCCGATGGCCTTTAATTTTTTCCTAAGTCCTTAGCGCCTGATTTTTTTCCCTAAGCCTAAGTCTCAGTGATTAATTTTTCCTATGTTTCTGGCTTAATATTTCCCTGGGCCTGACTCTGACACCATCGTGATCTGATGGTTGTCGCTAAAGTGCAATGGTTTTGTCAGAGGCTTGCACTCTTATGATAATCATTGATTCATTTTCATGATGTAACCTTTTAATTGTAGGAGGGTCCACTACCAGGTAGGCTCACATGGCGGTCTCTCATTCACCGAGATATCCTATAATGCACAGTGGGCCTAGTATCTCAATCTAATGATTCCTAATCAAAGGTTGGCATGTAAGCACATAGAATCTTTTGAGCCTTTTAGATCTTGTGCTAGACATCCGATCTTCTAGGCAGTATAATGTTCTCAGTGGGTCCAAAATAACATGTAAGCACATTTGGCTATCTCTGATTGCTCCATGTAATAACATGTTAGACTTGTCAGTGGGACCTAGTTTCCAGATGCGTCAGAGGGTCCTGACACTGTCAGAAAATCAATGACATGTGCATGATCTTATGGGATCTGTCAGAAGCTTAAGATCATGCGCCAGTCGTCAATTCAATCTTTTCTCAAATGGCTGATGAGGGTGGGTCCTCTCGCAGGTGGTGCTGACCTAGGCATGTTCTCATTGGTCTAGGTGTGCTGAGGTGGACTTGTCAGTGGGTCTTCCGATCTTAGGGGAGTTAATACACAATAGGATCTTGTAGTTGTCACTATACCACTAGGGTAAGATACATGATAGTTAAGTGCATGGTATAACAACAATCATTGATCTTCACTAAAGGGAATGCTTTGTGGTGGGTCCTATGTCAGATGTGACAAAGTAGCAGCAATGAATATTGTTGTGACAGATGGCATAAAGTGGGCCCAGGTTGGGTCAAGTATCAGTTGCTTGAAGATCTTGTGGCTGTCTCGTGATTACAAGGAATATTCTTTCCCTTTACGATCATGCGACGTTTGTTGATTTGGCATCTAATGTGGAGACCACTCAATGGACCTAGTCATCATAAGGTGCTAGCATGTAAGGTTTTTGATTGGTCGACAGGGTGACAAGCTAGATGTTGTAAGTGGGGCCGTAGTTTTCAAAGGAAGTAAAGTGCCTGCAGGGCTGTGAAGATCATATGGTTGTCATTATACTACTAAGGTAAGATGCTCAACTTTTAGCATCACGGTATAATGATGATCATCAATTTTACTTAAAGCAATGTAAAGCACATGGGCCCAGGAAAAGTAAATGAATATAATGGAAGGGTTTTAAAGCTGATCAAGGTTTGAATATCGACCGCTGATTCTCTGCTGGCACCATGAAAGTAACCGTTTTAATAGGATTTGAATTTTTGAGGGTTTTCAATGATAGAAAGGACCAAAATTGAATGTAGAAGTAGTTGGAGCTAGTAAGAAATGATTTTTTTTCTACTGCAATGTGGTCCAAGTTGCCATGATCGATTGCAGAGGGGTTTGTGCCATGTGGGGATGGATAATTTTGGTGGCTCAAGGCATTTTGCAGCTTTGATCAGATGGGTTTATATGGTGAAATTTATGATTTTCTTGTACTTCTTAGAGATTTTTCTCATTCATGATGATCATCCTTGGATTTGACAGACTTGTACCTAGTTTTCCCTCTGAGAATTTTGATTTTTGTTGTAATTGGGGCTGGTGTAGTTGTTGAAACCCTAACCCTAGCTATCTGAAGCTTGTTGCATCCTAATTTCTTTTGGGATTCCAAGGCAGCTAGTGTTATAAATAGTTAAATTTTTTACTTTGTAGGGGCTTGAGTTTTCTTCTAAGAGCTGGTTCCATGAATGTTTTGCCTTGCATATATTGCCTTCTTCTCTGCATATAGGGTTCCCTCTTTCCTCTCTGGTTTTGGAGAATATAATACAAGTTGTGATAGCTTGTCTTATGTATGAGATTCAATATGTTTCTACTGTTATCAGATTGTCTCCATCTCAGGTTTTAGACTTATTGATTATGGCATCAAGGGTGTTGTGATCTTTCTATATGCATTTCCTATGTGTTTGCAATGGAGTTGTTTTCACATAAGCGACTAGGTCTAGGACTGGTTTTCAGGTGTGTATGAATTGGGGTATCAAGGGTATCTTATGTTTTTCTTTCAGTGGATACTGGTCAATGTATTACTTGTTTATAGGTCTCTTCTAATGGGAGGGTTAAAATCCTTTGAATGGGTGATAACACATTTGGATAGAGAAGTGGTTTGATAATGTATGATATGATCAATGGAGTATGGCTGATGTAAGGCATCACCATATTTGAATGTAATGTCTTCTTGTTTCATAGCTTTCTATTGTAGTGAGGTGTTTGACTCTTCTGCCCATTGGATAAGGTACTAGTCTATGAGAGACTAAGGGTATTTCAAGGGTCCATTCAACCCAACATCAAATCAAATACCTCTCCCTTTCATGTTGGTAGTAGTAATAGGAGGTCCTTTCTAGTCTTCAAACTCATTCTATCCAAGTAGGGCTATTGTATGTGAATTGGCTTCATTGGGGTACAAGTTACCTGAAGGGGTTTGAAGATTATACTACAATAATCTATCTACAGGCCTATTGTTTATCTTAAGGTGTCTTGAGTGTACAGATAAGGCAATACCCGCTTGAGTGATGTGGAGCTCAAAGAAGAAGGAGGATGTTCTTTATCCTCATCAATTGGACTATTTTCTTGTCAAACTTGAGTGCCTACCCTGAGAATCAATCCCATCTATTGATTCAAGTTTGGTCCCACAAGGAAAAGCTCCAACATTCCATATTGAAGCATTTCCTCTTGGGAGTATTCTCTTCATTTCTACAATATCTGTCAAAAATGGTTCCCATATTTCTTCAAGATCTATTTTAATCCTTATATTGCAATTTTGATTAGATTTGACCAATAGTTGATTTCATTAGTATTTTATAGCATATACTCCTAATGTGAAATGTGTCGAGAAAGCAAGAGACACACTAGGTATGAATTGCACAATATACCCATCATCACTTAGCACTTAAATAATAAATTATGGATAGGGAAAAAACCCCTAACCTTTGGATGTTTGTTTCATGTTGGCCTCTTATTATATGCAAAGTTAGGCCTATCTTAGGCTAACAACCATAGTGTAGGGGCAATAAATTATAGATCCCAAAATAGTGCACACTTGTATTAAATTAGGTTCACTATACTACAAGGGAATGGAAACCATGCAGTAGTGCCTCATGGGGATGGAAGCAACCCTTCACCAAGAAGATGATTGTGTCTACAATATTTACTAGAGGAAAAGAACATAATTTGGTTCTAGAAATTACTCCTAGAAGATAATGACACCCACAAATCACTTGGAAAAGATAGCACTCACTATATCTTTAATCACTCTTTTAAAGCTAGGATAATACATCTCAAATATTGATCAACAAATTCTTGAACACAAAGAACCATTGATAGATATGATTCATGTATACAATAGCCAACAACTAGTTGTTCCAATCATGGTGTCCAATAATTATGTTAGAAAAAACATCTACAAATCCCTTACACAACCATAATAGATTCAAACCATGAACCATAAGAACCTAACAATGGGACTAACAAAGATACAACCTAAACAAATCTTGATCATATTCCACCCTATTGTAAGGCCCAAGAAGTAACCCTATCTTAAAGCTACACATTCCTCTAGATGAAGCTCGAAGGTTAGCTAGGTAGCTGAAGCATATCAATACTTGAATGAATATAGGAATAATTTGATGTACAATCATTTGCTAGCTTGGTTTGTGTGTTTTCCATGTAATAGTTTCCCTTTAACCACATTTATAGTTTGAGAAAATCAGAAAAAATTGTTTCAAATTTATATTATCATTTTGAACTAGCACACTGCCATCAAAATGCATAATAATTGGTCATCTCAAGAAAATTCCTATTGATTAGTAGGATATCCTTATAAAAATTTGATGCATGGATTTCTTGTGAATTATCAACTGCTATGTATCCTGTAGCTATGAAAGGAATAGTGTTGGTGTTAGGTTTCATTTATTATTGAATTCAATGGTTTCCAAGATGTGTTGAGGAGTTTTCTCCTTGTTTCATGTGAACTGTTCCTGCACAATCCACTCATAAAACAATGAAATGCTATGTTGAAGGGATGGTCGATAGTGTTCCTTGAGGGAAGGGGGATTGTGAAAGGCTTGTTATCATTCTATTGTGTATTTCCAATTGTATGCACCCTAAAATGGTCGTCTAGACTTTGGGCCCCATTTATTCAATTTATCAATCCTCTATCATTTTGATCAATAATCAATATTTTCAACATTATCAATTTCTTGATCAAGTCTTAATATTGGATTTTTATCCTTGGGCTAACCATTTATCCTAAGTCTTTATTTGATTAAAAGGAATATTTCCTCCCCTTTTGATTAAATAAAAAAGCCCCACCTTTTCCTCTTATCCTAAGTTGCACAAATAAAGCATTATTCCTATTTTATAAAAAGGGAAAAAACACTTTTTGTCTCACATGAGGCTCAAAAGTCAACACTTCACTCTCATTGGAGGATACTTGTGCACATGGATTGCTCCTCTTTCAACCTGCACCGCCGATTAAGTCCTTTTGCCTCTTAATCTCCATGGTCCATTTCACCTCATTTCTTATAAAAGGAGAGCTCTCTCCTTCATTTGCAGATCCATATTTTATGCTATTGTTATGCTGCAGGTTTTGGAGCTCTCTTTGAAGACACTCAAGCTTTGAAGCCTTGACATTTTAGTTGCATTTCATAATAGTTTTGCTTTCATAGTTACCTTCATGGCATCATAGATTAGATTTCCTTTCATGCAATAGACTAGATCTCACATAGCTTAATTAGGGGCTTGGAATCTATTGTACTTCTTTTCATAGCTTAGTTTGCACCTCATTTGATAGATTAGTCTTGCACATTCATACTAGTTGCATTTGCATTTCATTTCCATTTAGATTCTTGGAGATATTGGCATTGTTGCCCTTGTCTTCACTTGAATCTCTCATTGTATGGTTGACTAGCAAGGTCACCTTCTTGTAGCTCTAGCTGAGAGCAAAACTCATAGTCCCTTGCAACTCCATGCATAGAGAGCTATGAGCCGCTTTGTGAGGCCTCATTCTTGAGCAACCTTGCATGTAATGGTTCATAGAAGTGCATATTTTAGTGTGTACACCAATATGTTTGGATGCTAGGCAAACTGAGAGAATGAAGGATCACTCATTGATTGCATGATAACCTAGTTTTGAAGGGTCACTTGTTGAGAGGACAGTCAAGGTCTAGATGATTGGGCCATTGGAGGACCCTATTTCTTTGTATTAATTGCTATTCAAATTGGATGCATGGATTTCTTATGAATTATCAGCTACTATGTATCCTACAACTACATCTATAAATTTGCATATACTTCTCTAGGGTTGTAATCCACTTAGCGATCAAAATAGAGAGACTAAATCAAAATTGTTCTTTGTCCTATTTCCTTTTAACAAAGTCTCAACTATCAATGATACAATACATTTGATTCCCTAAGCTATCAAATATACAAATGGCACCTAGCTAGGAGCTCACAGGCTATCCATTTGATAACCACAATCAAAATTTTAAAAAAATAGATATTATTGAGCACAAGCACCAATAACATCAAATAATGGAGTTCAAGCACGGGCTAAGGCACAACACCAATAGAATACAGTCATTTTAGAGAGCATTTGTGATCAAATAAAATGCAATGCATTTGAATATGATTCCAGAGGCTTGAAAGATGAAGAAATCACATACCTTATCTCGTGCACAGCTTTTTCTCCTTCTCTATCCAATTGAAATAAAAATGATGAGGTCGTTTCACCTTTTTTTTCATCTATACCCTGAATCTATCAAAATTCTAATGGTCAATTAAACACTCATCAGAATACCGACACCATCGGGGCCTATTACAAAAAAAATACCAAATTTGTAATAAAAAATTACCCGTTAGAAGCTTTTGTCAAAATTTGGCCCCGAATGTAGTAGTGATAATATTAACAATTGGTATTAGAGATGTTGGTGCTTACAGAGAAAAAGTTTAAAGGTAGTTCAAAGAAAATGATCAAGATGTATAAAATAGAGTTATTGATGTTGAGTAAGAAGAACTTCCTTGTATGGCAGAATCTGATGAAACTGCATCTAGATGGTAATGGTGATTCAAAGAAATAATATGTTGAACATAACTATGTTATACCTATTGCACCTTTGACTTCCAAGGTGATGAAAGTAAAATAGGAACACAATCAAGCAATGTTGGAAATTACATCTTCCTTAAGCTATCCTAAATTTAAAGACATCAAGGATTGCACTACTGCAATGAAAATTTGGGGTGCTCTTGCACAACCATCTATGGTGGTGATACAAATGTATTGAGGGTGAAAGTTGAAATCTTGAGAGGTAAGTTTGATGAAATGAAAATGCAAGAAGGTGAGAATATTTTTTCATAATGTGGTAGAATCAATGAGATAGTTAATACTATTAGAGGAGCTAATGGAATGATTGATGATGAGACTTTCATTGGAAAGGTATTGAGGACTTTGCTTCCTATCTATGCTATCAGAATTTAAGCAATTCAAGAATCAAGATGTAACCCTAGTAATGTTCTACCTTTGGAAAGTCTTGTTGGTAAGTTTACTACTTTTGAGCTTTCTAACCATGATAACTACATTGTTCGTAATGTTGAATCTGCATTCAAGTCACAAATGGTTTTGCATAAATCTAAGAGAGAAAAAGAAAAATGTGTGAAAAGTGAAAGTAATAATGAAAGTGACAATGACACTTCTGATGAGGAACTGGATGATCTTAAAGCACTCATGGCTAGAAGATTTAAGAGAGGAAAAGGAAAATATAAAGGTAAACTTCCTATAATATATTTTTCATGTAACAAAGTTGGCCATATTGTTGCAAGGTGTCTTGATAGGAATGATGAGGATGAGGAAAGAGAAAGAAACTACAAGGATAAGAGAGATAACAAAGATCATCAAAGGTACAAATATTAAACTGATAAAGTTAAGAAATCCTATTATATTGTAGAAGAGGAAACTGATAGTGACAGTAATGATTTTGATGTTGCAGTAGTTTATGTTGCTATGAAAGATGATTATGATGAGGATGAGAAAATTGCACTTATTTCTTATGTGAGTAAAGGTGATAAATGGATTATTGATAGTGGTTTCTCACATCACATGACTGGTGATAAAAGTAAATTTGAAACCCTAGATCATCAAAAAGGTAGAAGTGTTAGGTTTGGTAATGATGCACCATGTCCTGTGAGGGGTAAAGGATCAATTAAGTTAATTGATAAGATCACTTTTGAAAATTCCTATTGGGTTGAAGGACTTAAATATAATTTGTTGAGTGTTACAAAACTTAATAGCACTAGTTACCAAGTGTAAATTCATCATAGGAAGGATAAAATATTTGATGCTATTGGTGAACTAATTGGAAGTGGAGAATAGACTAGAGATAATTTGTTCTATCTAGATCTATCTAAAGAGACATGTTCGTTTGCACAATTTGATGATGTATGGTTATGGTATAAGAGGCTATGTCATGTTACCTTTGACAATCTGGTGAGTATTAGTAAAAATAATAAAGTTAGAGGTTTGTCGAGATTGAAGAAACCTGATAATGTGATGTGTAAACAATATTAGTTGGGAAAAATGACAAAGTCTAGTTTCAAGAGAAAGACATTTACTTCTTTGAATACTTTGGATTTGGTTCATACTAAACTTTGTGGACCTATGGGTGTACAAATTTATTGTGGTGCTAAGTATTTTATTCTATTTGTTGATGATTACACTAAGATGATGAATGTAATGTTTTTGAAAGAAAAATATGATGCATTTTAGTTGTTTAAGTGATATTCGACAAAGGTTGAAAAGGAAACAGGTACAAGCCTAAAATGTCTAAGATCTGACCGAGGTGGAGAGTTTATATTAAATGAGTTCAATCTATTCTAGAATGATAGAGGAATCAAGAGAAAGATGTCTGCACCTATAACACCTCCACATAATGGTATAACTGAGAGGAGAAACAAAATCATTATAGATTATGCAAGGACACTAATGATTGAGAAGAATGTTGCAAAAAAATACTAGAGAGAAGATGTAAGTAAAGTTGTTTATACCTTAAACTGGGTACAAATGTTACACCTTATGAATTATGGCATGGATATGCACCTAATGTGAAATACTTTAGAATATTTGGGAGTAAATTCTATATACTGAAAGATAATAAAAATGGAAAGTTTGATGCAAAAAGTGATGAAGGCATATTCCTAGGTTATTCCACTAAGAGTAAAGCTTATAAGTGTTTGAATTCTAACACTAACAAAATTGTGGAAAGTGAAAATGTGAGAGTTGATGAATATGCATAGAAAAATGAACAAGAAGGCAAAAGAGAACCTAAAGACTATAGGTCTTTTGTCTATCTGGAAGAAGGAGAAGAAAATAACACACTTGCACTAGATGCAGAGTCATGAGTAAGAAATGCCAAGCATCAGGAGGATGTTGCCAAGCATCGAGAGGATGCTGCCAAACAATCAGAAGCATAATCTAATAATTTTCATGATGAACCTAAAGAATAAGGAGAAAATAAATCTGAACCTACATTGGCATAGTATGTGAGAAGACATCATAAGCATGAGAAAATCATTGGAGATAAGGAATCAAGAGTCTTGACCAGAAGTATGTTGAAAGACCCTACATGTTTATTATGTGAGTTTGAGCCTAAGACAATAAGAGATTCTTTAGAGAATGAAGACAAGATTCAAGCTATGAATGAAGAAATAGATCAAATAGAAAAGAATGATACCTAGACTATGGTGCTGAGACTAGAAAACAAGAATGTTATTGGAACAAAATGGGTATTCAGAAACAAGCTTAATGAACATGGACAAGTCACAAGAAACAAAGAAAGACAAGTATGCAAGGGTTATGCACAAGAAGAAGGAATATACTATGGGGAAACATTTTCCCTTGTAGCAAGATTAGGAGTAAGAAATCTACTTGTGTATGTTGCTTACAAAGATTTCAAGGTATATCAAATCGATGTTAAGTCTGCATTTTTTAATGGTATACTAGAAGAAGTATAAATTGAACAACCTAAAGGATTTTTTTATCCAAATAAGAGAAATATGGTTTCCAAATTGAATAAGGCACTGTATGGATTGAAGTAAGCCCCCAAAGCATGGTATGAGAGGTTGCATAATTATTTGATAAAGATTGGATTTGAAAGGATAAATGACAACAACAATTTGTACATGAAAGTTGAAGAAGGTAAAGGGATTTTGTTAGCAAAAATTTTTGTAGATGATATCATATTTGGTGGACAAGATGCCCTATGTCAAAAATTTTCAAGTGAGATGCAAACCAAGTTTGAGATGTCTATGTTTGGTGAGATCAAATTCTATGTTGGTTTACAAGTCTATCAGATGGAGAAAGGTATCTTTTTCATACAATCTAAATATGTCAAAGAGATACTAAAAACTTTTAGAATGGAGGATTCATGACTAGTAAGTACTCCTATGGCTACTAGATAGAAACTATCTAAGACTGATGATACTATTGAAGTGAATCAAACCCTGTATAGATCCATGATTGGAAAGCTACAATATGTTGTCCACAATAGACCAGATATAGCCCTAGTAGTTTGGATTTTGGCAAGATTCTCTACCCATCCTAAGGAAAATCATATGATGGTTGTGAAGAGAATACTGAGATATCTGAAAGGGACAAAAGAGTATGGATTGTACTACAAGAGGAATGAGAAATTTGAACTGAGAGTCTACACTAATGTTGATTGGGTAGGAAATGTTGATGATAGGAAAAGAACAAGTGGATCTTTCTTTCTTGGACAAAGATTAGTCTCTTGGACAAGCAAGAAATAGAACTGCATTTCCCAATCTACAACAGAAGTTGTGTATGTAGCATCTATAGTGAATTGTTCAAATCTAGTATGCATCAAGCAATTATTGAAAGGTACAAAAGAGGAGATCACTGAACCGTTTGTTATATTTTGTGATAACACAAGTGCTATCAACATATCAAATAATCCAGTGATGCACACAAAGACCAAAGATTTTTCTATCAAGTATCATTACTTGATGGAATTGGTACAAGATAAAGAAATGAGAATGCAATATGTGAACACAAAGGAATAACTAGTAGACATATTCACAAAATCTTTACCTAAGGATGCTCATGAATATATTAGAGGTAAATTAGGTATGCTTTCCCTAACCGAGGCTGCCTAGTCAACTAGGAGCACTGCATCAAATGTGCTACACAGAGTATCTAACAAATTGATACATAAAAGGTCACACTTTAGGAGCTGCCTAGAGTTGTGAAAAGAAGAGAAAAGATGATAGAGGGAGAAATATTGTTACTGAATTGACAAGATGATAGCTACATATGAAAGATGTAAGTTCTATACATTACTTTGACATTATTGTCAAAGAGGAAGAGATTCAGATGAAAACACGGATCTAAAGAACACTGAGGTATATGTTCCAAGATTGAGAGAATCAAAGGGAGAGAGATAGAAAAAATTCAGAGGGAGTAACTATGTGAATGGCCAAGCAAGACTAAGTTATTGAGAATCAGAATGAAGCTAAGGATATTATAAATATTTCTGATGCAATGACAAAGTTTTGGATTGGTTCGTAAATCATGTGTTTTTTATATGGTGTTTCCATCAATGCCAAATAGTGGGATTGTTGGAAACTGCAATTGAAGCAATTGTTGTATTGTCATTGATGTCAAACCTTAATTGGTAAGACAATTTCTATCTAATAAATTACTATATCTATTGATTGATAAAAAGGATTAGGGAAATGGAGATAACAATAGAACCAAGGAAAAGGTTGATTTATTTGATACTTCAATGAGTACTTGATTATTTGGCACTATGATAAGATAATGTATTTTTTATCTAAGTAAGAAGAAAGATTGAAGAAGTAAGCTTAACCAAGAAAAAGTGAAGAAATCTAGTTTAAGCCTAGTAATGTTAGTGTCGACCGAGCACCAGTATATGTTGAGTAACTTTAGTGTTGACCAAACATCAGTTTATGTCGAGTGATAGGAAATTGAAGAGAAAGATAGTGTTAGCTGAGGAAGATAGTTTGTAGAGATGACCAAGTTACACAGTGATGACTGAAGAGATGAACACAGTATTGATTAAGTGTCAGTAATTTACATTTGGAGAAAGAATTCAGATTTATAGCTGACATAGTTGAATTCTTGGGTATGTAAGTTGTGTTGACTTTATTAATTGATTGTATAGAGAATTTAATGCATGGTAAATCATCTTATTATGGACTCAATGAGAAGTTTGAATATATTTCTAGAAGGATGGATGAATAACTTAAATGATGGAAGGATTCAATGAATCTGACCTAACCTAAGATCTACAGAGGAGATTAAGTAGCAAAAGATGGATCTACCTATTGAAGAGGTATAAAGGAAAACCTAATTGTGAGGTTACAGAGTATGCTGGAGTTGTTGATGTTATTGACTGATAAGTCTGAGCAGAAGGCTAAAGGTGAAGGATTTGATCAAAGTTGTGATTGCTTGAAGTGAATTCTGAGTAGATCAGAGATGGAGATGGATATAGAACTCAGTCAGTAAATCAACATATATGTGTGAATTAGATCTGATATTTGCAAAGTGAGTTGGATGATTTTAGATCAGATACTACTACTACTTTCTAACCATTGTATCATTCTACATCCTTTGATCAAGGTTGACCTAATAGTCATTATTTAAATCCTTTAATCAAGGTGGCATTCTAATGGAATGTACTTAAATCATTTAACCAAGTTACTTTTGATAGAGTGTTTAAATCCTTTAATAGGGTCACAGGTCTAGCAGTGTATTTGTAAACCTTTAACAAGGTTGGCTTTTCGCAGAGCTCACTTTAGAAGAGTGAAAATATTAGTAACATGTTACAAAGTGGTTTTTCCCAAGTTGGGTTTCCACTATAAATGTTGGTGTTATACTTCTGTGAATGTTTTGATGTGAATGTTTATATATTCTACAAGTCAATTACTTTTGGACAATGGATTGCATGTTATATGTTTCTGGTACATATTCTTTAGAGACCAAGTTGTGTTGGTGATTAGACCTGAGATTGTTGAAGTGTTTAAAAGTTCAATTGGTACATCTAGACCTGAGAACAACTAATTCACCCCCCCCTATTATTCTAAATAATATTAATACACTTTATATTTCAAATTGCACTTTTCAGGAACCCAAATGCAAATCTAGATTAGAACTATATGATGATATGAAATCAAGAATAAATTACATTGTACACAGAGTTATTACATACCAGCAAAAGCATAATAGGCTACTCAAAAGTTTCTTTTTACTCCACGTCAAGAAAACTAGTACTATAAATAGGTATTCCTAAGCCTTCACATTGTAAAAATATAGGAGAAAAATAGATCATTCCAAAGCGAGTGTTGAAAGAATAATTTTTATTTAAATAAACCCTTGGGCTCTATTGCGTGCTATGTTACCATGGAAAAAATATGAAATATCATTATTTTGATTTTTGCAAACCCTACATAGCAGAATAGTTAACAGTAATAGTGCTAATGGATAAACAATAGAAACAAATAAATCAAATACTGGAAATTTTCAAAATCCTTTTTTAGACTCCAAAATATTCTTGCAGGTCAAGACTTTGATGTGATGGAATTTTTTGCACTCAAAATTTGACACAAGAAACATATGTGGATTCAACGCTTTGTCAATTTGTGAGGGCTACAAACAACCTTGGTTCTAGTGGCATGAGAAGTAGAAGAACCAAATGAATGTAGAGAGAGAATTAAGTGGACCATTGTTGCATGACAACTATTAAATTTAATTACATTAATTGACATGTGGGGAAAATGTCTAGAAATTTTTTAATTGCATGTGGCTTACAACAACAATTTGTACTCTCAGTCTGAATTTTTTATTATTTTCAAACTAATTTTATTATTCATATTACCTTTTTCCCTCAGCCAATAAAATTCTCAATAAATAATATTATCTAAATTCTTAAAATATGTTAAAATTATCAAACTTCAGAAAATACAAAAAGGCTGGAAACTTGATTGTTCTATTAATTTTTTTTTGGACATGTCGTGAATGCAATAGTTACCAGCCATAGGCAAGAACTAATAAGAGGCTAAGATAGAACGATGAAAACAATGACATGAAAGGGCTGATTTCTTAAAATGCCCAAATTAAATACTAGTTTTCCTAAGCGAGATGTCTTGGT
Source organism: Chamaecyparis obtusa (assembly GCA_027943335.1). Classification (NCBI taxonomy): domain Eukaryota; kingdom Viridiplantae; phylum Streptophyta; class Pinopsida; order Cupressales; family Cupressaceae; genus Chamaecyparis; species Chamaecyparis obtusa. The sequence goes on along the minus strand of BSBK01007595.1, from coordinate 84,027 downwards.
GAGATCTATGGGAGTGAAACTTCATAAGGTTTGAACCCATGTCCATGATCAGATCAATTTTAATAATGGAGATGACAAATTGTGAAAGAAACAATGCCAAAAGAAAAAAAAAAAAGAAGGTGGATTGTGGATTGTAATCAAATGTTTTCCTTTTTAATTTAAAAATTCACGTGAGAATTTCAATTCTAGGATGAAAATAGATTGGGTGGAATGTAGATGTAGTGGCTGAATGTGAAATGGGTGAGAATCAAGTCTTTAAATGTGAATATGAAGACATCATTAAACATTAAAATGAATCATGAGTAGATAATATGGAAGGCCAAACACAAATTCCTAATTTTAGATGCAAGTTACTAAATCAACCACAACCATAATCATCACAAATGATGTCGATGTAATCACAACTTGTCAGATGAAATTGATTCAATCCTTAACAGAAAGACAAGTGAGATGAGACCAACAATTAAGAAGATATAGAGCAGTTTCATTAGTATAAAAATATGCCGCACTAGAGTATAGGGAACATCAGCTTAACAAATACCCAAACATTTAGTAAAACACAAATCCAATTAGTAGACTCCAGACATTCTAAATTTCTCCTAGAATAATTAAATGGAATCCCTCATAATTCATAAATAGAGATATTTCAATGGGAAAATGGCAATACAAGAGATGGTTAACATAATAGAGATATGCTAAAAAATATTAATCATTGGTTCAAATGTTGTATTGTCCTGTGAATGCATTGCTTATGAAAAAAGAAGCTCAAAAATGTTTGGAATGGGATATGGACATCCTTTAATGTATAATAAAGGTGCATTTTTATCAAGTACAATACACTGGGAGATAAAATTGTGAAACACAAACATGGCTGTGAAATTTTAACCTAAGGCTTCAAGGAGACATCATCTCATGGTTTGTGGGGCTTGCAATAGCTTAAGAGAAGAGAAAGGCACAAAAAAAAGATGATAACGAGAGTGATAGAAAACATGTTCATTATGTATGCAAGGTCTAGAATCATTGAAACATACCTAGATCCATGATAATGGAATTAATTATTATGGTAAAAAAATGAATGTGTTATTAAAAAAATTATAAATGATCTACATATACAAGTATTCACAAGAATGTTTCTATAACAAACAAAGAGAGGGAAATAGAAATATTCTAAAGAGAGAAAAAATAAAGTTTCCATATTGAACAGTGAGAGAATATGGAAACATAAAAGAGGAGTGACCATTAGAGATAGAAAAAAAATCTACAGAAGAGACAAAAACAAAAATACATAGATTTAACTCTAACACCGTCCCTTAATGGCCAATCTAACTTCAAAACATAAGTCTACAAGTGAGTCCTCAGAAGGCATAAAAGGAAGACTCATGTTGATTATTGAGCTTTATTTGTTTTGAATATTAGCTTATGGTTGAGACCCTCACTTCTTCTACTAATTGGAAGCAATGGGAGTCCTTCAATTTTGGATCACATGACAAAATTTGTGTAAATAGTTGCACCAAATTTTCTTATTCTTGGAGATTTTTTTAGACTATGTTGATGACTTAGATTGACATTTATCCTTGTAAAAGGATTGGTCTATAAATTCTTATTCAGAGGATGATGAAGGAGCACTTCTACTAAATTCTTATTTCCAACAATCCTGCTGCAGAACTTTGGTTACAAATCTAGAATTTTGAGGTCAACATTAGTTGCACTCATATTGAGCATATCAAAAAAGTGCTCATAGGGTTGTGGTAGACTTTTCAAAGTCATGCTTTCTATAATATCCTCTTCCTCCATTGTATGCCCAATGGCCTCAACCTGATCTTCGATGTCCTTAATCTTCAGAAGATGTTCCTCTAAGGACATGTGCTCATCCATAATAATAATGAATAGCTGATTTTTTAGAAATAAAGCTCTGATTTTGTCTCATTTCTCATGGAGATCCTTCAATGTAGTCCATATCTTTGTAGTTGTGATGAAGGTTGCTCCCCTTAATACCACAAACACTTAACAGAAATAGAGAAACAACAACAATAATATGCAAGAACAGAAAATTGGCTTCTTATTATCTCCACAAATGTGGAATTACAAACTTTCAGAATTACAATATGCAAAGCCACATGGGCATTCCCTTACAATATTTTGTAGGAAAAAGCCTCAAGTCAATACTCAGATCTACTACCCAGAACTATTCTGAACTGCCTAAGACAATAATACAACCTTCCTTATATAGGCAATTTTCCACTGCCTGGGAAGGTTACAGAATTTTAACCAATAAAGTTGACCAAACTTAGAATTATTTTATTTTACATTTTATTACATCATAGTCAGCTCAAGATAACCTTTGAAACCCGAACAAAATTTTTGAAGAAAATTATTTTCCACCATTTCAGGTGGCCCAACTTTCGAAGACCATAAGTCATCACCAGTTGACCCGATCGGCTATTATAACCCCAATTCAGAAATGCCACGAAGTGCTCTACAGGCTTGACTCATGCAAGTGCCCGTCACCCAAATTTTTGACCTCATCCGGGGCCTCTAAAGCCTTCAAAACTGAGTTCAAAGTTTTTGTACCTGGCTACCAATACCAAAAATCTTCAATATCTTCCAATATACACTTGATATGGTAATGAAACTTTACTGGCAAACTTATATGACCAAAATGAACCTCCAAGAAAGAAATCAGATCATTCTAAGTACATATGAAAATTACCAAAAATAGTAGCTCTGCACAAAATAGCCCTTATTGAATATAAAAATAGAAATATTTTTTTTTTTGGGTGATGCAAGATTTCTCTTACACCCAGGATGCTCCTGCATCAGACACCCAGGGTAATTTGAGAAGTGACCCTGTCACAACTTAGGTGTGCAGAGGAAAACCAAGACGGTTAACCTCCCCCTTTGCTAGCCATGATGAATCTTCAATAGGTCATCCTTTTCATTTGACCAAATACTCTTCATATGTCCTGTTCCTTGTGCTTCTGCCAACACGACTATCCAGTATGTCTTCAATCTCCTTGATATCTAAACTAGTTGCTGGAATACTCAACTGTGCTGCTACAACCTCATCTTCAACACCTCCTTCATGATACTCTCTCAAATCTGAAATGTTAAACACTGGTGAAATATTCAGCTCAGTAGGCAATTCTACCTCATATGCATTTTCTGAATCATGTTTCTTCAGTATCCTACATGGCCCAAACTTCTTCATTTTCAGCTTGTTATATGTACCAACTAGAAATCGCTCCTTCCGCAAATGAACCATGACTTCATCACCAACATGAAATTCCTTATGCCTCCTTTTCTCATCTGCCTTAGCCTTATACTACGCATTCATCTTGGTAATATGCTTCCTCACCTCTTCATGGATGTTCTTCAAGTGTTCTGCAAAATCTTTAGCTTCAGCACTACTTATTTCTCCTTTATCTATCTTTCTCAATTCAGATGCATTTCTTGGACTACTTCCATATACAATCTGGAATGGTGATTTACCAGTGCTCCTATTGACAGAATTATTGTATGCAAATTCTGCCTGTGGTAAAATCCTATCCCATCCTGTTGGCTTATCTCCAACCAAACATCTCAGCAAATTTCCCAAACTTCTATTCACCACCTCTGTCTGTCCATCAGTCTGTGGATGATGTGATGAACTGAACTTCAAATCTGTCTTCAACTTCTTCCACAATGTATGCCAAAAATATCCAACAAACTTAGTGTCCCGATCTGAAACTATGGTCTTTGGCAAACCATGAAGTCTCACTACTTCTCTGAAAAATAATTCTGCTACATGAATAGTATCATTAGTCTTCTTGCAGGGAATGAAATGTGCCATCTTTGAAAATCTGTCAACTACTACAAAAATTGAATCATGTCCCCGCTGTGTCCTCGGTAAACTAAGAATAAAGTCCATACTGATATCCTCCCAAGGCTTCTCTGGTATAGGTAATGGCTGATACAACCCTGTATTCTGCTTCACTCCTTTTGCCATCTGACATACTCTGCAACTCTGTACAAACTTCTTCACATCTTGCTGCAATTGTGGCCAATAATAATTTTCACTAACCAAAGCAAGGGTTTTATCACGACCAAAATGTCTAGCCAATCCTCCGCTATGCTTCTCCTTGATGAGATTCTCCCTCATAGAACTTTGTGGAATGAACAATTGACTCCCTTTGAATAGCACATCATCCTGGATGATGACATCCAACCATTTCATCCTATCTAGAGTAACAGGTTCTGTACAAGCTTTCCAAGCTTCACCAAAATCAGGATCCTCTAGATACAAATTCTTGAGTTCCTTGAACCCAACCACCTCAATCTGCATCTCTGTCAGCAATAGTTGCCTTCTGCTAAGAGCATCTGCAACCCTGTTAGACTTTCCACTTCTGTGTTTCAAAACAAATGTATAACTCTACAAAAACTCAACCCATTTCAAATGCCTCTAATTCAACTTTCCTTGACTATTCAAATATTGTAAAGCTTGATGATCAGTATACAAAACAAACTCCTTAGGAAGCAGATAATGTCTCCACTTCTTTAATGCCTGAACTATAGCATAAAATTCCTGATCATAGACAGAATATTTTCTCTTGGCATCATTTAACTTCTCACTGAAATAAGCAATAGGTTTACCTTCTTAGCTCATAACAGCTCCTATTGCAGTACCACTAGCATCACAATCTAGAAGTGCTAAAATAGGTTGTTCTGTAACTTTGTGTTTCAACAATTGAAAACTCTTTTCTGCCCCATTAGTCCACTTAAACTCTTTTCTATCCTCTCTCATTGTTTCAGTCAAGGGTCCACAAATACTACTAAAATTTTTGATAAACTTTCTGTAAAAGCTAGCTAGACCATGAAAAGATCTTACCTTAGTAGCACTCCTTGGAGTAGGCCATTCAGGGATAGCCTGTACCTTCTCTGGGTCCATTTTTGGACCTTTTGCTGAAACTACAAATCCCAAATACACTAACTCTTTCTTCACAAAACTGCACTTCTTCAAATTAATCAACAATTTCTCTTCTCTCAAATTCTCAAATACCATACAAATATGCATCATATGCTCATCCAATGTCTTAGTAAAGATCAAAATATCATCTAGGTAAACAATGACAAACTTACCCAGAAATTCTTTCAGAACCTCGTTCATGAGCTGCATGAAAGTGCTCGGTGCATTAGTTAGCTCAAAAGGCATGACTAACCACTCATATAGTCCTTCCTTTGTCTTGAAGTCAGTCTTCCATTCATCTCCTTCTCTGATCTGAATCTAATGATATCCACTCTTCAGATCTATCTTTGAGAAATACACAGCTCCACTCAAACAGTCCATAATATCATCCATTTGTGGCAATGGAAACTTGTACTTGATTGTGATCTTGTTTATTACCCTAGAATCTATACACATCCTCCATTCACCATTCTTCTTTGGTGCTAATACCACTGGTACAGCACAGGGACTCAGACTCTCACGGATCAATCCTTTCTGTAACAGTTCATGTACTTGTTTGTTCAACTCCTCACTTTCTGCAGGTGTCATTCTGTGTGCTGTCTTATTTGGCAAACTCGCTCCTGGGATCAAGTCCATCTGATGACTGATCTTCTTGACTGGTGGTAATCCATCAGGCATGTTATCAGATATAATATCCTAAAACTCATTTAACAAATCTGCAACTTCTACAGGAACATCTTCTACTTCCTCTTTACCAGCTTTTGGAATTAGAGCAAAACATACATGCTCATGCCTCATACCATCTAGGAAATTTCTTCCATCAACAAAAGTTATCCTTACATTACCACATACCTTTTCTTCGGTCTCCTTCAATGGTTTTAGCTTATGTCGCACTCCATCCTTTGTCAGGGAATAGGTATTTGCACGACCATCGTGTACAGCACATCTGTCAAATTGCCATGGTCTACCCAATAACATATGACATGCATCCATAGAGATGATATCACATAGTACCTCATCTTGGTACCCACTGATCTTGAACTTTACCAGGCACTGTTCACTAACCATGATCTTGTGGTCATCCTGCACCCAGGCAATCCGATATGGATGTGGGTGTTTCTGTCTCTTGAGCTTCAACTTTGTCACCATCTCTTCTGACACCAAATTGTCAGTGCTTCCACTATCAATAATCACATCACAACATTTACCTTCACATTTGCACCTAGTGCGAAACAGGCTCCTCCTTTGCTCAGGTTCATTCTCACCACTCAACAGGACTCTTCTGTTAATCAACATTTCTTCTCCTTTAGCATCTTCAGAATTTGATGATCTGGCATCTTCATTTACATGTGCAACTCTGGCCTGGCCTTCATTTCTCCTATCTATTCTGCCTTGGCACTGAGGACATTCAAATGCCCTATGACCTTCTTCTCCACAGTGAAAACATGTTTCATGAAAGCCACCTCTTCGAGATCCTTGTCCTCTTCCTCTTCCTCTCTGATCTCTATTATTCTGATCCTAGAAGTGATTGGAATTATTTTCTCACTGATTCTGACTTCTACTGGCCTCATCCTTCTTTTTTGAATCTTCATTTCAGCCACCATATGACCGTCCACTAGATCGTCCACCGCGACCTCTTCCATTTTATCTGCTCTCAAACTTCTTGTTCAGCTTTTCCTCTACTTTTAGGGCAAACTGGTATGCCTCTTCAATACTGTTCATTTGAACCAGATTCAGCTCCTCCTGAATGCTTGGCCTTAACCCATTAAGGTATCAAGCAACTTTCTCCTTATCATCTTCTCCTTTCAGTAGGTCAAGCTCATAATCAACAGGAATGAACTATCGCTTCAATTTATCCACCATCCGATCCCATCTCATGATTTTTTCCTTTCCCCTTCTATTTCACTCCAACTGAATCTCTTGCCACCATATCTTCGCATGACCTTTCAATCTGGCCTTCACAAATTTGACCCTATCAGGATCCTCAACATCTTCATACTAAAATATTCCTCACATTCATTGAACCAGTTGATCAATTCTTCTAGGTTAAGATTTCCAGAAAATGTAGGAACCTCAATCTTAGGTCTTTTCCCAATCTTAGAAATGGCCCAAAAAAGTCTTTCTTCCTCCTAGTTTGCAATTTTGACTTCTCCTTCTTGATATTCTTCTTCAGCTTCATCCTCGCTTTCATCTCTGACATTAAGATTCATTCCTCTACGAATCTCTTCTTGCAATGCTCGCACTTGTCTCTGCAGTGCCCTAACCTTAGGTGTTACAACACCAGCTCTTCTGCCACGTTCCCTTTATGGAGGCATTTTTGTGATGTATGCTGAAACCCTAACCACGGTCCTGGTGCAAACTACCTCACAGTCAGTGATCTATTTACACACTCAAGAACTCCCACTCTGATACCACTTGATGAAGGGTGCTCCCCTTAATACCACAAACACTTAACAGAAATAGAGAAACAACAACAATAATATGCAAGAACAGAAAATTGGCTTCTTATTATCTCCACAAATGTGGAATTACAAACTTTCAGAATTACAATATGCAAAGCCACATGGGCATTCCCTTACAATATTCTGTAGGATAAAGCCTCGAGTCAATACTCAGATCTACTACCCAGAACTATTCTGAACTGCCTAAGACAATAATACAGCCTTCCTTATATAGGCAATTTTCCACCGCCTGAGAAGGTTCCAAAATTTTAACCAATAAGGCCGACCAAACTTACAATTATTTTATTTTACATTTTATTACATCATAGTCAGCTCAAGATAACCTTTGAAACCCGAACAGAAATTTTGAAGAAAATTATTTTTCGCCATTTCAGGTGGCCCAGCTTCCGAAGACCATAAGTGATCACCAGTTGACCCGATCGGCTATTATAACCCCATTTTAGAAATGCCATGAAGCACTCTACAGGCTTGACCCACACAAGCACCTGTCACCCAAATTTTTGACCTCATTCGGGGCCTCTAAAGCCTTCAAAATTGAGTTCAAAGTTTTTGTACCCTGCTGCCAATACCGAAAATCTTTAATATCTTCCAATATACACTTGATCCGGCAATGAAACTTTACTGGCAAACTTATATGACCAAAATGAACCTCCAAGAAAGAAATCAGATCATTCTGAGCACATACAAAAATTACCAAAAATAGTAACTTTCCATAAATAGCAGCTCTGCACAAAATAGCCCTTATTGAATATAAAAACAAAATTTTTTTTTTTTTGGGTGATGCAAGATTGCTCTTACACCCAGGATGCTCCTACATCAAGTTGTCTTATGGAGATCCTTCAATGTAGTCTAGATTATGGAGATCCTTCAATGTAGTCTAGATCTTTGCATTTGCTTCATGGTTACACTCATCAAACTTCTCTAGAGTAGCATCAACTATGATAGGATGAGACATAGTACCTAGAGCAAGTGCCTCAAGGTGTCGGTACTCAAAGATCATCATCATTCTCTACTTCTTGGTGTTGTAGCTCTTTCTATTCAATCACTAACTACATTCCAATAGAAGATTGGTGAGACATGTCATGACACATTTTTTAATGTAAAAAAATATGAATATCTGAAAAGTATGAACTTCAAGGAAGATTGATAGAAGACCTAGAAAAAATGAAAAGAGATCCAAAAGAGAGTGCATAAAACGCAGAAGGAATCTACTATCAGATTCTGAATTTGCTAGCTCAAAAATTGAGGCATAAAAATTATGCACCAGCAAAACAATGAAGGAAACCCAGTTGAGATCTATTAAAACCCACCAAGAATCTACACACAAATTTTGAAACTAATTCAAAAATTAAGAGTTTCGAAAGAAACCCTAGCTGGTTGCAAAAAACCCCCCAAAAAAATTACACAAGCTTAAAAAATGAAGCTATAGGTACAAATGGCTGCCTAGTAGAGAGAAAAATGTGTCCAACATAGTGAAACAAAAAACTTGAGCAGATTTATAAAAAAATGAATTCTTGTAAAATAAATTTTTGAACACACCACGAAAAAAGATTTCAAAATCTTATGAGTCTAAAAATTTCATGAAGAAATTAAAGATTTTCAAAACTTGTTTTGAAAAATAACTCACAAAAATTCAATAATGAAATTATTATGTTTTTAAAAAAATAGCTCTCATACTATACTATGATAAAATAATGAATGTGTTATTAAACAAAGATCATAAATGATCTATATATACAAGTATACACAAGAATATTTTTATAACGAATATAGAGAGAAGAATAGAAATATTCCAAAGAGAGAAAAATAAAGTTTCCATATTGATCAGAAAGAGAATATAGAAACATAGAAGAGTGACAATAAGAGATAGAAATAAATATATGGAAGAGAGAGAAACAAAAATAGATAGATTTAACTCTAATATGAATGACCCCAAAGACTAGGATGATAGACTCCAATCTTTCTTTTATTTATCCCCATGCTCAATCCAATACACCCAAAGAAGGAGAAGGAAATGAGACCAAATGTGATACAAAGGGATACCAACAACAATACAATGTGGAGTTTTGGCCAAGAAGACTCGTGTTAAGAACCCACTTGATGGAAACTCAAAACAAAGGTAGTAATATTGATGGTATAAAAAAAAATCATCGACATAGTATTGTCACGCCCCCACTCTTGAGAACAAAGTATGAATAAAAAAAATGAATCCTCGGATAGAAATGTCATGTAACCAATCATAAGGAAGTTACCAAAATTATTTTAGAAACTTCTTGTTGTGGGATCAAATAGATTTTCTATAAATAAAGAAATGTGTTTAATAACTATTTATTTCATAAATGTCAATCAATTTTATTCAATTTAAATTTAGAAACTTCCTGAAAAGATGTTCCAAGATCTTTTATTAAACTTTTTAATAAATATGAATGAACATTCAATGTCCAATTAACAATAATCAAGTTACTTTAACAATTAACAACACACACACACACACACACACACACAATTGACATTCCATGAGTATCATTAGCTCTAGAAAAAATCAGGAAGTATTCTAATAATAATAATATTATTATTATTATTATTATAACATATATATATATATATATATATATATATATATATATATGTTCATTACAAATATTTTCTTAATTTTACTACTTTTTCTAAATCCTCCAAAATCATTATATATAATATTTATTCTTATCATTTGTAAAATTCATAAATTAATATAATTTAGACATTTAATATCACCTCACATATATAGTTATTAAATGATACTATTTAGTAGCATCTAAAACTAATTAATTAGATTAAATCAATATATAATTAGTATATATTTTTTTATATTAAGGAAAACAAGTTTTGATGAAGGGTGCTCCCCTTAATACCACAAACACATAACAGAAATAGAGAAACAACAACAATATGCAAGAACAGAAAATTGGCTTCTTATTATCTCCACAAATGTGGAATTACAAACTTTCAGAATTACAATATGCAAAGCACATGGGCATTCCCTTACAATATTCTGGAGGACAAAGCCTCGAATTATTGCCCAGATCTACTACCCAGAACTATTCTGAACTGCCTAAGACAATAATACAGCCTTCCTTATATAGGCAATTTTCCACCGCCTAGAAGGTTCTAGAATTTTAGCCAATAAGGCCGACCAAACTTAGAATTATTTTATTTTACATTTTATTACATCATAGTCGGCTCAAGATAACCTTTGAAACCTGAACAAAAATTTTGAAGAAAATTATTTTCTGCCATTTCGGGTGGCCCAACTTCCGAAGACCATAAGTCATCACCAGTTGACCCGATCGGCTATTATAACCCCATTTTGGAAATGCCACGAAGCACTCTACAAGCTTGACCCGCGCAAGCGCCCGTCACCCAAATTTTTGACCTCATCTGAGGCCTCTAAAGCCTTCAAAACTGAGTTCAAAGTTTCTGTACCTTGCTGCCAATACCGAAAATCTTCAATATCTTCCAATATACACTTGATCTGGCAATGAAACTTTACTGGCAGGCTTATATGACCAAAATGAACCTCCAAGAAAGAAATCAGATCATTCTGAGCACATACAAAAATTACCAAAACTAGTAACTTTCCATAAATAGCAGCTCTGCACAAAATAGCCCTTATTGAATATAAAAACAAAAATATTTTTGGGTGATGCAAGATTGCTCTTACACCCAGGATGCTCCTGCATCAGACACCTAGGGTAATTTGAGAAGTGACCCTGTCACGACTCAGGTGTGCAGAGGAAAACCAAGATGGCTAACCTCCTCCTTTGTCAGCCATGATGAATCTTCAACAGGTCATCCTTTCCACTTGACCAGATATTCTTCATATGTCCTGTTCCTTGTGCTTCTACCAATACGACTGTCCAGTATATCTTCGATCTCCTTAGTGTCTAAACTAGTTGCTGGAATACTCCACTGTGCTACTATGATCTCATCTGCAACACCTCCTTCATGATACTCTGTCAGATCTGAAATGTTAAAAACTGGTGAAATATTTAGCTCAGTAGGCAATTCTACCTCATACACATTTTCTGAATCATGTTTCTTCAGTATCCTACATGGTCCAAACTTCTTTATTTTCAGCTTGTTATATGTACCAACTGGAAACCGCTCCTTCCGCAAATGAACCATGACTTCATCACCAACCTGAAATTCCTTATACCTCCTTTTCTCATCTACCTTAGCCTTATACTGTGCATTCATCTTGGTAATATGCTTCCTCACCTCTTCATGGATGTTCTTCAAGTGTTCTGCAAAATCTTCAGCTTTAGCACTACTTATTTCTCCTTTATCTATCTTCTTCAATTCAGATGCATTTCTTGGACTACTTCCATATACAATCTGGAATGGTGATTTACCAGTGCTCCTGTTGACAGAATTATTGTATACAAATTCTGCCTGTGGTAAAATCAAATCCCATCCTGTTAGCTTATCTCCAACCAAACATCTCAGCAAATTTTCCAAACTCCTATTCACCACCTCTGTCTGTCCATCAGTCTGTGGATGATGTGATGAACTAAACTTCAAATGTGTCTTCAACTTCTTCCACAATGTATGCCAGAAATATCCAACAAACTTAGTGTCCCGATCTGAAACTATGGTCTTTGGCAAACCATGAAGTCTCACTACTTCTCTGAAAAACAATTCTGCTACATGAACATCATCATTAGTCTTCTTGCAGGGAATGAAATGTGCAATCTTTGAAAATCTGTCAACCACCACAAAAATTGAATCATGTCCCCGCTGAGTCCTCGGTAAACCAAGAACAAAGTCCATGCTGATATCCTCCCAAGGCTTCTCTGGTACGGGTAATGGCTGATACAACCCTCTATTCTGCTTCACTCCTTTCGCCATCTGACATACTCTACAACTCTGTACAAACTTCTTCACATCTTGCTGCAACTGTGGCCAATAATAATTCTCACTAACCAAACGAAGGGTTTTATCACGACCAAAATGTCCAGCCAATCCTCCACTATGCTTCTCCTTGATGAGATTCTCCCTCATAGAACTTTGTGGAATGCACAAATGACTCCCTCTGAATAGCATATCATCCTGGATGATGAAATCCAACCATTTTGTCCTATCTAGAGTAACAGGTTCTGCACAAGCTTTCCAAGCTTCACCAAAATCAAGATCCTCTGGATACAATTTCTTGAGTTCCTTGAACCCAACCACTTCAATCTACATTTTTGTCAGCAATAGTTGCCTTCTGCTAAGAGCATCTACAACCCTATTAGACTTTCCACTCCTTTGTTTCAAAACAAATGTATAACTCTGTAAAAACTCAACCCATTTCAAATGCCTTTGATTCAATTTTCCTTGACTATTCAAATATTGCAAAGCTTGATGATCAGTATACAAAACAAACTCCTTAGGAAGCAGATAATGTCTCCACTTCTTTAATGCCTGAACTATAGCATAAAATTCCTGATCATAAATAGAATATTTTCTCTTGGCATCATTTAACTTCTCACTGAAATAAGCAACAGGTTTACCTTCTTGGCTCATAATAGCTCCTATTGCAGTACCACTAGCATCACAATCTACTTGAAACAGCTTATTAAAATCTGGAAGTGCTAAAACGGGTTGTTCTGTAACTTTTTGTTTCAACAACTGAAAACTATTTTCTGCCCCATTAGTCCACTTAAACTCTTTTCTATCCCCTCTCATTGTTTCAGTCAAGGGTCCACAAATACTGCTAAAATTTTTGATAAACTTTCTGTAAAAGCTAGCTAGACCATGAAAAGATCTTACCTCAGTAGCACTCCTTGGAGGAGGCCATTCAAGGATAGCCTATACCTTCTCTGGGTCCATTTTTAGACCTTCTGCTGAAACTACAAATCCCAAATACACTAACTCTTTCTTCACAAAACTGCACTTCTTCAAATTAATCAATAATTTCTCTTCTCTCAACTTCTCAAATACCATACGAATATGCATCATATGCTCATCCAATGTCTTACTAAAGATCAAAATATCATCTAGGTAAACAATGACAAACTTACCCAGAAATTCTTTCAGAACCTTATTCATGAGCCGCATGAAAGTGCTCGGTGCATTAGTTAGCCCAAAAGGAATGACTAACCACTCATACAGTCCTTCCTTTGTATTGAAGTCAGTCTTCCATTCATCTCCTTCTCTGATCTGAATCTGATGATATCCACTTTTCAGATCTATTTTTGAAAAATACACAGCTCCACTCAAATAGTCCATAATATCATCCATTCGTGGCAATGGAAACCTGTACTTGATTGTGATCTTGTTTATTGCCCTAGAATCTGTACACATCCTTCATTCTCCATTCTTCTTTGGTGCTAATACCGCTGGTACAGCACAGGGACTCAGATTCTCACGGATCAATCCTTTCTGTAACAGTTCATGTACTTATCTTTTCAACTCCTCACTTTCTGCAGGTGTCATTCTGTGTGCTGCCTTATTCGGCAAACTCGCTCTTGGGATCAAGTCCATCTGATGACTGATCTTCCTGACTGGTGGTAATCCATCAGGTACATTATCAGATACAATATCCTGAAACTCATTCAACAAATCTGCAACCTCTACAGGTACATCCTCTACTTCTTCTTTACCAACTTTTAGAATTAAAGCAAAACACACATGCTCATGCCTCATACCATCTAGGAATTTTCTTCCATCAACAAATGTTATTCTTGCGTTACCACATACCTTTTCTTCAGTCTCCTTCAATGGTTTTAGCTTATGTCGCACTCCATCATTTGTTAGGGAATACGTATTCGCATGACCATCATGTACAGCACATCTGTCAAACTGCCATGGTCTACCCAACAACATATGACATGCATCCATAGATATGATATCACACAATACCTCATCTTGGTATCCACCAATCTTGAACTTCACTAGGCATTGTTCATTGACCATGACCCTGTGGTCATCCTGTACCCAGGCAATCCGATATGGATGTGGGTGTTTCTGTCTCTTGAGCTTCAACTTTGTCGCCATCTCTTCTGACACCAAATTGTCAGTGCTTCCACTATCAATAATCACATCACAACATTTACCTTCACACTTGCACCTGGTGTAAAACAGGCTCCTCCTTTGCTCAGGTTCATTCTCACCACTCAACAAGACTCTTCTATTAATCAACATTTCTCCTCTTTCAGCATCTTCAAAATTTGATGATCTGGCATCTTCATCTACATGTGCAACTCTGGCCTGGCCTTCATTTCTCCTATCTGTTCTGCCTTGGCGCTGAGGACATTCAAATGCCCTATGACCTTCTTCTCCACAGTGAAAACATGTTCCACGGAAGCCACCTCTTCGAGATCCTTGTCCTCTTCCTCTTCCTCTCTGATCTCTATTATTCTGATCCTGGAAGCGATTGGAATTATTTTCTTGCTGATTCTAACTACTACTGGCCTCATCCTTCTTTTTTGGATCCTCATTTCAGCCACCATATGACCATCCCCCAGATCGTCCACCGCGACGTCTTCCATTTTGTCTTCTCTCAAACTTCTTGTTCAGCTTTTCCTCTACTTTTAGGGCAAACTGGTATGCCTCTTCAATACTGTTCATTCGAACCAGATTCAGCTCCTCCTGAATGCTTGGCCTTAACTCATTAAGGTATCGGACAACTTTCTCCTTATCAGCTTTTGCGTAGCCCGTTCTGATGAGAAGTCGATAGAACTCCTCTGTATACTCCTGAACAGATCTTCCTGCTTGCTTCAAACTCTACATTTTCTTCAGTAGGTCAAGCTCATAATCAACAAGAATGAACTGTCACTTCAATTTATCCACCATCCAATCCCATCTCGTGATTTTCTCCTTTCCCCTTCTATTTCACTCCAACTGAATCTCTTGCCACCATATCTTCGCATGACCTTTCAGTCTGGCCTTCGCAAATTTGACCCTATCAGGATCCTCAACATCTTCATACTCAAAATATTCCTCACATTCGTTGATCCAATCGATCAATTCTTCTGGGTTAAGATTTTCAGAAAATGTAGGAACCTCAATCTTAGGTCTTTTCCCAATCTTAGAAATGGCCCGAAAAAGTCTTTCTTGCTCCTGGTTCATAATTTTGACTTCTCCTTCTTAATATTCTTCTTCAGCTTCATCCTCGCTTTCATCTCTGACATTAAGATTCATTCCTCTACGAATCTCTTCTTGCAATGCTCGCACTTGTCTCTGCAGCTCTCTAACCTCAGGTGTTACAACACCAGCTCTTCCACCACATTCCCTTTGTGGAGGCATTTTCAAGATGCGTGCTGAAACCCTAGCCACGGCCCTGGTGCAAACTGCCTCACGATCGGCGATCTGTTTACACACTCAAGAACTCCTGCTCTGATACCACCTGATGAAGGGTGCTCCCCTTAATACCACAAACACATAACAGAAATAGAGAAACAACAACAATATGCAAGAATAGAAAATTGGCTTCTTATTATCTCCACAAATGTGGAATTACAAACTTTCAGAATTACAATATGCAAAGCCACATGGGCATTCCCTTACAATATTCTGTAGGACAAAGCCTCGAATTATTGCCCAGATCTACTACCCAGAACTATTCTGAACTGCCTAAGACAATAATACAGCCTTCCTTATATAGGCAATTTTCCACCGCCTGGAAGGTTCCAGAATTTTAGCCAATAAGGCCGACCAAACTTAGAATTATTTTATTTTACATTTTATTACATCATAGTCGGCTCAAGATAACCTTTGAAACCCAAACAAAAATTTTGAAGAAAATTATTTTCTGCCATTTCGGGTGGCCCAACTTCCGAAGACCATAGGTCATCACCAGTTGACCCGATCGGCTATTATAACCCCATTTCAAAAATGCCACGAAGCGATCTACAGGCTTGACCCGCGCAAGCACCTGTCACCCAAATTTTTGACCTCATCTGGGGCCTCTAAAGCCTTTAAAACTGAGTTCAAAGTTTCTGTACCCTGCTGCCAATACCGAAAATCTTCAATATCTTCCAATATACACTTGATCTGGCAATGAAACTTTACTGGCAGGCTTATATGACCAAAATGAACCTCCAAGAAAGAAATTAGATCATTCTGAGCACATACAAAAATTACCAAAAATAGTAACTTTCCATAAATAGAAGCTCTGCACAAAATAGCCCTTATTGAATATAAAAATAGAAATATTTTTGGGTGATGCAAGATTGCTCTTACACCCAGGATGCTCCTGCATCAAGTTTTGAAGGGACTTGAAACCCTTTACAAGAAGGTCACAAAAGATAGACAAAGACATCCCACTGAGATGAAATGGTTCAAGACCTTAATGAGGATTTTTTTTGAAAGGCTCCCACAAACTAGAACAAACAACTCAAGCAAGGCCCCGAGTAAACCTAGCCAAAAGAAAAACACAAAAATTTAGGATTTTCCTTTATCCCCCTTCTGATGGGATCGAAGGGTCACATCCAAAGAAGGCAAAGATTGCTTGGAATATTTTCCTTTAACCTTGATCTATCCTTCTTCAACCTTAGCAACAACATTATGCCAAACCAATGAGTCCAAACCAGAAGAATCAAAGCCCCCAGAGGAGGCAACATCCTACCCTAAGGCAACCATCAAAGAGCCAAGGCCAGGGAGAGGGACATAGCCTATAGAAGGACCAACAGGGATAGGCCTAGAGGCAGACCCTGCATAAGAACTAGAAGGAATAGGGTCAACAATAGGGTCAGCTACAACAGATAGGGAGGACACCCTAGATGCGGGGCGATCCCTCACACATGATGAAGAAGGAGGAAAATCAACACATACAATAGCTCTATCAACAGAAGCGTGAGGAAGAGGAGAAGACATAGGGCCAGCCTGCTCCACCACTTGTGAAAAACACCGGTGAGAGGACACCTTCTCCATCATATAGTGCTGAGAAGAGACACCCTGCCACCATGAGGAAGTCTTTTTAAATTTTTGAAGCTCACATTGGTCTGAAACATGACCTGTCTTAGCGAGATTCTATAATCAAATATAAATCAAAATAATTATGTTACCTCAAAATGGTTTAAATAAGAAATTTGTTGTAATCAGTACTTTCATAATAATAATAATAATAATAATAATAATAATAATAATAATAATAATAATAATAATAATAATAATAATAATAATAATAATAATAATAATAATAATAATCATCATCATCATCATCATCATCATCATCATCATCATCATCATCATCATCATCATCATCATCATCATGATATAAGCATCTCCATAATATGAATTATATTAGATTATCTGGATGCAAACAACATCCTACTACATAAAACCATAGTTCTAATGCATATTAGTTGTAACAATTACTCATCATATGAAAGTGGTTAATATCAAAAGTAAAAATAATCAAAATGCTAAGTATATATAAACAAACTCATGTACCACCTAGAGAATACAAATTCTAGATACACATACATGTCACTTGGGAGGGTATTGCAAAAATAAACAAGGAGTCCTCATACTCAAAATACTGCACCCACTTCCCAAATTTAGAGGGTATGGTGATCTTGGTAGTTAGAGCCCGATCTTTCTCTACAAGCACCCAAAATCTTGCAAATAAAAAGAATGTTTTAAACTTAATAATCTTATTCATAGCACTTTATTTTCCAAAAATAATTGGCAATTATCTTAAAAATTATTTTCATTACAAAACTCCAATGTCAGCTCAAACAATTAATATTTTTTTCCCTTGTTTCAACTTGTAGAAGGGAAAATAGTTGTTTGCTATTTGGGTTGGAGGCTAAGACCATTTGAAACCATAAACTAAGGGCCTTCATACATACTCCTTGAACAATATTCTTGGAAAGAAAAGGTAAAAAGGAAAAAATAATTCATTACAGTAGAAATCTTTACTTCAAAAAATCTTTTCTAAACTCTATGCATCCATCTTCTAATAGTATCAATATTGGGACGATTCCTAGAAAATCTCTCGATAAGAGAACTCCTAAGATAATTAATCAAACCAATAAGAATGGAGTTGAGAACATCAAAGTATATCTAAGAATCCTCCATATTCATACAATCACTTGTCCACATAGAAAAACTAACTGAAGGCTCATTAAGTAATGTTACAAGATATGGACCATTAGTAACAATTGTAGGCCAAAAGTTAACAACCAAAGGAGAAGCTGAAAAAATAGTAGATCTTAAAACAAAGTTGAAACTAGATCAAAAGGGATATTGCCTTCAAGTAAGGCTATAGAGGATTTGATAGGAACAACAACCTTAGGCTCAAAAGTAGTCATCAAAGAAGTAGCTTTGAAAATAATAGAGATAGAACTAGACTTCAAACTCTCCAAAGGGATATCCACCTAATAAGACTTATCAAAATTATTTCTGACATTCATAGCAAGAAGAAAATGGACCAAGAGAAGGAGAAAGAGATCCTCTTCTCACACCAAAAATCTTGTCATCCTTCCTAGTCTCCATCATTGGCACCTTGACTACTTATTATCTTTTTCACAAGCCTCAAAAAATAGATTCATGAGGAACACATCCTCATCATCTAAATCATCTAGATAGTGGACTTCATTATCCTTATAGAAAAAAGTCTCCTTTCTATAAGAAGAATTCCTAATGGCCTGGAAATGCTTAGAAACAACCTAAAAAATAAAAGAGCTAGTTGCCAAATTTATAGAAAACAAACCATCATCAGCTGCCTTGAAAGCATCTTCTTCATCCAGATCATCAATCTTAGCAATTGCATCACCTAATCCCCCACCACTACCACTTTTAGAGAAAACCCTACCATTTTGTTGCACATAATTCCTTTGCCAAAACCCATCACAACCCCTCCTTCATTTACATATTCATTTACCTCCTCTATGTCTAACACCCTTGTACAACTTCCATCTCTCCTACCACTCATTTTCTTGTTCTCCACTTCCTACATACAATCCATCTCCCGCTCCATGTGAATCCTCTCATGCTCACACCCATTTATAAAAGTCATCCATAAGAATGAAATAAATTACATTTATAATATTTTATTTCATGTATATTTTCCAAAATTAGAGATGAAGACTACATGGAATATAGGCTATGAGTATTTTAATTATTTAATTAATTATAAAGAATAAAACTTTAAGTTTGAAGAAATTTGGGTTATTTAATACATATTAGATATTCATAGAGTTAATGGTGAATAAAAGTTCTTTTTCCATGTGTGTCTTGATTTTAAGAAAAGTATTATTATTAATATTTTATTTAATCATGGATTTATATAAATGAATTCATTAATGTTAGAAGTTTTAATTAGAGATATTTAATAAATAAATCTTATATATTTATTGTAATTATACAAATATAGTCCAAATGATCAATATGTCAATTAAATTTGATGTAATTTAGAATTAGTCTTTCGAAAGTCCATTTAATCTTAACAATTTTTTTACATCACTAGACATGTATAATGTAATAGAATTAATACAAGTGCCACATAGTGGCTGGTACTTGCAGGATTTAATTATAATTTTAGTTGTAGATAAATTTAAATGTATTTTATTATGTTTATTATAAATCTAGGTAAACGTAGTTCTAATATTAATAAATGTATTTTAATTAATTATAAAATTTGATTATAATAATGATTTTAGTTTATATAATTTTAGATGTAACAATAAGTAATTATTTTTCATTATAATTATTTTAATAATATAAATTAGAAATTGTAGTTAATTTTATTTTATTCTTATGTTTATTTAAATTATTTTGAAATGTATAACAATAAAATTTATTTCTAATATAATTATAAGTTAAAAAAAATATAATTTAAATATATTTTAAATAATATTTTATAATTATTTATAAAGTTAAACAAAGTTATTATTACAACTAATAGTAATTTTATAACTATTTATAATTACAAATCATTTTACATATAAATTAAAATTAAAATTAGAATTAAAAGTAAAATTAATTATATAACTAAAGTCAAGTATCTTGCAAGTAGAAATACATTCGTCAAATGAGATCATAAAAAAATAATTTTTAGATATTATAAAGTTAAAAAAAGCACATCTATATTTTGAGAAATGAAAAATGTATAATGAAATATTAAATATAATTTATTTTGATTCGTGCACAAGAGTTCATTTAATCACTAGTTAAGATACACAATTCAAAATATAATTGATACAATAGTACTTAGCCTACCGGCAAGTACTAATAAAAGATGTGATTTGTTGTTGACATCAAAATAAAAAGTGTCGTTATGTAAAATATGTATGTTGTATTAAATTTAATAAATATAGGTTTGAATTACTTAACCAGTTTTCTAGTTTTTTGTTAAATGATAATGCTTATGTTTGGTGAGCCCCTTCTCCACTTGCATAATAGACAAGTATAAAAAGTATTTTGGTAAACCAAATATTAAGAAACATTATCTAGTACACTAAGTACATGTCATATAAGTATTTTAAAGTAATCTAGATTATTAAATTATTTGGACAAAAATGCTACAACCTATCTTTAATTTTTACATTAGATAATTTAAAAATATTATTTTTTTATATTTGATTAAAAAATATTATTTTTTATATTAAATGTATTATTTAGTTTAAATAAAATATTTGAAGTGGAAGGAGTATCTCAAAGGAAACAACGAACTCTTCAAATTCCTGAATGAAAAGTGGACTAACCTATTACTATCAAAACGCTTATAAGATGGAAAATGACTCTGCTAGACTAACCTGTTGCTATCAAAATGCCATCATCTGAAATTAATCATTTACATGTTGTCCACTTACGGAGATTTAAAGTACTTAAATTATTTGAAACATGAGTTCATGCATATCCCAAATGATTCTTAGAAATTACCTGCCTGAATGCTTCGTTTGGAAAGCTGGATGATCTGACACGGACATTTGTTTTTTCCCTACCAGATACAACACTGACCACACGTTTTCATGCATTTTTGACATAGAGCTGATAGATTCTTTTTATTTTGTTGTCTATTATACAATTAGTTTGTGTCGGTAGAAACGATAGAAATCTCCTGTTTTCCAGTCACGTTTCACGTTTTCTTGTTCTTGGATCATATCTCCAGATTTTTGAAGAGCTAAAATCAGTTGATTAGGAAATATTTTTTTATATTTATTTGGTTTCATTATTTTAATTAATAATAATATTTAGAGTTGTTGGGATTCTTTAAAGATTATACCAATGACTTTATGAGATATTGCAATTGAAAAAATGGTAGTATAAGTGGAGAGCTATTTTAGAATATAAGATTTAGTGAATACTTTTGATAGATAAAAGCAGCAAGAGGGCGTTAGCCCATAACAGAAACTAGAGGTACATTAACAACATGTTAATGACACTAGCCGAAAGAAAATTCCACGATGAAGTCAAGACTCTAAACATACTTTCCCCTATCAAACACAAAAATCACGATGCTGGCAAGCCAAAAAATAAAATCAGACCTACAGCTAATAGTGTTCAAATTGTAAGCAAACCAGAGCCACATCGGGCTAGTCTTAAAACAGTAGCAATTGACAAAACCCCCAAAAACAACACTGGGGGAAACCGACCAGTAATTGAGCAAAATAAAGATCCCCATAATTAACTACTTTTGCCCCCAACTGCTTAGACAGCAGCGTATTTGACCACTCTTCCAGCAAAAATAATCGTGTTTCAATTCAATTTTATTTTTATAATTACACAGTTTCTCAAAAATAAAATTGATGTTTAAATATATTCACAAATTATAATACATAATTCAAACATTACTTTTGACAAGTAATTTTTTAAACATTTAACTATATCTTTTCAACTCTTATTAATGATAAACTAACATATTATAATTTAAACAACATATATAAAAGAACTTAAATCTTATATTTATAATTTTTAACATCATACAATATTAAATATATTTAAATTTACATAATGATTATAATCTTCTCATTCTATTAGAAGATTAAAGTTGTACCTAGACAAAAATTTTAGTTATTAAAATTTAAAAAAAAACATATTTTTAATTTAAAATAAAGTTGTTATTTTAAGAAGGGGGATTTTAAAAATATTTCAATACAATTTTGTTTTGAATTTGATAAAAAGACAATTTTATGATTTTTAAAGATGGTGGAAAACTTTATGAAATAATGTTATTGTTTTTTAAAATTGGAATTGATTATATTGTAGTATTTGTTTTTAAAGCTACAATTTATATTTTTTTAATGAAATATTTTAAATAAGATTTGATTGCAATTTTGAAGCATAGTTTGAAACTTTTAATAATTCATTAAAAAGAGTTTTTTGGTAAAAGAAATGTTCATAAAGTTTAGATTGAATAAATTAGAGAAAAATATTTTCTTAGTATAGTTTCTTATTTGTATTATTTAATTTTTCTATTTATTTTATTATGTTATATAGTTATATAAGTTAATGAAGAATTAAATTATTTATTATAGAAAAGAAAATATTTTTTATAAAATATATAAATAAGATTTTGTAATTATTAAATCTTATATATGCCAATGGATATGGGTATAATTTATAGATTAAATTTATATTAACAATTTATATTAACAATTATATTTTAAAAATTAATAAATTTGTTAATAAATATATTAAAAATAACTTTATATCCCAAATAAAAAGATTATGTAACAAATTATTCAATATAATATCTTAACAACTTTTAATACAAATAAATTTTAATATCTTAATTATTTTCATAAGAACTAATAATAATATTATTCATGAGTACAAGATTTTTGAATTTAAAGGAAGACTTTATAAAACCGAAGTTAGGTATTATAAATTTTATTTCATGTATGGAAATATTCACCGAAAAATTACCCATACTGAACTTTACAATCCTAAACAAATATTTCTGAGAAATCCACCCTTATCACTCAAAGTTTTTTAGCCAATAGAATGAATGAAAAATACTACTACAAATTAGAAAAGTTAAATATCTTGTAGTTTACTTAATCAAATATTATGATATAATATAATTTGAAAAATATTGAATTTTGATTTGTTCAAATTTACTAGTTTAATCACTAGTTAAAGACATGTCAATGCCTATAGTTCTACAGCCTACGACGGGAACTAAAAATCATTTATAAAAAAATGTAAAAATGTGATCTTTTATTTTCATGAGAAATTGTAAGATTTTCCAAGTACATAAGATAAGATATGATAATAATAATGGAGGAAACTGTCAACAATGTGAACAAATATTGTTGTGAACATAAATCATTCATCAATGCTTACTAACATTGAGAGTGTAAGGTGTTTAATAATCAAGTTCAAACAATTTGAAGATATTTGCATCAGTTAAAGGTAGCTCTACTAGTGGAAGAAACAATGTGCATTTTGACAAGTGTTTAAATATTGTAGATACTCTAGATTAAACAAGGAAGTAATATATATTCTTTGAAGCAAGGTCCTTCTAGAAGAACTAGAGGCCCTCTAAATAGTTTATGATTATAAGGGAGATAATTGATTTCTATAATGAATTAATTAACAAACACCTGAAAAAGATATATATTTTGAAAAAACTCTACAAATTTTCTTTTTAATATTTTTAACTAAAAGAGGGGTAAAAATTTAATTGAATACCAAAGAGAACCGAACAACAAAGGAAACAAGAAAAACTAAAGAGATTTATCCTGGTCTACAAGTTGAGCCAGCCTATGAGATAAGTCATGAGGAAGCATCCTATGATCCACAATATTCTAATCTAGCACATGCTCGGAAGCCCATTTAGCTAAGCAATCAGCCACCCTGTCCCACTCCCAAGGGATATGTGTAAAAGACACAGAATCCAGAGAGTT
The DNA here is from genome assembly GCA_027943335.1 of Chamaecyparis obtusa. Classification (NCBI taxonomy): domain Eukaryota; kingdom Viridiplantae; phylum Streptophyta; class Pinopsida; order Cupressales; family Cupressaceae; genus Chamaecyparis; species Chamaecyparis obtusa. Next base: position 59,803 of record BSBK01007595.1, on the reverse strand, counting down.
GCATAACTGAATAATCTATTGGATAACCAAAGCCAAATGCCAATCCACATCCTGAAGGTTCTACCTATTCAATAAATTCACAACCACCTGTGAATCAGTCTCATAGATAGTACTTCTCCAACCATGCTGACAACATTGTTCCACTGCAACCAAAATAGCAAGGGCTTCCATGAGGTTATTTGTATGGTAACCCTTGTAGATAGAGAACAGAAAATAAACATCCCTAGAGCTATCACATCCAACTCCCCCAATACCAGTCGGTCCCAGATTTCCCTGAGAAGAACCATCAGTGTTAATTTTAAGAACTCTAGGCTGAGGAGGAGTCTAATGCCCCTTGTGATTAACCCACTAGGAGTGTTGTCTAGTTTTATTCCTTGCCCAGCAATGGGGAAAAGAGGGAATACCACCCTGAAGAGGAAAGGAAAGGCGTGAATAAATACCAGCATCACCAGGGTCCAAACCTCCATCAAAGTCACATTTTTCCAGAAGCATTTCATGAAGAGAATGAACAATTTTTCCCCATAGGTGATTGACCCCCAGCTGCACCCCATGAAAGATCCTCCTATTTCTCTCAAGCCAAACATGCCATAAAATAAAGGAAGGGCCAATATTCCAAGCAACCTGAAGAAAAGAGGTAGTGGAAGGAGGATGACCTAGACAGTCCCAAAAATCCAACAAGGAAGAGACATGCCAGCAAGAGCAACCCTACACACTCCACCAGAAGTGCCAAAGCTGCTTGACAAAAGAGCACTGGAAAAAAAGGTGGGAAATAGTCTCTTCACTATTGCAGCATAAGACACAAATGGAGGGCCCCTAGAAGCCTCTCTTGCAAAGATTCTCCCAAGTAAGACATCGATTATGCACTAGAGTCTAGAGGAAAAAGTTACACTTAGGCCAAGAAAAGCTATTCCAAGCTTTCTTCCACCAAGAAACCTCTACCTTTCAAAATAGCTGCTTAGTTAGCACCAGGTACCCTAAAGAAACATAATACTTGCCCAAAGAAGCAACTCTCCAAGCCAACACATCAGGTTCCTGCAGAGAGCTACACTCCCTAGAGGCCAAGATCTAAGAAAGCTCCAACCGATTCCCCAGAGAGCCACCCGGCAGCCATTCAGAAGAGTTCTTCCATCTATAACCAATAGCAAGGCCCAAGTTATGAGCCACCTTATACCATCCATCCAAAAGGAAAAGATCACAGAGGGGCTATAAGTGTGGATGAGAAGACAAGAGAGGAGGATACCCATTCCAGGAATCGCTCCAAAACATAGCCTCAGTGCCTCTGTTACAAATCCAAAAAAGGCTTCTCTTCACCAGGTGAGCCCCAATCTTGAGAGTATTCCACACCATAGAGCCTCTTCCCTCAAGAGGAAATTTGGAGACATCTGAAGGCTCAACACCAGGAAAATACTTATGTGTCAGGATACGAGCCCAAAGTTGAGACTAACTGGAGCACCAAAGCTAATAGAGCTTGGTAGCAAGAGCTTGACTACTCAAGATAGTAGAATGAAGGCCAACGCCACCTTCCTTTTTAGGCCTACATATAGTATCCCAATTGATGAGGCTCCATTTTGAATTTTGCAAATTGCCACTCCAAAGAAATTGGTGAGAAATAGCATCAAATTCCTTAAGAAAATACGTCAGAACAGCCTAAACAATTAAATTGCTAGTGTTTTACTAATGACTTCCTTATCAACAAGATCTTGAAATTATAAAATTTAATTTTCAATAAAACTAGAGGCATATTTCCCTAAAGAAGATAAGTATGCTCAGTTATATGAGAGCAATATGTTAGATAAGAAGTTAAAGTTAATAAAACACAATCGAATATTATTGTTATACACTGAGTTTGCGCCTTTGTCTCAAGCTCTCTTGGTCTTGATAACTCAGTATAACATGGGAATCATCTCCAGGTTGTGGGACCTTTGCTAACTGAGATGAGACCTCTAGGTTCTAGGCTGGTTCCTCTTGGATAATCACCTTAATTTTCTTCTTGACATGAAAGTAAAACTTTTGGAGGGAAAAGGATAGAAGGAATGCTTGCAAGGGAAATGACTTGAAAGCAAACTACCTACTAGGTGATGCACCGAAATTAGGGTTTGGATCTCAGTATAGAGGAATGAGACCAATGGAGAAATCAAGTCTAATAAGTCACAACTCACTAGATAGGCTTGCATAAGTGTTTCATAGGAGGGTCTGAACAAAAGACACAACTTCTGACCTGCAAGAAAACATCATTTTCTGCAACTAGGTGTAGGAATGAGACAAGACCGCTAGGGGTTATAGTATACCCACAAAACATCTAAATCAGATCAGACATAGTAACACACAAAATCACTGAAAATGAGAGGGACTAGGAATCCCAGTTTCCATTAACAGCATTCATAAACTTCAATCCAATAAGAGATAATCAAGACAGTGAAGACAGGGATAGAACAAATATCACAAGTACCTCAAGAATGCCTTGATCATCAATGGGAGATTACAAAGAGTAGAAGAACCAGAGGGTAGAACAAATACCACAAATGGCTTTCTAAGAAAAGATGACTTCCTTACAAAAGTGGGCTTCTCTCCTTTACAAAAATAAACCCCTTGAGCACTAAGGCTCCACAAAACAATATATACAACACTCACTACCCACAGGCAGGAGTCCAAAACTGACCTAACCAGAGCTACAAATTCTTACAATATAATAATAAACCCTAAAGTACAAGATAACATCAAATTCACTAAGGACACCCAACAATCAGATCATATCTTCTTTTGCATGCATCCATCTTGTATTGAGCTCACCTGCAGACACAACAACCTTGACTCAACTACCCACCTGCAACTCTACTAAGCCATGAAGGCTTCAAATCTGATCTCATAGATATTTCTATTTTCAATAATCACCGTGCAAAAGGTGGTGACAATCCATTGAGCATTTCACATGACATGGTACCCTACAAAATCCATGGCACTGACAATCAGATCATTCATCATTATCCTTCCAACTATCCCTATACTAAAGAAATCAATTCCAGCTACCAAACTGTCACGCATGGCTGTCAAAATGCAAAACCCTAGCAGAAAACTAGTGCAAAAATTTAAATTTGAATGTTAATGGCTAGAAGGGAATCAAATTAAAATGCAACCATCAATGAAAGACCCTTCCCATCAAATAAACGGTCATGATGCACCCTAAAATCACTTAAAATCCCCTTCTGATAGGTCAAGACCACCGTGGAAGTCAACAGCCAATGAAATGTGAGCAAATCAGCATGAGGACCCACCTTGACTTTTCTCTTCTTTAAGTCACAAAGAACTCTTTTAAACCCTTGGCCCAGACCCACCACTTGGCAATCTGATGACTATCTTAAAATCTCATGTGTCAGAAAAACCGTTCATGAAGATACGCCAGCCATTGATCTTCATCCTTCTGACATCCCTGCAGACATCTGACAGGGCCCCACTGCAACATCCAAGCCATCGCTATGTGGACCAATGAGAAATGAGCACATCATCATCTGAGGACCCACCTGTAAGGCTCTAACAAAAAGTAAGATCGACGGCTAGCATATCTTTGCGTAGGGTTTTTCTGACACATGAGATTTTAAGATAGCCATCAGATTTCCAAGTGGCAGGTCTGGGCCCAGGGTTTAAAAGAGATCTTTGTGACTTTTATACACTGATTTTGCACCTTTGTCTCAAGCTCTGACACCAGCCTATCCGAAGATACGCCAACCGTTAGATCCTCATAACCGGGACCCCACAAATTTAGACCACCAAAAGATTTAGCGATTATGTGACTAAAGAGAAGGTAACATTTTCTAGGTCGCAAGAAGTTAAATGGTGATTGGGAAATACTTAGCGATTATGAGAATTGATGTATTCGCTAAGTTGCTGAATAAAAAGGGGACTGCTAGAAAGAAATAGAGAACTGGCGACTGGGCCAATGGGAAATTAGTGCACATGGGAAATGTAAACCTTTAGTGGCTGAAAAAGGTAATGAAGAATTATAACAAGCCAAAGGGTTTTGAGGGTTTTAAAAGGTTCCCAACACAATGGCTAGTTTTTTGAATATTTTGACCTATAGACCAGGGACTTGAAATAATTGTAGAGGCCAGGAAACAAAACATGAAGCCATGAAACTTTCAGAGATGCTCGGCAGGAGTAAAACAAAGACTTTAGAATAGATTTTAGCCAAATTTGCATGGATATGAAAATTAAGGTAACATTTTGGCGATTTCTGCTGGGTATCAGCCCACTAGACATTGATCAGTGGTCTTGAAAAATCCATTCAGCATGGGGTCATACTGAACACAAAATTTTGACAGAGAGGCAAAAATGGAACTGAGGAACACAACTGTGCATGAGTACTTCTTGGAAAGAAAGAAACTAAGCTAGAAAACTAGAATAAAATAGGAGAAACTAATCTAACCTAAACTAACCAATTTACAAAAATGGTTAAACAAAACCGTTCACTGGTATGTTGAAATAGCTACCCCTCCTTATTAGGATATTTTGAATTGGACATATGAGGATAACTATGAAGATATGAGGCACACAAAAATTTGTCAAATAATTATTAACTGCCTTTGCAAAAATAGGATCAAGTTTACCCACCTCAAATGGATCATATGGAGGTGTCTCAGTGAACTCCTTTTGGGTGAAATATCTGATGGGGCAACCTCTTGAAAGCTTGAAGGCAGGACCTCCTTTGATTGCTTCTCCTTTTATTTTATGGTTGTCCTCCACCATGGGTAGCCATGTCAACTCATCATCTGTGGATAGGGGACTGTCATCCTCCTCAACTTTTAAACAAGCCAAGAGCTGATCAAAGTTGTCAATACCCTGAAGTTCTGGAACTAGCTCCAACTCTTGCTCATGTAGCATTCTCTTAGAAAGAGAGCAATCCAAAACTAGGCCTCCTCCTATAGGCACATAACTTTGAACCTCCACTCCAAGGAATAGGGGTTCATCATTCAATTTGTTACAAAAGACCTCTATGATATTGGAAAAATCATACTCTTCAAGGCTTTTGTCTATGTTCTTTTCTTGGAAAAGCTCTTCCATAACTTTATCATTTGGCTCAACAAAACAAGGCATCTCATCTAATAAAAGTGCAATGTCCTCTTCTATATCAACCTCATGTTGATGGTGAACCTTTTGTTATGATTGGTCTTCAACCATAGGTAATGGCATGGTCCCCTCTTCATCATCAACAAAGAGGGGAAGCTCCCTAAACAACTCTACCAAGCGCTCAAGCTGGGCATCAATCTCCATCTCCTCATCTTGCTGGCTTACTTTACCGCAGTCATCATTCAGCACTGCCACCTCAGATGTCCTCCCCTCATGATCACATGAAAGTTCATTTACTACCAGTCCTTGCTCAGACACCAGACTAGTGTCCTTGCAAAGGCTTGGCACTTGACAACCAGGGGGCAGAGTCCATTGGGGAATCCAAATCACCTCATCATCCTAAGAGACCAGAGGGATCTCTTGGGATAACTCACTTCTCTGAATAGGCTGCTCTTGTAGAGTGGTAGGCTGAATCTCAAGCACAGGCTCTTGAAAAGAATTTTTTGCCTTGAAACTTGGGATATGAAATTGAGGGGGCTCAGAGGGAGACATAGAAGGCATACCCATCTTGAAGCTTGGAAAAATAAAGGCCCTATCATCTTGGGGTTGGTCCCTTGCAGTCGGCTCTATCTCAATATAGTCTTTAGGCTGTTGCAGACCACAATAAGGTTGCAACCACTCCAAAAGAGGCTCAGATTCTTGAAGGGTGCTCCTAAAACTTGGAAATGAGTGCTTTGTATGCTCTTCAGGTGTAGGCTCTTGAGGCAAATGGGTCCTCCAGCTTGGGATTTTAGGTCTAAGAGCCCCTTGTTGAGCAATTTGTGATCTCAACCTTGTTGTCTCAATGTCAGCTCGATGTCTGATCGCTTCTTGGAATTTTTTTATTTGTTGCTCATCAACAAGAGTCTCTTCCGCTTGGTAAGAGATGAACCCTTGCTCATAACTCTGAGCTTCCATCTCCTGCTACTCCTTGATCTCAGACACTTGCTTAATCAGATCAAGCAATAGATTTTTGGTCTTTTCTTTCTCTTTTATGAAGTTTGAGCTCTGAGTCTGTTTCCAATTAGGTTGATAAGGGGTGGGTGGGTGGCAAGCATGATAGGGGAGTTGCCCCTGCAACTTTTTTTGTGCCATTTGTGCCCATGATCCTTCTTGGCAGAGGGCTATTTCATAATCTTGCACAAGGGCAAAATCATTTGGGGCATGTTGGATGTATTGATACCCTTGAAAAGTATGAAAGCTTGGGGTAAAAGCAGGCTTTAGGTGGATTTGATAAGGCTGATAACTAGCCCATTGAGCATTATTCTCATAACAAGATGGTGTGTAGCTTGACTGTCCATAATAACTTGACATGTCTACTCATGCAATTAGCTGGGATTTGAATATGAAAGATTTGAAACATACCAGCACCTAATCTCTGAAACTAGTAGACCTTCTAGAGTCACCAGGTATGCAACAAAATGAGCTCTTCTAGGTCTGTAGCATGCTATCAGCATATCAGAGATAACATACCTTGAACATGAATCTGAACTTCAGTCCCATCGCGTGTGCCAGAATTGTTATACACTGAGTTTTCACCTTTGTCTCAAACTCTGACACTAGCCTATTCGAAGATATGCCAACCGTTAGATCCTCATAACTGGGACCCCATAAATTTAGACCACTGGAAGATTTAGTGATTACGCAACTAAAGAGAAGTTAACATTCGCTAGGTTGCAAGAAGTTAAACGGTGATCAAGAAATACTTAGCGATTATGAGAATTGATGTATTCACTAAGTCGCTAAATAAAAAGGGGGCCACCAAAAAGAAATAGAGAACTAGTGACTAGGCCAATGGGAAATTAGCGCACATGGGAAATGTAAACCTTTAGTGGCTGAAAAAGTTAATGAAGAATTATAATGGGCCAAAGGGTTTTGAGGGTTTTAAAAGGTTCCCAACACAAGGGCTAGTTTTTTGAATATTTTGACCTATAGACCAGGGACTTGAAATAATTGCAGAGGCCAGGAAACAAAACATGAGGCCATGAAACTTTTAGAGATGCTCGGCAGGAGTAAAACAGAGACTTTATAATAGATTTTAGCCAAATTTGCATGGATATGAAAATTAGGGTAACAATTATAGGAGGACAAACTTTTGCCCCGTATAATCCATGTGGATTGGGAATCTGATTGGGAAAGGTAATATTTAATCTATTAAAAATTACCCTAAGTTTTCTTACACCACGCATCCAGTATTAAATATCGAGCACGAATGTCAATGAAAGCCCAACAAATAGGCAATTACTCCCGTGCAAAGAGGGGGTAATTTTTTCTCTCCTTTCAAACTAATCTAATGTTATTTCTATATAATGCAATATTCAAAGGTGAATAGTGAATAATTCGTACTGAATAAAAATTTAATCTTAATTTTGAATATAAATTTAATCTTAATTTTAATAAATTTATTATAATATATAAGATATTTTAATTAATTATAAAATTATATAATTATAATATTTTATATAATAATAATTGTAGTAATAAATAATTTTTTTAATTATAATTATATAGATAATTATTGATTGCAAATTATAATTAATTTAAACCTTAATCTTAATTTTATTTGTAAATATAACAATAGTGCTAATTTTATTTTATTGATATATATTTTTTATTACATATGATTAATATTATTATATATACAATTTGAGCAATAGTATGAAATTGTATCAAATAGTTTTAATAGATCAATATGATACATTATGAACTTTTAATAATGTCAAAATGAATTAAAAAAGATAACCAATTATAAGTAACTTACTTCATATTAGGGATATTGTAGCATACTAACTCAATAAATAAATAATTTATTCAATATTTTGAAATAAATTTTAAAATAAATTATAAAAATATACAAATTACAAAATTTAAGAAACTTATTTTAATCTTTGATTCTCACTGACCATTAATATTCCTAAAAAGAAATATGATTCCAAGATAACTTCACATAAGAAACAAGAAAATTAAATGAAATAAGTGGAAAAACAATAAATAACAAATGTGGTAAATTTTAATTGGTTCACTCCTGTAATAAGACTTCAAATGCATTCATCCAATGAGATGATCAAAAATTAATTTCTAGATATTATAAAGTTAAATAATTTGCATCTATATTTTACAAATGAAAAAACTTATAATGAAATATAAAAAGGAATTATTTTCATTGGCGTAGAACAGTTCATTTATTCACTAGTTAACATCAAAAACACAAAAATGGATACAATAGTACTTAGACAAGTACTAATAAGTCATTTGTACAATATAAAATTTGGCTACATGCTATGATACAACACAAGATGAATATGCTTAGAGATACTAAAAAATTTAAGGCTCAAAAATTTCAAAAGCATCCAAACTAAATCGCATAAATAATAAAAAATCATATAAATTATAATTATAATATATTTACCAGGCACGAAAGAGTATTGCTAGCTCAAAGAATAGAAAAATATTTTTTATTTTCATGTTCATATTTTTTTCTCTTTGCTTTGAATATGAGCACCTCCTAAAATAAAGAGTATCTAGTTGTAATTTTAAGTGCTGCAATTTTATATATTCTATGATAGAAGATACTAAAAAAAATTGGATTTCCAAGAAAAAATAGGGATAAGAATGCGAAAGAAAGTTACTTTCCAAATTAACATTAAAAAAAGACAGGCTATGCAGGAGGCTATTCTGAAGATGGAGGCCCTTCAGAAGAAGGCGAAAAAAATGATAGAAAATACCTAGTCTATCTGTTACTTTCTTTTTTGTCTTGCTGGTTTCTTGTCTAGCTATTATTGTTTCTTGTTGTGTTTTTTCTAGCAGGATGTTCCTTTTTAGCCTTTTTTGGCTTTTCATTGTTATACTTTTAACTCATGCTTCGGGTCCTTGTAAAACCTGCTTTTATCTAATTCAAAAACATTAAAAAAAGTCAAAATGATTTCTATAGCTAGAAAACTAAAACTTTGGAGCAAAGCTCCCACAAAATAGCTTATGGGCTAAATAATAATCTATCATGGAAATCTATATAGTCATTCAATTAATAAATTAAATGTATATATCAAATAAAAATAAAAATTTTGTAGCAATTTTTTCAATCAATTAGTAATCTTTATTTATTTTAATTTTTAATTGTTCATAGAATTTAATTATTTCAATATATTTCTATTCTAAGGTATAGCTTGTGCTCTTCAATATTAGTACTTGGAACACAATAAAGGTCTAAGTTCATAGATGTTTGAGTTTCCATGCATAGATATTTACATATAACATGACATATTGATTAAAAAATACATTCCTTAAGAAGGATATCTCTTGACCCATTTTGACAATGTGTGAATTAATTAAATCATCAATTGACCAATTTCACACAAGAATATGCACTTCAATGTGCAAAAGAGTAATGTATAAAAGGGAGATGATAAGAATACTTAGCATATTGAAAAGAAAAAATTGTGTATAAAAAGTCTGAATTTTTATTTGGAAGCTCATATTCTTCAAATACTACAAGATAACATGGATCAACATGATATTACACATTTGAATGAGGGATGTGTGGTGAATCTATATATGCAAAACTAGTATACATGTGTGTAAGCATTGATTTCAAGAAACATTTTGATATTTTATTATTTGGGGAGGATGAACAACTGGAGAATATGATAGTTAATTGTAAGAAATACCTACTCTTCTTTTCTCTTGTCATGGAGGGGATGTATGTATACCAAACCCTAATTCTCTTTCGATAGATCAAGAGGCATTAAAATCTACTAACAACCTTTAGAAAAACTAACTCTGTGTACACCTTGGAGACCATGTAGACTTGATCTAACTATTTTAAGAAAAAACAAAAATAAAAAAATGAAGCACCTTAAAAATAAAACAATCCAAGCCATTGAAAACAATCCAATTGATTGAAAACAAAGATTTATAGAAAAATCTATATAGCTTAATATTTTCAAGGTGATATTGATACATATTGTTTCTAGATAATACTTTTATGTAGCACAAATATTAATATTATTTTAAGTTGCTTATTAATTGAATCATATTTATTTAATTATTAAGTCACTTATTACCTCTTTCAACTTAAGCTAAACTTTAGGCATATAATAATTAATTGCTTTATTAATTATTATTATGCAACCTAGGGGTTTACCTTTTTAGGTTTTTTGATCTCCTTTTATAAGGATTGATCTCATAACACTTTATAACCTTTTCTGACATTTCATTATTTCATTTGCAACTTTCATTTTTGCACATCAAGGATTTCTCCTCTCTCATGGATCCATATGTCTAGGTCTCCATTGTTGTTTGATTCTCTCTCTTTTTGTGATAGGTGTATGCGTGCAGGTGTTCTTGGGAGCTATGGGTTTTTTTCCATCAACTCCAATATGGTATCAGAGCTATAGATCTACTCACCCCTATCCTCTTCCTGAGAGTTTTGGTCATGTTCATCAAATCTGCATTTTTTAGAGAGGGTTTCCTGTCAGATCTGGGGTTCCTATTTTCTGGTCATCTTGGCTTCAAACGGACCTCACAGTTACATTTAGAGCATCTAAGAACCCCAAGATCCATATAAAATTTGTCCAATTTGGACAAAGTTGGAATTTCTGGCAAAAAAAATTTGCAATCAGCCCTAGCATGGATCCTAAGGTGATCAATACTTTTTGGAGTACTTTTGGCCCAAATGGACCTCACGGTTGCGTCCGGAAGGTCCTAGATACCCAAAATCCATATAAAACTTATTGATTTTGGACAAGTTGGCCTCTAAGGCAATTTTTTTTGCATACCAAGGTTGTACGACCCTGGCATGCACTCCGACGTAGAGGAAGTATGGAAAAAAAAGTTTAAAAAAAAAAATTCTTAGCACCACCGGGCGGCCACTTGAGCGCCACCACCGGCAGCTCCACTAGCAGGAACTGATGACGGCCCTGCCAGCGGGACCCATCAACGACCCTGTTGCAGTGACCATCAGCAGTCGACGTAACCACCAGTGTGACTACTAGGTTTCATTGCTAGCGGTCACTGTTAAACAATAGTTAGCTTTGTTTTCATCTAGTTGCATGTTTAGACTTTTGTTTCTGGTAGACAGGTGGTTTTTTGGGCATAACTTGTGCCTCTGAGATCGTAATTGGGAAAATGAGATATTACCCAAAAGGAAATTCCAAGACTGTTCGTAGTTTTCTGATGTGGTTTCTTGATTTTTAAATTTTTTCTACATTTATTGCAGTCAAAGATAGAGGTTTCTCTGTTAGCTTGCATCTTAGCCCTCCTGTACTCCAGGTTCGATACCTTGTGCATCCGGGCTCCATTTTCTTCAAGTGACATACCATCAGAAAGCTGGTTTTGAGATCTGTCCAAATTTACTGGTGTGGTTTTTGGATTTTTCCTTTTTCATTCCATTTTTTTTCTATCCAAGTCAGATGTTTTCTATTCTCTTGGCATTTTAGACCTCCTGCATTTTGGGATCCATTTCTCTTGTATCTAGGCTCCGTTTTCGGCAAATGAGATATTTCCAGAAAGTTCTTTCTAAGATTTTATCAGATATGATGGTTTCATATGTTTTTTTATCCTTTTTATGATGTCACCCATCCTTAGATCCTTCTAGACACCTTCTTTGGGCCCTCCAACACAACTGTTGGTTTTTGGCTCATATCTTGAGCATATGGTGTCAAAATTTGGTAAACGAGATATCGTCAAAAATCTAATTCTGAGCTCTTTCCATATCTACAGGTTTTATTTTCATTTTTTGATGGTGTTTTTCACTCTAGGAGCTCTATCTTGCGCATCTAGACTCCATTTTCAAAAAAAAAAAAATTATGTAAAGCTTGTTTAGAGAGATTTTCAGTGTTGTGAATCATTATTCTAGATTCTTCTCTAGGTTTATTTTATTCAAATTCTTGCATTTTTGCAGTCTAGTGGATATCTTGGTTGTTATAGGTCCTGGGATCTCTTCCCTTTGAGGGAGGGCTCGTCTTAGGCTGTTCTTTTCTTTTAGAAGCCTTCGCTCTTCTTTAAGTAGTGTATACTTCATTTTTGTAGCATTCTTTTATGCACACACACTGAGATAGAGTGTCATTCTATTGTATGTATGAGATCTTTCACATGTTCATGCTTTATGTACTCATACTCCATTATAAAGTGCTATGGGGGTTTTGATGTTTTCCTTTTTTTGTCATCTTCTTTTGTCATGTGAGCATTCCTCCAACAACATTAGCCTCAAGTATCTCTATATGTGTTTGTACTCTCTCTGCACATTCGATGTTTCAGATTCTTCTTCATCATGTAGTTGATATTAGATGATATTTTTAGTACACTTGTCATTACTCCCTTGTCAGTAGTATGGGTGGGTTTCTACTATTGCTTCTACTACTTCTTTGGTTTGATAGTGTGAGCTATGTATTCACTAAATTTGATTCTATGTACTAGGCAGTTGTAGTGGTTGGGTACCTATGCATTCCAGTGAGATGGATCATTTACCATATGGACACTCTTCTTTCCTATTTTTTGGATGCACTCTTCTATCTTTGATTGATTAGATCTTCATGTTTTTGGTGTTTATGCCATCTATATCTTTGAGTTCAGTTGTTTGCCTCCTGATTCAAGTACTATTATTTGAGGGAACTCATGCAGATTACAGTCTTCCCTACCTGGTCATATTTCTATGGAGGATTTTCAAATCATCAGTTTCTTCTTGATAGAGTTTACAGTTTCATGGTTCAGTGATGTTGTACATGTTCATCTTTGTTCCTATTATCTAGAACATTACTAGTTTTGGAGGCTTCTTCAGTCCTTCAGACTAGTCTTTGTCTCTTTTTGGAGTAGATTTTTTCTCATGTGGTTTTCTCTAATTCTCTGCTCTATAGAGACTCTATTTTTTACTTGGGTACTTGATCAGGCCTTTTGTTGCTGGGACCCATTTTCTTTTAGTAGTTCTTTCTAGGTTTTTAGCTTCTCCCAAAGTTCATCATAAGGGGGGGTGTTAGAGTAATAAAGTGTTTTCTTATTAATTGAATCATATTGATTTAATTATTAAGTCACTTATTACCTCTTTTGACTTAAGCTAAACTTTAGGCATATAATAATTAATTGCTTTATTAATTATTATTATGCAACCTAGGGTTTTACCTTTTTAGGTTTTATGATCTCCTTTTATAAGGATTGATCTCATAACACTTTGTAACCTTTTCTGACATTTCATTATTTGATTTGCAACTTTTGTTTTTGCACTTCAAAGATTTATCCTCTCTCATGGATCCATACTTTCAGGTCTCCATAGCTTTTTGCTTCTCTCTCTTTCTGTGATAGGTGTTTGCATGGAGGTGTTCTTGGGAGCTGTGGGTTGTTTTTCATCAATTCCAATAGGACCAACATTTTTTTCTTTAATGGAATATAAGATAATTTTAGGTACACATTGATCCATATAATTCAAATCACTCACATGGGACAATACATTAAGAACTGAGCTTTTTCATCTCCCAAGATAAAAGTAACAAAAAATATTTAACATCACATAAAGAAATCTATCAGTTATAGGTTTCAAATCCATAGAAAAAATAGATTAAATGGTTTGAGATTAGCTTAGGAAGGAAAATTTGTAGTAATGATATGAAGTTGGTGTCTAAATTGACTTGGGATACAAATAAATAGATAGGTTAGCACCCTAGCACAAGACTCATTTCCATGTCATATGTTATATTAATAAGTATTGGTTGAGAGAATGAGTATTCTTTTTTCATGATAAATATTAGGTGAGATAAGTTGTATGTTGATCATTCTAGAACAAAACCTTGATGAAATCTTAGATAATATTGTAAAAAAAACTTGAAAGTAGTAATGAGGTTTGAGATAGAGTATACATCAATTAATTACAACAAGGGCCTTTGGTGGAGTCAGGATGTGGATGGGTGTACATAGAGTTAGTTTTAATAGAGGCTTAGAAGTGATTTCATTTAATTTTCTTGATATTTAGTTACTTAAGCTGTGCCCTCACTAGGGTTTTTATCCTCAAGAATGGTAAAAAGAGAGTTGAATCAAAATATCCAATGAGCAAAGAATGAGAGAAGGTGGTACATTCCTAGATGAAAGGATAGAATAGTATATTTTTAGGCTATTCATATTTTTAGGCTCTTAATATTTTTAAGAGAGCCATATTTTAGGGAGACAATCATTTACACTATAGATCATGGAGCTTGGTCATGCAAGTAATTGCATGATGGTTGGGCGAATGAAATCTTCTTTTCAAATGTGGTTCCAACCTTGGGGATTCATTGTGAAAGGTCCAATTTAGATGATTCTTAGTGGCACAAAACACCCTAAAAATGTACTAATAGAGGCTATCCCCTCAATTAATATATGGTCAATGACTAGGTCAATAGCAATAAATTTTAATCTTAGTATTTTAATTCATGGAAGGAATGCAAAACTTGCTTTGATATTCCATAGAGGAGTAGAAAAGAGGAATCTAGAAGTATTTTCTACTTATTTAAGAAATAATTGGGATATATATTTCCTCTATAAATATATTAAATGTATGAGTCTACTGATGATATTGTTAAGGTTTTAGGATCATTGCAAATGTAATAGCACTATCTCATGTTATGTGTTTTCCAAATGCAACAATCCTCTTGCATTTATATTGATAATGAGCCAAGAAGAGACATGTCCCTTCATGAGACATGTCTATTCATTAATATGTAATTAATATAATGACAATTATGATTTAGTATTATATTAATTTTTCTAATATTTACATTTTATATATATATATATATATATATATATATATATATATATATATATATAGAAAAATTAATATAATACTCACTAATATTTACATTATATATATATATATATATATATATATATATATATATATATATATATATATATATATATATATATATATATATATATATATATATATATATATCTTCACTAGTATTGACTCATAGTGTTTATTCGACTAAAGCTACAAAACATCAACACTCCCTCTTAGCTAGGGATGATAAATCATTCTAATGCCAAAACTTAAGACACTCGACAACATCAATCATATGATGTAAGAAATAAAGGCATCATCCTCAAGATGTAATCAATAGAAACATAGTCTCAATATGTAGATTTCCTCCATCAATGATTCTATCCATTTGATAATATGAGTATTGGCCTATCAAAATGTCAACACATGACATTCACCAAGTACTCTGAGTATTGGCCTATCAAAACATCAACATATGATATTCACCAAGTACTCAATAAGGTACTAGCCTGTAGAATATCAACACATGATATTCATGAAATACCTATCATTTATCTATACAAACAAATCATAGACCATCAATGACATCTAACACTTAGTTGTTGATTTACAAGATATATCTATGCAAACAACTTATATACTATCAATTTAATGACATCTAACACTTAGTTGTTTCTTTACAAGATGTATCTATACACACAACTTATAGACCACCAATTTAATGACATCTAACACTTAGTTGAAGCTTTAGAAGATATATTTATGCAAACAACTCATAGATCATCAATGTAATGACATCTAACACTTAGTTGTAGCATTAATTCATCATGATCTATTTCAACATTATAAATAATGTATATCATGATTTAAGTTAGTGTAAGATCATCACCTTCCAATAACTTCTACAAACACAAGTGATAATCATTTGGAAGTCGTCACTTCCTCATGATTTACATGGGGGGAAAACCCATTAAAAATATTCATGATTCATTAGTATAATAATCAATTTTATCAAGTTTACCTCATAAGTGTTTCACCTTCAATAGTGAACTCCCTCTCAATCAATATGATCAAGATTGTCATAAGTTGATTGAACTATCTGCTCCCTCTGAAGCTCAAGTTTATCAACTTCTTGACCTCTTTTGAAATTCCAGACTCCCTTTAGTCTTAATCATCAATTCATTTGCAAGAATCAAGTTCTTTCTCCCTTGAATGCTTGATTATCTTGTGCTTCTGTCCTGAAGGTATGTCAAAGAGAGATTACAAATAGCTCACTAAACTATCTTGACCAGAAATACCAATGACAGAAGCATACAAGATTTTAATAACCAATAGTATAAAATGAATTAAAAAACTCCAAAATCATGTGCATTAATAAAACATGAAATACTTATCTTTTATAAATTTCAAGTATTTCATTCTGTAAGGTGAGCCCATATAGAAAATAACATGCAAGTTCATAAAATAATGTCATCATTCAAAAACATTACTATAACTCTTCACATGAACTATATCTAATATCCAAAGGTTCTATACACTATCACAACCTTTAATTTTATTATATGTCCCTTCAAGTGGTTAGGCTTTTAAAGAAGGAACCTCGCTCTTTTTCAGATTTTTTTTTGTTTTATTTTTATAGACCCATACAAAGTCCATCATAAATTTTGAGCTTGGAATTTTCTCTTCAATCGCTCCAGTGAGATTCTTTTAAATTAGTTTATCACCAACATATCCAAAATTTAGCAAAATCCAATGGTTCATTTAGGAGATATCATCTTCATACTAAAACTGTATTTTTTGAGATAGTCACACATTCACCATCAACAAACTACTCTCTTACATTTGCAATTTGGCTCTAATACCATGTTAATGTTTTAGGATAATTGCAAATGTAATAGCATTATCTCATATTATGTTTTTTCCAAATGCAACAATCTCTTGCATTTATATTGAGAATGAGCTAAGAAGAGACATGTCCCTTCATGAGACATGTCTATTCATTAATATATATATATATATATATATATATATATATATATATATATATATATATATATATATATATATATATATATATATATATATATATATATATATATATATATATATATATATATATATATATATATATATATATATATATATATATATATATATATATATATATATATATATATATATATATATATATATATTCACACACATACACATACACATATCTTCACTAGTATTGACTCATAGTGTTTATTTGACTAAAGCTACAAAACATCAACAAATATGATGTACAGCGTGTACATGATGCTATATTATTTATTTTATTAATATAAGGATGCCCCCCTTTAATAATTTTCACCTAAAAAAATAAAGTTAAGATATAAATACAATCTATTGGTGAAGTTGAATGGTTCTTAATGTGCCCACAAGGGATCTAACCTTGTTGAGTGGAAGACTCTAACATCATAAGGGATGAGTTAAAGATCTTGCCTTGGACGAATTTAGCAGAATGGATACCCCTCAATCCAGAGCTCTTAGATGAAAAAGTTTAGACTATGACTAGTGCTACTATATTGGGTATCTATTAACATAAAATTTTGCACCCTCGCTTGGAATTAAACCCTATAAAAACCTAGTGAAATATATAAACAACTTCCAAGTTTAGGACTATTGGAGCTTTTCCTTGTAGGACCAAACTTGAATAAATAGGTGGGCTTGAATCTTAGGTTAGGAACTCAAGTTTGATAAGAAAATATTCCAATTGATGAGGATAAAGAACATCCTCCTTCTTCTTTGAGCTCCACATCACTCAGGCGGGTATTGCCTTATCTGCACACTCAAGACACCTCATGATAAACAATAGGCCTGCAGATAGATTACTATGGAATAGTCTTCAAACCCCTATAGGTATCTTGTACCCCAATGAAGCAAATTCACATGCAACAGCCCTAATTGCATAGAATGAGTCTAAATACCAAGGACCTATACTAACAACATGAAAGGGAAAGGATGAAACTGAAAGTAAATGATTTAAAGATGGGTTGAAGGACCCTTGAGATGTCCTAAGTCCCTGATAGACCAGTGCCTTGTCCAATGGGCCACAGAGTCAAATACCCTATTACAATAGATAGCTATGAAACAAGAAGACAAAATACTCAATGTGTTGATGCCTAGCATCAATCATACACCATGACCAAACCTCACTTTAACAATCCACCTGTGTATCCAAGTATGTTACTACCCATTTAAAGGATTTTAACAATCCCCTTAGAAGAGACCTATAAGTAGATAATACATTGACCAGCATCCACTAGAAGACAAGCATGACATATCTTTGACACCTCAGCTCATACATACATGAAAACTAACTCTGAACCAGTTATCCCTACAAAGACAACTCCACTTGCAAACACATAGGCAATGCAAATAGAAAAATCAAACACCCTTGATGTATGATTAATGAATTTAGAATTCAAATGGAGATAGCTTGGTAATAGTAAGAATATATTAAATCATCATACATAAGACAAACCTATTACAATATGCACTATATTCTCATAAAACTAGAGAGGAAAGAGGGAACTCTATATGCAGAGAAAAGGAAAAATCTACAGGAAAAGGACCCTTCATGGAACTAAAAAGGAACCCTTGGGAACCAGGATTTCAAAACCCTTACAAAGTCAAAATTACAACCATATATGCCCCTGGTTATCTTGGCATCCTACACAAGTTAGGATGCAACAAGCTAGGGATAACCATGGTAAGGGTTAGGGTTTCCACCCACCAAAACAATTCAAAAGATCAGAAATTACTGCACTTTGGGGAAAACCAAGCAACCTGGTGAAGAACAGATCAAAATTTGATCTCCAATTATGATAATTCTCAGAACAGCATACATAAGATCATAAATCCACCATAAGAACCAGTCTATTCAACCCCCTGCAACACACCTCAAGCCATTCATCTCATTCCTTACATGGTACAGATCTCTACAATCGATCATGGCACACCCTAGACCACACTGCAATGGAAAACAAATCATCTCTTACTAGCTCCAATCACATCTGCATTGAATTTTAGTCCTTCTGGTTGCAGGAAACCCTTCAAAAATTTAAAATTGATGAATAATGGTCAATTCCATGGTGCTTGCAACAAATCGGCAGTCGACATTCAAATCTAAACCAACTTTAAGTCACAATCGTTAGATCTCCATGTTTCACAGTCTTTTAAATCTTAACTCAACTGCCACCCTAGGTTTACTTCCAATGAACACACGACAAGGCATTATTGTGTTTGTGGAAAGAAAACCTAACCCATCACTTAACTCCATGACCTAGCGACCACAGGAAAACATTAACCTTGGTCCCACATTTAGCAAACTATCGACAAAAGGTCACCGCCATTTCACGAAACACTTTATCTATCTACCAGAAATTTTAGTGATTCCGCGAACGCTTGTTCGCTGAACCGCTAAAACACTTAGAGAACTGAGGCTAATTCATGCAAATGAGCGAAGCCTTCACAAATTTGTCAGCTGCTAAAACACTTATCCCAACCACCAAAAGACTGAGAAACTTTGACCGGGCGCACATATGGAAGATCGACGGCCATCTGAAGTTCGCAAAGACTTCCAAGATTATATCAAATTACATGCCCACCATTAGATCAAGAATCTCCTCCTATCTTTGACAACCATCTAACAGGAAACAAAATTAATGGCCATCGCAAGATCTCATACCTCTGACAAATCTCATAAGATTATACGTAATTCATCGATTCACTGACATGATCAGGACCCACTAACACATTTGGAAACTAGGTCCCACTGACATAATCAATGAAGAGGTGCCAATTGTGCACACCTGTCAGCGGACCCACAATCGTCATCCTGAACACCTGGAAAATCAGACAGTTGTCTTATGATCTCATGCATTTGACACATCACTTGTGAACATACGCCCACTGTTAAATGGAGATGGTGTCAGAGCTAGGCCCAAAGAAAATAAAGGCTGTCGAAACATAGGAAAAATTAAAGCTCAAGACTTAGGAAAATTTAAAACTTGCAGGGCGCTGGGAACTTAGGAAAGATTAAAGGGGAGCTGCCGACACATGAAACCTAACCGCATGACATAAAGTGAACCCATTTAAATAGCACATGTAGATAAAAGGTTTTAAGTGGCCCAAAAAGTTAACTTGAAATTATAACAAGGCCAGGGTAAAAATAAAGGACGTTTGTATGCAATGGCTAGAATTTTGAATATTTTGCTTAGGGCTTAAGGCAGAGACCAGGAAAATAACACAGAGGCTGGAAGAAAATGCTAGAGCCATGAGATTTTTGTAGGGTACTAACAAGGACCTTGACGAGTGAGGTTGAGTCTCCATAGAAAGCCAACTTCCTTTCTAATTAGGGTACAGTGTTGAACCAACCCAACAATTTGAGGAAAAATGAAAAATTAATACAAAAAAGTGAAAGGATGGGGATGGACTAGATTAGAATCTTGATCTTCTTTCCTAACTACATAAGATATCGATAAAACTATCCAACATACAAAATTTCTTGATGTATCTATCTCTTAAGACCGTATGAGGGTTAGGAATTAACAAGATATTGCAAGGAACCCAAGTTCACAAACAAGATCTATTAAGTATAACAACACTACATTACAATCTAAAATAGGGAAAAGTACACCAACCACACAACAAGACAATTTACTCAAGGTGTTTGGACCCAAAAGAAGTAAAAATAAATAATTTTATGAACACAAGGAAAGGAAATGTTTATAGTTATAGAAAAAAAATGAAATTATATATCAGAAATTGGGAAAAAGATTTTGAAAATATGTTACATGATTACCTTCATAGTTCAAATATAACTCAGATCAAGTGTGGAGTACAAATCCATAACTAGGTTAGGATGGAGAAAGGATAATCATGAAAATCAAATTGAAATATGATTGTTAACATTCATTTTGATCTCTCGAAGTGGCAAGAGATGGCCAAAATAAATTCCTCCTTATAATCAATAAAGGAAGGACCTTTGCAACAAGTCATTTCTGCAACAGATATGATGAAATTTTTTATTTCTAACATAGAAAAGTCTCTTGTAGAGCATAAATGAGCATAGAGAATTTCCTTAGATCACATTTTCAGATCTTGGAGGAGTTGTGGTGACATCTTGAATTCATTAGGTTTGTAGAGGGGCTCTTGGAGGTAGCCAAAAGTTTAATTTTGTCTTCTTTTCTTATTTGTGTTATGCCCATAGCAATTGAAATTTGAATTCAAGGTTTTGAATCAATAGTTTTACTAGAGGGTTTCAATTCTTACATGAGTTCTAGAATTCTTATAAGACTCCTAAATGTGCCTTGGAATTATAATATCTTAAACTTTATCCATCTCTCGTGCCTTCACCTTCGAAACAATTCCATTTCAGGCACTAGGTTTTGACAAGGGTTTTATAACTATTTTCAAGCCCAAGATGAATTATAAGAAGTTTTATTTTTTTTTCAAAGTTTTGATCAAGTATTTAGACTTGTCCTTCATTACTTAGCTTTTTCTTTGAAGTTCCATTTTATACTTCAGATTTTGATGCCAGTTCTCAAACTAGCCATCAAACCCGAAACTTGACATTTGGAAGTCACACTTCTTTTTACTTAGCCTTTGCCTTGAACTTATATCTAAGTTCCTTTTGTTTTATGTCAGACCCTGATGCCAATTCTAGAATTGATTGCCAGGGCTGAAACTTGATTTTTGAACTGAGACTTAGACATGTGAATTTTTTTTTGGCAAAACAACAAAGACACAAAAGATCAAGGCTTCATGTTTTAATCTTTAGGGCCATTAGAAGAGGGTTAGCATCAAATAAATTATATGAAATAGACTAAGAATGACAAAAATGCCAATACTAACTATACATCAATAGACATACATACATACACATCAACTATATTTGAATAGTCATTCTACCTACTTTATTTATATATAACAACTATAGATATGTCAAGAACATTTGAATAAAAATAAAGTTTCAATCAAACTATTTGTCCACCTGCTTTCAATAAAAAAAATGTCTCCACTTTATGTCAGATCACATTTAAGTTATTAAAACAATCTCGATGTGAGAGAGATTAAGACATATTTTTGAAATCGAATCTAATTGGATTCCCATAATTGTCTTGGCATGCCCTGTCAAACCTTATAAAGGATTTTTGTCTGGATGCATAGCTAATATCTAATTTTCTTGAAATGGCTCAAATTTTATTAAAGCCCCTCATTTCTAAATCTTGAGGATGAATATTTCTGAAAGTGCACAGATGTCTACCTTCAGAAAATTACTCGCATGCTAAGAATCTAGGTATTTTCTTCTCTCTTTGTTTTCAAACTGATATTATTTTTTTGGAATTGAATATTGACTATCGAATAGTGATTTTCTGCACAGGACAAGCTTCACAGTATACTCCTCTCTTTTTTTCATGCAATTTTCGTTAATGCGTTCTTTAGAAAGGAGAATAATTTTTTTGCTTTTCCAAAAGATTATCATTAAACAATATTTTTTTTATTATGTAGTAAATATTAATTTTCTATATCTAAGTTCTATATAAAATTCATTTTTGTAATTAAAAAAATATGTATTTAATTATTCAATATTGAAAACATTCACTAATCATTCACTATTCAATTTTCATTATTGAAAACATAACTATTGTTGCTATTTTCAATTGTTTGCAGCTTGCCACAGAATGCCTGCATCTGCCGTGGTTGTTGTAGAGGATGCGAACACTATTCAGAGTAATGGGGATCAGAAATTACACACCATCTTATTTGTTTTTTGGAACTTATGAGTTTAAACATTGGGTATTCGAGTGTTAAATAATCTAGTTAGACTGTCACTGTTGTAGCTTTAAGGATAGCGCATACAGAGCATAAAATCAATATTGATTACCAGAAACCAAACTTGTTCACTCTGTTTCAACAATTAAGGATGTGTGTAATAGTATTGAATTTCTCCCTAAAAAAAGTACAACAAAAAAATCCCTGCGAGAAAATAGTATATGTGTAGTTAGATGTAGCAAAACGTTTAAATCGGAAGCAATGACCTAATTGAGTGTTATTGTTTTAGGCACCTTTGGATAAGAATATGGATAAGAGAATAGAGGAATTGGTTGCAGAGATAAAAGGGTTTTTTAATTCGATGGAAGATGGGGAAATAAGTCCCTCTACTTATGATACAACATGGGTAGCGAGAGTTCTTACCATTGATGGCTTTGTTGAACCCTAGTTTCCTCAAATGGTGGACTGGATTCTTCAAAATCAGTTACCTGATGGTTCCTGGGGAGAGAAGCGTCATTTTTTAGTGTGTGATAGACTACTTAATACTCTTTCTTGCCTTGTTACTCTGGCCTTCTGGGGCATTGGAAATAACCAAGTGAAAAGAGGTAATTTCTGTGTGGTTTCATTGGATCAACAATGAAAAAGGAAAGAGAAAAAAATTAATTTATAAATTAAGGAAAGAGTACTAATAGTTGTGTCATATTGTATTTTAACAATTTTTTTCTTTTTTATGCTTTTTAATTATTTATAGTTATTATTATGATGGGTAAAGGTTCTAGAATGTGCATAACAGATCTCATAACATAGTTACTACTTAGAATTCAAATATCGTTTACAATTTAAGATTTAGTTACATGAAGTTATCTATAATTGCTACTGGTACACTTCCTCTAATTAAATAAATCCAATGAACAATAATTTAAACATAAGAATATAACCGGTACTCTTTTCCTATATACATTTCTTTTCTAGATTTTGAAAAATCAAGCAAAATTAAAAAATATTTTAGTAACAATTATTTTTACATTCACCTTGCATTAGGCATAACGAAAAAATGAAATTTACCCTCAAGTAGAGGAAGAGTCTAATTTCTGTGCCATAGCAGGTGCTGAGTACTTCAAGAGAAATATAGAAGGAATGATTAAAGAAGCACTTGTTCATCATCAATCCAAAGGATTCGAGATGGTCTTTCCTGCATTGCTAAAAGAAGCCAAACTTTTGGGTTTGGATTTTCCTTGTGAGCTCTCTATCGTAAAGGAAATAAATGAAAAGCGAGACTGCGAACTTGAAAAGTAATGTTTTTCTATCATTTATTTGTGGTTTTTTTTTGTAAAGAATTTAGAAGAATACTAAATTCTAGAAATGCACAAAAATGCTCTGTTTCAGCAATGGATAAAATTCAAAAAATCCCCAAAACAGGGCAGACATAAGAGCTAGAAAATTTATGCAAAAATCCACTTGCTTCTATTCAGACTAAAATAATTTCTACGTTATGAAATAAAATTGAAACTGCGGAGCTACATACAAACTTCTATGAGCTTCACAAAGCTCTTACAAGATCATCTGAAGCAATCACTACTTAACAAAGAGATCATTCACATCTCTAATTAAAAATAGAGTATTACAAAAAACTAAAACTATCTTTGTTGCTGCATAAAAAAGAGAGATTACAAAAATATGTATCTCTTATGAAAGAATAAATTTATTCTTTCCTTTATAGAAAAAATTACTGTCAAAAAGAAGATGGAAGAAAGAAGAAGTCTGTAGAAGAAAATCAGATTTCCCCCAATCTGATTTGAACTTATCTTCCAAAAAGTTTATTCAAAAATATCTGAAATTAACTTTATCAAAAGTCAAATATGGAGGCTTTAGACAATCAAATTTGATTTGAAAATCCAACACTCCTCCATTGTCTTGAGCCGATAAAATAAGATCATGCTTGATCCAAACTAACTACGCCAAGATTTCTCCTTAGGCGCTCAAAACTTGCAATGCCCAATGGCTTGGTGAAAATGTCTACTAGTTGCTACTCTGACTTGCAAAACTCTATTTTTATTTCACCATTCTCAACTAATTCTCTGATAAAATGATATTTAATTTCAATCTGCTTTCTTCTTCCATGAAACACTAGATTTTTTGACAATACTATTGAGGATATATTGTCACAAAATATTGTGGTTCCATCCACTTGTTCTTTCTTCAAATCTACCAAGATCCTTCTTAGCCAAATAGCTTGACATGCTGCTGCATTCACTGCTATATATTCGGCCTCTGCTGTAGATTGAGCAACTATGGGTTGCTTCTTAGAAGCCCATGAGATTACACCGGAACCCATGTGAAAAATATATCCAGAAGTGTTTTTCCTATCATCCAAACTCCCTGCCCAATCACTATCTATATAGCCAATAAGATCAAAACTATTTGCTGCAGTATACAAAATACCATATCCCTTGGTTCCTTTCACATACCTTAGGATTCTCTTTCTCATTTTTCAATGGGAGTTCTTTGGAGTTTTCATAAATCTGAAAATCAAACTTACTCCATGCATAATGTCTAGCCTAGTAGTTGTTAAGTACATCAAACCTCCAACAAAACTTTTATATAAAGTTAGATCCATATTGCTGCTGCAATCTTGTTTGCTTAACTTCAAACCTACTAAAGTTGGTGTTGGAGTAGGCTTGCTACTAATCTCTCCAAAATCTGGTTTGCATATATTTCTTGAGAGATAAAAATACCATCATGCATTTATTTTACTTATATGCCTAGAAAATATCTCAAGAGACCTAAGTCTGACATTTCAAACTCACTTTTCATGGCCTCTTTAAAATCAGCAATGAGGAAATCATTATCCTCAGTAAAGATTAAATCATCAACATACAAGACAACAATTAAAATATTACCATTAGATGCCTTGGTGTAAAGAGTGGGCTCACCATCACTTTTGCAAAAGCCATTGCTCATCAAATATGAGTCAATTCTACTATACCAAGCCCATGGAGCTTTCTTAAGCCCTTAAAGAGCCTTCTTCAACCTATACACTTTACTTTCATGACCTGAAACTTCATAACCAAGTGGTTGCTCCACATAAACCTCTTCTTTTAATACTCCATTCAAGAAGGAAAACTTCACATCTATTTGATAAACCTTCCATTTATGCTAGGTTGCAATTGCTATGATAGTGTGCACAGTTTCCATTTTTGCAACAGGGGCATAAGTCTCATCATAATCTGTATCAAACATTTATTTGTACCCCTTCACCACCAATCGAGCCTTATGCCTATCTATTTTTCTTTCAACATTTCTCTTGGTCTTGTAAACTCATTTAACTCCAATAATTTTCTTATTTGGAGGTAAATTAGTGAGCTCCCAAGTTTCATTTCTTTCTATTGCATCCATTTCCTCATCCATGGTCTTACACCATTTTCCTTCTTTTTCAGCATGCTCAAAATAGATTGGATCACTATGAGAAAATAATGCAAAATTGATATTCTCATCATATTCATTTTCATACCTGTCATCTTGGTATATCTCCCTTATACTTTTGGTCTTTCATGGCACTAGGGAGGCGAGAGTGGGATCATAACTCTTAGTATTGTTGTTGCTGCTCTTTATGGGGCCAATTTGTAGCCTTCTAGAGCCTTCTATATCAGTTGTTATATCATTTTTCTGATCATTAACTTCACCATCTTCATCAATAATAAACACTTTTCTTGAAGTGTTTGAAGATGTGTCCACCGATCCGTCCCATGACTCATTCTCAATGAACTCCACATCTCTTGAAGTGATGATCTCCTTACCAATTGGATCATATAATCTGTATGCCTTATATTTTGGACTATAACCAGTAAAGACACACTTCACTCTTTTATCATCCAAGTTTTGTCTTTTCTCCTTTGGCACGTGTGCATATGTAACACACCCAAACACTCTCAAGTCTTCAACCGTCCATCTATATTTTGCCCATGCTTCCATTGGAATCTTGTCACAGACTACTTTTGTAGGATTTTTATTTATTAAATATATTGTTGTTGCTACAGCCTCTCCCCAATATTCAATTGGGAGTCCTTTTTCTTTCATCATGCTTCTTGCCATCTCAACAATGGCTCTATTTTTCCTTTCAGCCTTTCCATTTTGTTGCGGAGTATAACTGGCTGTAAGCTCCTTCTTTATGCCATTTTGCCTGCAAAAATTTACAAAAATATTGGAGGTATATTCCCCCCTTTATCTGACCTTATGACTTTAAGAGTGTGTCCACTTTCATTTTTAGCCTGGGCTTTAAATTCTAAAAACTTATTAAAAGCTTCAGATTTATTTTTCATAAAGTAAACCCATGTTCTACGATTAAAATAATCTATGACGGTCATAAAATAAGTACTCCCCCTAATTGAAGTAATTTGCATAGGGCCAACTAAATCAGTATGCACCAACTCTAATGGTGCTCTTGCCCTTCTAGAGTTTCCACAAATAAAGGGCAGCCTATGTTGCTTATCCAAAATACAAGTCTTACACTTGCTACTGAACTCTTTAACACATGGAAAATCATCTACCATTCATTTTTTGGACAATAAATTTAAACCAGCATAGCCAAGATGTCCATACCTTAAATTTCATAGCTTGGAGGGGTCTTCAATCATGATCTTGAAGGCTGATTTTTGTACTGCTGTACATTCTTTCTTGGGAGGTGTTGTTGCTGATTGTGAAGAGAAACACATCTCCAACTTCAATAGAAACATTCTGTTCTTTGTCATTTGAATAGCTGCAACTATTTTCTTACTCCCATCCTTCTCATAAATGACTCATTGGTCATTCTCCATCAGCACTTTGTAACCATTTTGAGTGAGTTGTCCAACATTCATCAAATTGTACTTTATTCCCAAGGCAAAATAAACATTCTGAATTTCTTATTTCTCACCTTGCTTTGTGCGGATCATAATAGATCCTTTTCCCACAACTGAAACAACTCCATTGTTCCCCATTCTAATTTTAAATTTTACATTCTTATCAATGAAAGAAAAAATACTTTCATTACCACTCATGTGGTTACTACAACTGCTATCCAAATACCAGACTTTGGGGCTGCCTTCTTCACCAACGTTGCACATGATGAAGGCTTGGGATTGTTTCCATCACCCACTTTTATATCAGCAACATTTGCTCTTGACTTTGACTGATTAATCTACTTTTTCCAGCACTCACTAGTAGAATGCCTGAATTTATGACAATAATAACATTCAGCACTACTCTTGTCAGAGGTATATTTCTTCTCACCTCCTCTAAAATTATTCTGAGAGCTGATGGCTCCCTCATTTGTGGTTGCTCTTTCTGAGCTTTCTCCTCCAGCATTTTGTTTTCTGAATTTACCACGACCTCTGCCTCTTGAACCTCTTCCAAAATTGTTTCTTCCTCTTCCCCTGCCTCTTGCATTGGATTGAGCTCTAAAAGTTTGCTCTTGAGAAGAATTTACAGACCTATTAATGTGATGGTCATGGGTTTGGAAAGAACCCATTAACTCATGAATAGTCATAACTGAGAGATCCTTTGCCTCTTCAATGGCAATTACGAGATTATCAAATTTTGAGGGAAGACTTCTCAAAACCTTCTCCACTATTCTTTGCTCCTCCATGGTTTCACCATTGGTTCTCAATTGGTTTATCAAACCAAAGAGTCTTGAATTGAAATTTGAAATGGACTCATTGTCCTTCATGAGAAGAGTCTCAAATTCTCTTCGAAGCATTTGGAGCTTCACCAAATGAACTTTCTCAGTCCCTTTAAAACTTGTGTGAAGAATATCCCAAGCTTCTTTGGAATAATCAGCTGCTACTATTCTAGGAAAGATTGCCTCTGACAAGGCAGTCTCAGTCAAGCTTAAAGCTTTTGCATCTTTCCTCCTTAACTCTTTTTGCTGAGTCTTTTGATTGTTTGTGAGTACAGCAAACTGAACTGGGTCAGTCACATCCGTTAATCCATTGACCACAAGCTCCCACAAATTATTTGTTGTCATAACAGTCCTCATCTTCTTTGCCCAAACATCATAATTTTATCTATTGAAGGACGGTGGCTACTGCCAACTCTTTCCTACATCTTCAGCCATGTCTCCTGTGCAAGATAAACAAATACCCAAAAAAAACAAATGTCCAAACTCACAAGGAATGAAGGCCAATCAGCTCTGATACCATGTAAAGAATTTAGAAGAATACTAAATTCTGAAAATGCACAAAAATACTCTGTTTCAGCAATGGATAAAATTCAAAAAATCCTCAAAATAGGGCAGACATGAGAGCTGAAAAATTTATGCAAGAATTCACTTGCTTCTATTCAAACTAAAATAATTTCTACAATATGAAATAAAATTGCAACTGTGGAGCTGCATACAAACTTCTATGAGCTTCACAAAGCTCTTACAAGATCATCTGAAACAATCACTGCTTAACAGAAAGATCATTCACATCTCTGATTAAAAATAAAGTATTACAAAAAATTAAAACTATCTCTGCTGCTACATACAAAAGAGAGATTACAAAAACATGTATCTCTTATGAAAGAATAAAGTTATTCTTTCCTTTATAGAAAAAATTAATGTCAAAAAGAAGAAGATGGAAGAAAGAAGAAGTTTGTAAAAGAAAATCAGATTTCCCCCAATCTGATTTGAACACTTATCTTCCAAAAAGTTCATTTAAAAATATCTGAAATTAACTTTATCAAAAGTCAAATATGAAGGCTTCAGAGAGTCAGATTTGATTTGAAAATCCAACATTTTTTGTATTTTAAAGCACTCATGAACTGATGATGGAAGTGACTGAAGAAGATTATTGTAAATTAGAGTATCTGTTGAAGAGTTGTACAGCCATCCCTCAACTATGTTGCAGTGTCTGGAAGGTATACAGGATGTAATCGATTGGAAAAATATCCTGAAATTGCAATCCAAGGAAGGATCTTTCTTGGGCTCCCCAGCATCTACAACTTGCGTATTTATGCACACAGAAGACAAGAAATCTCTACGATTTTTGACGAACCTTGTCGAAAAGTTTGGAGACCATGGTAATTGTTCTTTAATCCTTGCAAGTATTATCGAGAGAATATCGGATTTTAAATATAAATTGTTTGGACTGCAGTGCCAGGCATGTATCCGGTGGATATTGCGGAGCGTTTGAGAGCCGTCGATTGTGTTGAACGTCTTGGGCTCGAATGCCATTTCCAAAAGGAGATAAAACAAGCATTGGACTATGTGTTCCAGTGACTGAAGAGTACCTCCTCTTTTGTGATTTTTCCAATAAAGGTCCAGATTATTTTCGTTATTTTGACTCATCGCTTTGGAAACATATGGTAGGTACTGGAGCGGAAGAGGCATTGGTTTTGGAAGGGAAAGCCTGGTTCCTGATATTGATATTACAGCCACCGCTTTCAGGCTTCTCAGAACGTTCGGCTACTCTGTATCTTCAGGTATATAAATAATTTAGATGAGTACTCTTCCAAAGCTTAATCGAATCATTAATTTTCAAAATTTATTAAATCGGTCTTAATCTGTAATGATTTTAAATGGTAGAGGTTCTGAAAACATTAAAGGCGAGGCTGAAGTAATTCTTAAGGAGTCTGGTAATGAAAACAGCGCAGGAGTAATCGCAATATTGAGCCTGTATAGATCTTCACAGCTTAATTTTCCAGACGAAAATGTAATGAGAGAAATAAATGCCTTTGCAAAAGATTACTTGGCTGAATTCCTGAAAAGCGACAACTTTGCTCAGGCGAAGGTTGTCAAGGAACACCTTCCCCAAGAGGTACTACGAATTGTTGCCCTCTAAAATTTTCACCTCTGATTTACTACCGAACATCATAAAATAGATTCTCAGTTACAATTTATTTCTTCATTATCCAGATCGCATATGCTTTGTCTGCTCGGTGGAATAGAAATTTTCCAAGGCTGATGTCAAGAAATCAGATAGAATTATTTGATCCCAAAGACTTATGGCTGGGGAAGACATTATATCAGTAAGATACATACAGTTTGTTCTATATGAGTATATTCTCCTTGCATTCGATTCTATTTAAATTGTGTCTGGTGAACATACGGCTAATCCAGGCTGACTGTTATGCACGCCGTACAGACTGCCAAATGCGGGCAATGACAAGTATTTAAAATTGGCCAAACTTGACTTCAACCACATGCAGGCTACACACAGATCTGAGATACAACGTATAAAGAGGTAAAATGAAGCAGTTAAAAAAAAGTTTGATATAATCCCTTTTGTAAAGATAATATCATCGAAGCGCAAGAAAATTAGTTTAAAATATGTGTTGTCGAGATCTTTGATGAAATCCATTAACGTGACACTATTGTGGTGTTAAAGATGGTACAATGATTGCAATTTCCCGTGGTTAGATTTTACTCGTCACAGAGAAGTGGCAGTTTACTGGACCTCTTCAGCTGTGATGTTTGAACCACAATATACCGATGGCAGACTCAATTATACAAAAGCGGGACTCCTGGCTACTCTCATATACGACCTTTATGACACCTATGGCAGTATGCACCACCTCAAACTTTTCCTAGAAGCATTCGAAAGGTCAGCACATTCAATCATTATCTCATCTTAACAAATCGGCCATATATAACTATGGTCTTTTCGGCTGCAGATGGGATCCATGAATAATTGAGCAACTGCCAGAGGACATGAAAATATTTTTCATGGGACTCTATAACACTTTGACCGATATTTCTGAACGAGCAGGGAAGGTTCAAGGACGTGATGTGCTTCCTTACCTGCGCCAACAGGTAAATACTTTTGCAATATTTTAATGGATTTCCTCTCTGCCAAAAGGAAATTTATAACTGAACTCTGTCTTCATTTTCAGAGAAGCCTGTTTCAACTTTCCGGTGGCTCTTGATTGCTTGTAAATAAGTAGATTGAAATCAATTTAGATTTGATCAGTGAAAGAGGGGAATCATAGTTTAACAAGATTTGTGGTCTGTTTTAGGTTTAGTGGTTAAATCTATTGTTCAGTTTCACAAAAGAAAGAGAGTGGATGGAAAGAAGTTATTCGCCATCATTAGAAGAATACTGGGAGAATGCTGAAGTGTCAATAGCACTGGAAACAACTATTTTGACGCCAATATTTTCTATGGGAAATATTCTTCCTGATCACATTTTGGAGAAGCTTAACTTTCTCGATCTTGTCAGCCAAACAGGGCGTCTTATGAACGACGTTAGAAGTTTTCAGGTGATCCCCGCCTAGCCTGCTTTGATTTTAACACTTTTTAATCACGTTTGACTATGTTAAGAGCCTGAAGTGTATTTTATACTGTGGTAATTTAGAGGGAAAGAGATCACGGGGAATTGGCTTCATTTGTAGAATGCTACATAAATGAGCACGCTGGATGCACTGAAGAAGATGCCATAAATTACATGGAAAGAATGAACGAAGACGCCCTTACTGAATTGAACTACCACTTTCTAATGGGGTCAGACATACCCAAGTGTTACAGAAGACTTCTTTTCAACACAGCCAGGATAATGCAATTCATTTATAGGAAGGAAGATGACTTTCTAAATGCTGCAGAGGACCTTGAAGATTCAATTAAAAAGTCTCTGTTCAAACCAGTGCTGTAGCAGACTTACAGCTGTAATAACAATATACCAATGTCACTGTCATACAAAGAGTTAAGACAGACAGAACAAAACAAATCAAATAATTCTACTGTATGGAAGTCTTTATCGAAGATGAAGAGCATATCTGCAAAAAACCTGTTTAGGCAAATAGCAGCAAGCTACCCTCTTGTTTTCAAAAGGGTATTTTTTATTTGTGGATATCATGCACCGTAAAACTTAGCCCTTCATTGCCACCGGTTGGTCCTTGTCTTTTAAGGCGGAGACTAATGTCTTCGATCTCCATTTTCCTATTAATTTGTAGGTTGAAACTGTAGGAGTTCATGTTTTTTGAATTTAGTAGTTGCTATTTTTTGTTTTTCCTGATTTGTGGGTCCTATTTTTGCCTGTGATTTATGTGAAAATGAAAGAAGTTTGTTTGTGGCCAATTAGTTTCTTCAGATTAGATGCATTTTTCTTATATCTCCCAATGTTTACGGTAACCTTCTGCAAATTTTCTATTGGTTTTTTTAATCAAGACCATCACAAATAAGTGGCAGAATGCATCTTTAAACAGTTCATGTGACTGGCTTGTGCTATCATATTTTGCATACATGCCTGCGGGTTAGTCACAAAATCCCTTTTTCCGGACCTTGACGAGTGCTAGTGTAATGGTGGAGAGAAGAGGGTAGACAAATAGGTTGAGAATTCTCTTTTCATGATTAAATTAGAATATGAAGCCGCTAAGAGATAACTATGGTAGAATAATACTTCGTTCAAGAGTGTCAATTCAATATCGTATTTTTAGGATTTATATTCCCTTGTTTCTATAATTGATTGATTGAGTAATCTAAAAGATTAGGTATTTAAGATTTAAATTAATAATAACAGATACAAAATTTTAAATTGTAGAGCATATACAAATATGAAATGGAAATTGTATTCTACACCTATGTCTAAAATTAGGGCTGAAGGGAGGGTGACATTGTCTAGAAAACTAATCTGCTTTATATAGGTTTCAAGATCTAGGCTTTTAGAGGTTTGTGATAGGCTCTTGTAAAATCTTAGCTAGTTCTAGGAGCGCAAGGTTACCCCAAGAAACCCTATTTTGTGAGAAGGTCATCCTAGACAACCCTATTTAGGGACAAGGTTTCTCTACGAGAAATTTAAATCTAAAACCTTGATATAGAAATAAGAGATAATATGAAATCATACCAAACCCAAAGGGAGAGGTACAAGCTAATCATCAATCACTATTTTCCTCTTATCCTTGAACACTTCTTGAAGCTTCTATGATGATGTATGAAAATGGATTAAACATTCTATGCTTGAG
Source organism: Chamaecyparis obtusa (assembly GCA_027943335.1). Classification (NCBI taxonomy): domain Eukaryota; kingdom Viridiplantae; phylum Streptophyta; class Pinopsida; order Cupressales; family Cupressaceae; genus Chamaecyparis; species Chamaecyparis obtusa. The sequence continues at coordinate 26,223 of BSBK01007595.1, read as the reverse complement.
GATATGCTCTTCTATTCATAGATATTTGCCTCATAGGACATCTTCATTTTATAGAGTCTGTCTTTCACAATTGTTTGATATCACAATGACAAGGTTCACTTATATATGAGTCTGTAACCTCAATTTGATATAAATCCAACCTAGGATTATCTTAGTTTTGCAACAATATTTTTTAGGGAGTGTAAGACACCCCTAAATTAATCTTAAATTTTTTAGGGAAAAAGTATAAGACAAGGTTTCTCTATCCGATATCATCCAGAGACAAGGCTATTGTCCTTGTATTACACTCATATTTTTTTTAGAGTTTATAGCATCAATGACTCCTTCATTTTGAATGAAAATCAATATTTTTCCTTCTCAAATTTGATGTTATCAGTAGGGGGTGATTAGATTAGACTTAATTTTTGTGGTTTGTACAAAAACCATTTAGTTATTCTTGTTCAAGCAATTCATTTTTGGTGCAAGTTGATTCATTAATATAGGTTACATGTTATGTTATAAGGATTCAGTAATTTAAATGTGGAAATTTTTTATTCCCTTTCATACATATTAAGAACTTGATCCTTCATACTAAGATGGTTTTTTTAGTTATTCGTTTGAGTTATGAGAAAATAGGTATTTTTATTTAGGGTTCATTGTGAGTTCAATTAGCTATTAAGTTTTATAAAGATTGAAGATAGTTGGTGCATCACCTATCACTTCTATTTCAATTCTAGCATATCCCTCTTACCTTTCTTAGTCAATTTTAGATGTTAGGTGATCATAAGGATAACCAACTCACTCTAGAGGTCTACTCTCAAATAGGATACCCACAACTTGAGAGTAGTCCCATGTTGCACAAGATTAAAAAGCTTTCAACTTTTCATTAAGTGCAAGCCTTTATGACAACAACTTTATCCTATAATGCAATCTCCTACTTTTTTACCTCTTTCTTTTGTGAAACATCCAAAAATAGAGAATTTTCAATTGTTTCACCACTATCTTCAATTTCATAGGAGTGTTCCTCCATGAAACATAAGCTATTTTGTACACTTTCCTTCGAAATTTTTTCTTTTGCTAAAATCACCTTTCTTTTGATTGTCTTTTCTATCATTTTCTTTCAATTCAATATAACATTCACTATACTTATGCTCATTAATGAAATTTCCCGTGCTTCCATAACTAAAGCATTTACAAGGTAACTTACCTTTGTATTTACCACTGCCTCACTTGAATCTTCTTGAAAGAAATTCTTTAGCTTCCTCCAACATTTTTCTTGTCTCTAGTTCAACTTCTTCAATAGTTTTAAATGGAATATTTGTCTTTTCCCTTTGAACTTCTTCAATCTCAAATGTAGAAATTGAATGAATAAGTTGATCTATTGAATAGTGAATTAGATCATTATTTTAACTTATCGAACATGCCATTTGTAAAAAATCCTTTAGTAGGGTTAATATGATTTTAACTATAAAATCTCTATCTTCTAGATGTCAACCATCAACTTTGATTCAATTCACAACATCTGACACCCTGTATATGTAGCTTGAAAAACTCTAATCTACTAGATATTTTAAGAACTCACACTTTAATTTTAGGTTAATTAGTATTGCTTATTTTGTCTTTAAATCTCCTTTATATAACTTATCCCATATCTCTTTATCTTGTTTTATAAATTATACCTTCTCAAATGTTGTGTCATATAAATTGTTATAAAGTATTTCTACTACTTTCATGGGTGAACCCACAATAGTGGGTTACACTTATTTGCCTGAATGGACACTGAACTCTGCATTTTGAAAAAAAAAACTTTTAGATTCGGATGCATATTGTTATTAAACCATTTGAAATTGGAAGATGAAGTAAATTAGAGTCTTTTAGAAATTTTTGTCTAGATTCTAAGTATTTTTAATTTTTTTAATTTTTGAATTGATTTGAATGGGTTTTTCTTTCTCCCATGAAAACTGGTATCTTGTTGAAAACATCATTTTCAAAGAGTTGCATTGTTTTCATAGTGCATAACCTTTTTTCTAAAATAGATATCAATGTGCTTCTTTCGAATTTAATTTTGTAACCTCAATATGGAGGGCATGCAATTAGTTTGACAACATTATCATGATTATTTTATATTTTATTATCATTTAAAGTTGACTAAACTATAATTTTGACATACCTTGACTACATAGCTTATAACTTGTCATGTATTTATCTAATTTTAAAAAAATAAATTTATAGAAAGTAAACTTGAAGATGGAGGGCACTGTTATTTTTCAAAAATAAAATTCTCTTTTCTACTATTTTTCATTGAACATCAAACTTAGAGGTTTATATTTGATAAAAAACCTACATTCGATTAATGTCAAAAAATATATACATCATAAACTCAAAAATTGTCAAATCTATAATTGTTAAAAAGTTCATTCCGAGTACTTGTTCTATGCAAAAGGACATCTCCTTATTCCTCCATTTGACCCCTACAATTGAGCTCTGAAGGCATGAAATGTTCATAATTTTATCAGACTTTACAAATTGCCCTTACTCAAGGACTTTTGATAGAAAGTATTTTCGATCAAAACTATCTAGAAAGTACTTTCTATCTAAAGTACTTGAATGGTTTAGGGTCGGTTAAGCCCCTTACCAGGTTACTTTCAATATAAACTATTGACTTTCGATAGAAACCTATGTCCGCCAATTTGATGTCATTTTGGGTTAATCACGCTTACATGTAAATAAATATATATATATTTTTTATCTTATTAATTTGAAAGCTACAAAATAATTCGCATTTTGGACAAGGAAGAATTTTGAAATCATATTTTTTCAAATCATGTCAAAATTTGGTAGAATAATTTTGCAACGTGATGGGAAATAAAAATAGAAGGCTAAAGAAGAGTACACAATATTATTCAGATGAGACTAAAAAAAAACTATGTGAAGAAGTAGGAGAGAGATATTATCATAGGAAATAAGCTCTCTCTCTCTCTCTGTCTCTGTCTTTGTGTGTGTGTGTGTGGATATTTTAAGTTTATGGTTAGGACTTATCTTAATGAAACATGTAAGCATGATATTACAATACCTAATTAGACCTAATTTGATAAAGAAGACCTAATTAGACTTAATAAGACTAATTAGACCTAATTAGACCTAAAAATAGCTAGATAAGACTAATTAGACCTAATAAGACTAAGAAGACATATATATATAACTAATTAGACCTAATATGAGTATTATGACCCCTTAAGACTTAATGTTCAACCTATAGGACCTAATATGAGTAAGATTAGACAATTTAGGATCTAATATGACTAATAAGACCCAAATCAAGACCTAATATTATTAATAGGATGGGCCTTAGACGTAATTAGACCTATATAGACCTAATAATATGAATTAACACCTCATAAGACATGTAACTAGTACTAAGTATATCCAACATGAGTAATAGGACCCCTTAATGTTGGCATTAAGCAAGATTGCCACTAGTGACAACACTTATTTGCATTCTAAGTGCAAACTAAGTAGAACAGTGCAAACCGAGCAGGATAGTGCAAACCGAGCAGAATAGTGCAAACCGAGCAGGACAGTGCAAACTGAGCATAACAGTGCAAACCAAGCAAGACAGTGCAAACTGAGCAGAACAGTGCAAACCGAGCAGGATAGTGCAAACCGAGCAGGACAGTGTAAACCGAGTGACATTATGTCTACTGAGTCACAAGTATTTACCGAGTTTGAAACTTACCGAGTGGTTAGTATGAACCGAGCCTTCACTTCTACCATGAGTATGACGATGCCGAGTAATGCAGTGGACGCCGAGTATCAAAAAGTCACCGAGTTAGTTTGCAGGAACCGTGTAACCATACTTGGGCCAACTTAGTAGCACTTATGTTTATTTGTTAAGCCGACTTTGTAATTGTAATTAATTGTTTAGACTTGTATATAAACAATGTTGTACAAATACCAAGTAGTATGAATGTGGAATAAAAAGAAGAGATAAAAAGGCAGAAACTAGTGAATTACAAAGGGCTACTATACATAAGGAGCAGTAGAGACAAATTCATCACAAAAGGTGATCAGTATATCAGCGAATCTCATTCAGCAATCCAGTTGCAAAGTAAGAGATCTACTATTTCATCCTAACAGGTGAATCAGCTTGAAATCCTTTAACCAGGTAGACTTAACAGTCTTTGTAAAATCTCTTAACCGAGTGCATACTTCATTGTATGTTTGTAAATCCTCTAACAAGGTGGACCTAGCAGTCCTTATTGCTCCTAGCAGGGCAGATCATCAGAAGTGATCAATGTAAGCCTTAACCGGCCAACTTTATACTGTAGTATTAAAGCTTTGTGGGTTTCATCCCCACCCCAGTTTTACTTTCTTTTGGAAGGTTTCTGGGTAACCAAATCTATGTGTCATTGTTGTGAATGCTTTTATGTTTCATGCTTTCTATATGCAAAAGGATAAAGTGAACTATATGTGAATACATCTGATATTGAAAAAAAAAAATTGAAGTTACTGATTCACCCCTCCCCTCTCAGTAACTTGGTTAATTCTTGAATATTTTCAACAATTGGTATCAGAGTTTTATTGGTTCTCAAGATAAAGCTTAACTAGCTTGAGCAAAGATCCAGGACAATGGAGGTATTCAAACTGAACAAGGTGATTGAAAATGAAAAGCTAGATCTGGAAATGGCCATAGCTAAACTTAAAGAAGCAAAAGAACATCTTTCCCAATCCCTAAGAAGAAGGAAGGAACGTACAAATTAGATGAATGATCATAATTACATTGAAGAAAAGATTAAAGATCTTTTTCCCTCAAATAGCTCAGATGAAGCAAACAATGCTATCAAAGAACTCCTAGAAAAGAATGGGTCTCTGCAAGAAGAAGTGAGAAAATTAAAAAAAGAACAAGAACTACACTCAACAAGATTTTGTGAGATCTTAGAACAAAGAAACAAGTTGAAAGATGAATTAGATTGAAGGAACAATGAAGTCCAAAATAAAACCCTTCAGCTAAAAAACCTAATTGATCAGATCTCCCATACAAATGAGGAAATTCTGACTCTAAGATCAGAAATAGAAAGCACAAGAGAAGAACTAAGATTTGAAAAGAAAATCAATCTAAGATTGGTGGATGAGCTAAACACCGAAAAAAAAATCAATGAAAGAATGCTGAAGAGCTAAGAAGACTTAAATCAGTTGCATGATCAAAATCTTCATAGGCAAAAAGGAAAAGCAGGACTTGGATACAAAGGAGAAGGTGAATCTTCTAAGCAAGGTACTCAAAGGAATCAGAAACCTACTTGTAATCATTGTGGAAAAATAGGACATACTTCAAATAAATGTTGGAGCAATGAAAAAGAGAATTTAATGGAAAATGCTACAACTGCAATCAGCATGGTCACAAAGCAAATGAATGCATGGAAAAACTAAGATTCAAAGGTAATTGTCACAAATGCAACAAACAAGGTCACAAGGCATCCGAGTGCAGATCCAAAACATTCAATCCAGCAGAACAAATTATGAAAGCAATGTTTGGATGGGATTACAACACTTGGTGTAGATGTCATTACTATCAAGAATATGGACACATTGGCATGAACTGCATAAAACATCATCTAAGGAAAAGAGATACTACCATAAGATGTTTGAAATGCACTAAACTTGGTCATATAGCCAAAAATTGCATGAATGCTAGTGAAGTTGAAGATGGAAAGAAGAATGAAGCAACTAAGATCAGGAAACAGATGAGACAATAGTGGATTCCTAAATCTACCGAGAAAACCAGTCCAAGTAATGGAATGGGTGGCTCTACTAACTCAAACTAAATTCCCAAGAAAGCACTGGAACTGTATTCTCATAGACAAATTTCAAGCAGTTCCAGAACTGAATTAAAAGAAAGATCTAAATTGGCATACAAGATGTAATAAGATCACAGGAAGGTCGGTATCAGTTTTCACCGAGCAAGGTCGGAGCAATATGAATTCTCAAGTTCACCGAGTTGCGAAGTCTTTACCGAGCAATTAATTCATAGTGGGTGACAGTCTGTCAGAATTCATACCCTAATTTCTACTAAGCATTAATGATAGATTTGTAAACAAAAGGCAAGAAATCAAACTCATTCTTCACCGCGAACTTTAGCATTTTGAGAGCAGAAAATTTCCAGAGCAATCAAGCGATTCAAATACTTTTGCGAAAATAATTCTTTGTGAGCTACCATGGCATCATCTAGCGCTTCAGCAAAGAAAGGAACAGAAATGATAATCCAAGGGGAATGGAGAGCACTAGATTTCAAACTCGTGCCCGCAATTGCAGCAACCCTAGACCCGAACAGAGCTCAATCTTAGATTCCTCCTAAGGTACTACTTGTTAACGATATTCGCAATCATTTCAATTGTGCAATTCAAGAGATGGGAAACCTAGAGCTAGATATTGTGCGTGAGGAACTATGTGTGAATGGTGTTCTAAAACTAGAGCACAAACATCTGGAAGACAAGGGATTAGTTCACATTACACATTTACCTTGAAAATTTTGGGAGAAATGGGTTAGATACATTCTCAGCCATGTACACGAAGGAAAGATTTGGCTTGAGCAACCCATAGAGATCACTAAGAAGATGATTCACCGAATCACCGGTCTTCCCATGTTAAACAAAGTTAAATCTACCAAAACCCTAGGTCGGCCGGAGCTGGAGAAGAAAACCCTAGCTGAGTGGGACAGTAGAGGCATGAAAATAAGCAACATTATTGATGCTGAACTAAAGTTTGGAACACACATCATTTCTCATAAAATATACAGTTCAAGTCGGCAGAATAGTGTTCCCTATGAAGCCATAGACCTAGCATACAAAGTGGTAAAGAATAATTTATCATTTGACCTTGCAGATTTATTGTTAAAATAGTTTAACAAGAACATGGAAAGCATTCAAACTTCCAAAAGCAATCCATGTAAGTTTGGATCTCTACTGGTCTGTTTATTTTTCTATGTTCATAAATTCCTCCCTTCCAAAGGAAAAGTAGTATGGAGAAAGGACGTGCCAATTCTTTATGAGATAAATGAATATATTTCAGAAATGGGTGAAAATTTTGAGAACATCATGGATAGTTATTTTGAGTCTTTCAAGGAGAAAATGAATGACAGATTCTGGATTCCACAGAAGTTGGTGGAGGATTATAAGGATGATATTTATTTCATGGTGGACTGTGACAAAGTATACATTCAAGCAGCTAAACCGAGGATTGTACATGTGAAACCTCTTCCTTATGAGGTAAACATTGATGAAACAAAGAATATCATTGAAGCCCTCCTTAATCAACCTATTGATCCCAAAGCTCCATATTTTGGGACATATGAAGAAGCAAAAGTGAGAATTGAATTAAGTATAAAGCTTCCACAAGCAGTAAATAAAGGAAAAAAGAGGATAGCCAAAATGCAAATGCTAACCGAGGGCAGAGGAGAAGACATTGAAGAAGAAGAGAAAAAGGATGAGAAAACAGAGGAACCAGAACCTGCAAAGAAGAAAGGAAAGGTATTCATCACCAAGGTACCTAAGCCTCCCACTGTCGTATTTACAAGGAGAAGTACAAAGGGTAAGGTAGACAAAAAGGACAAAGATATAATATTCAAAAAACCTCCTCTAACCCTTCAAGAGAAGATCAAACTTTTGAGAGAAGGTGTTGGGGTAAGTAATATAAAATCTTTAAAATATGAAATAAGATCGGAAATAGAACAAAAGGAAATTGAAGATGCTGTCATTGAAAAGATGGGACAGTGGAAATACTCTCCTGATGAAATAGCCCAACAGATTCCAGGAGCTTTATTAGATCAAATAAAAATGAGATGGGCCAATGCAAGGCAAACTATAAAAGACATATCTGATCAAACCCTAAAATAGTTAATGCCAAGCTTGAAAAATGATGAAATAAAGAAGGCATTGAAGGAGAATGAAAATATGATGACACTGAAGTTCAATACTTGTTTAATTCTGATTAACAATATTGAATCGGTTGTGAAGAGTACAAATGCCACATGGAAGAATATATACCATCTTCACCAACTGAGTATTGAATCAGTTATAATAAAAGACATTGAAGATGACAGTGATGAACAGGAAGAAGCCACTGAGGTTGATGATACCGTGAGGATAGCGGTAGAAGTCATTGCATCACTTCCTACCTCTCCAGCAAAAGTTGCTACATCTAGCTCGGAGACATCTTCAAGCATGGTTGTGACAACTTCAACATTTGTCCAATCACCTATAGCAACAACAAAAGTAACTACCATTTCTTCTACTGAGTTGCAGTCTCCTATTTCATCAAGTTTTCCAGCAGTAAGTATTCCAATTTTTAATTCTACAAGTGTAAATACTTTAAGTTCTCCAGTAGACAGTATACCATTCTTTATAGCCAGTCCTACTATGTCTACTATCACTACTACTAAGGCATTAAGTACCATAATAGATAAGCCTAAGGCTCAACCGAGTATAAGATTTTTGGGCAAGAATATAGTAGAGGATATAGACCTAGATAAGGAAATAGAGATTCCAACATTGGATTTTGCAAATCTATCAGCGGATCAAATGCAAAATATAGGTGAACTCCTCCAAAGGAAAGTGAAGCAAAAGAAGCTTAAAGAGGAGAGAGACAAGGAATATAAAATCATTAAGGATGCTAAGGACATTTTGTCAAAAGCATTAAGTATTAAAGTAGACTCCTCTCAACATGTTTTGTTATAATTATCAGAAGCGGTAAATAAGTACAATGAGGATTCATCTGGGACAGACAAGATAGTTGAAAAAGCCAAGAAGAAATTCAACAATAAAGTGCTTGAGCACATTGCTCAGCACATAGCTATTAATCAAGTAGAATTATCTTCAGTTTTGACAAACACTGAATCTTCCTATTTGAATGTTACCTCTCTTTTGGCCAAACTATGCAATATTGTCAAGTTCACCAAGGATGTCGAGGATAAAATGAATAAAATTGATGAGGATTTGAAGATTAGCATACATACACAAGCTGTAACTTAAACCAAGTTCAAACTCTGCTCATCACATGAAAATCTCATTCCTATCAAATATGCAATCAGAACTACTGAAAGAAGACACAAGGATCTGGTCCACACTGCTAGACATTCAGAACATGATCCTTCCCATCATGAGTACAATGTATAAGCATATTGAACATTCCAAAACATTAATTCATGACAATCAGTTCTCAATAGTAGATCACATGATTGCACTCTCTGCAGAAGTCCAAATTGCAATCCAAACATGCAAGATTCTGCAAGAAAATTGGGACAGAACTTTGGCACTGATAATGAAGGTACATTCTATTTTTCTATCAAATTTTGGATTCTCCCTGTAAAACACTTGTATATACACCTTTGGCATTATTGTCAAAAAGGGGGAGATATGTATAGAAGAAAAAGTTAGTGCATTGAAAGGGGAAGATAATTTATAAAGCTCTATGACAAAGACAAATTTTGAAAAATCAAAATAAATCTCAGCATGGTTCATGTATATAAGTTTTGGGCAATAAGTGTTTTTGTCACTAATGCCAAAGGGGGAGATTGTTGGCATTAAGCAGGATTGCCACTAGTGACAACACTTATTTGCATCCTGAGTGCAAACTGAGCAGAACAGTGCAAACTGAGCAGAATAGTGCAAACCGAGCAGGACAGTGCAAACCAAGCAAAATAGTGCAAACTGAGCAGGACAGTGCAAACTGAGCAGAATAGTGCAAACCAAGCAGGACAGTGCAAACCGAGTAGGACAATGCAAACTGAGCAGAATAGTGCAAACCAAGTAGGACAGTGCAAACCGAGCAGGACAGTGTAAATCGAGTTACATTATGTCTACCGAGTCACAAGTATTTACCGAGTTTGAAACTTACTGTGTGGTTAGTATGAACCGAGCCTTCACTTCTACCATGAGCATGACGATGCCGAGTAATGCAGTGGACGCCGAGTATCAGAAAGTCATTGAGTTAGTTTGCAGGAACCGTGTAACCATACTTGGGCCGACTTAGTAGCACTTATGTTTATTTGTTAAGCCGACTTTGTAATTGTAATTAATTGTTTAGACTTGTATATAAACAATGTTGTACAAATACCAAGTAGTATGAATGTGGAATAAAAAGAAGAGATAAAAAGGTAGAAGCTAGTGAATTACAAAGGGCTACGATACATAAGGAGCAGTAGAGACAAATTCATCACAGAAGGTGATGAGTACATCAGCGAATCTCATTCAGCAATTCAGTTGCAAAGTAAGAGATCTACTGTTTCATCCTAATAGGTGAATCAGCTTGAAATCCTTTAACCGGGTAGACTTAACAGTCTTTGTAAAATCTCTTAACCGAGTGCATACTTCATTGTATGTTTGTAAATATTCTAACAAGGTGGACCTAGCAGTCCTTATTGCTCCTAGCAGGGCAGATCATCAGAAGTGATCAATGTAAGCCTTAACCGGCCAACTTTATACTGCAGTATTAAAGTTTTGTGGGTTTCATCCCCACAACAGTTTTACTTTCTTTTGGAAGGTTTCTGGGTAACCAAATCTATGTGTCATTTTTGTGAATGCTTTTATGTTTCATGCTTTCTATATGCAAAAGGATAAAGTGAACTATATGTTAATACATCTGATATTGAAACAAATATTTTGAAGTTACTGATTCACCCCTCCCCTCTTAGTAACTTGGTTAATTCTTGAATATTTTCAACACTTAACACCTTTAATCAAACATAATAACTGACCTATTATGACCTAATTTTTTTAATTTAGTAATAAGATGTAAGAGTACCCCTTAAGATCTAATACTTGACTAGTTAACATAAGTAATTTAAAAGATCTAATTAGACCTTTAATAAGACTAATTAACAAGTCTGATATGAGTAATAGGACCTACTTGTACACCTAATATGAGAAATAAGACCCCTTAGACATAATAAACCCTATATTGAGGTCTAATACGGATAATTTAACCCCTAAGGCCTAATTAGACTAATTAACCCCTAATATTTCATAACAAGACCTAATTATTCTATTTTTTGTACAAAATTTACATATGAGTAATATGACCTAATATGAGTAATAGGAACTAATATTTAATAGTAATAGTACCTAATTACGGGCCAATTTATGAACATAATAAGACCCCTTGAACCAAATTCATCCTAATAAGCCCTAATTATCTATCTAGTATGACTACTAAGACCCCTTCTAGGTGTAATTAGATCTAATTAGACTAAGTAACACCTAATACACTCATACTATGACCCCTTAAGAACTAATTAGACCCAATATGCTTAATATGATCTCTTAATCTACCTAATTAGACCTATTAGGATATTATTAAACATCACATTATAGATACACTGATTCCCCCTACAAAACTATTTGCATGGTCTAATAGGGAAATTAAATGGTTGCAAGATTCCAGAAATAGACTGACTAGCTCTAGTGTCTATAAGAGAACATGTTAGTCCATACTTTCTAGCTTGATTAGTATCAGAGATGACATTCATGGTACCACTCCCTATGCACTAGAAATTATAGATGCCATACTTGAGAGAAAGAGATGAGAGGTTGGCTCCAATCTTTCTCTTAAAGAGTTATAGGCTTTGGTGCCTAAAGAGACCCTGAAAAAAGGAAGCTATCCCATCTTATTCATGCACATACAATATGTGAAGGGATATCAAGTTACGAGATGTCAAAAAACTTCTATATCAACATTTGATATACCCATACTTTCTAGCTTCCCATGGCCCTTATCACAATAACAACTAGATTTCATTATATTTTGCACAACAAATTTTTGCTGAGGTTCATTTAGGGAGGACCCTTAATTCCACTGATTTTCTAGCACATCTAAGATAGGGGCATGGCAGACTTTCTCTTAGAGATTGTTTTCATTGAGTTGATCTCCAAAATCTAATACACAGGTCCATTATTGGTCATAGGGCACTTGCTATAGCTCCTTCATTGGGTCCTATGGTGGATGATTTTGTTCTTTACACCTAGCTTCAAGGTGTGATTGATAGTGTGGGGGATACTGTAGTAGTTGTCGCATCTAGATCTAGTGATCCGGTTGGCCATTACTTGATGTCTCGACAACACTCTAGATCATCAAGTGGAGCATCCTTGATGCAGGAGCATCCTGGGTGTAAGAGAAATCTTGCATCACCCAAAAAAAATATTTCTATTTTTATATTCAATAAGGGCTATTTTATGCAGAGTTGCTATTTATGGAAAGTTACTATTTTTGGTAATTTTTGTATGTGCTCAGAATGATCTGATTTCTTTCTTGGAGGTTCATTTTGGTCATATAAGTTTGCCAGTAAAGTTTCATTGCCAGATCAAGTGTATATTGGAAGATATTGAAGATTTTCGGTATTGGCAGCAGGGTATAGAAACTTTGAACTCATTTTTGAAGGCTTTAGAGGCCCCGGATGAGGTCAAAAATTTGGGTGACAGGCGCTTGCACCAGTCAAGCTTGTAGAGCGCTTCGTGGCATTTCTGAAATGGGTTTATAATAGCCAATCGGGTGAACTGGTGATGACTTATGGTCTTCGGAAGTTGGGCCACCTGAAATGGCAAAAAATAATTTTCTTCAAAATTTATGTTTGGGTTTCAAAGGTTATCTTGAGCCGACTATGATGTAATAAAATGTAAAATAAAATAATTCTAAGTTTGGTCAGCCTTATTAGCTAAAATTCTGGAACCTTCCCAGGCGATGGAAAATTGCCTATATAAGGAAGGCTGTATTATTGTCTTAGGCATTTCAGAATAGTTCTGGGTAGTAGATCTGGGAAATAATTCGAGGCTTTGTCTTACAGAATATTGTAAGGGAATGCCCATGTGGCTTTGCATATTGTAATTCTGAAAGTTTGTAATTCCACATTTGTGAAGATAATAAGAAGCCAATTTTTTGTTCTTGCATATTGTTGTTGTTTCTCTGTTTCTGTTATGTGTTTGTGGTATTAAGGGGAGCACCCTTCATCAAGTGGTATCAGAGCCAGGTTTTCCTGAGTGTGTAAATAGATTGGCGACTCTGAGGTAGTTTGCACCAGGACCATGGTTAGGGTTTTAGCGTGCATCGCGAAAATGCCTCCATGAAGAGAACGTGGCAGAAGGGCTGGTGTTGTGACACTTGAGGTTAGAGAGCTGCAGAGACAAGTGCGAGCATTGCAAGAAGAGATTCACGAAGGAATGATCTTAATGTAAGAGAAGAAAGTGATGATGAAGCGGAAAAAAATTTTGATCAGGAAGGAGAAGGCGAAATTCCGAACCCAGAAGAAGAAAGGCTTTTTCAAGCCCTTTCCAAGATCGGGAAGAGACCTAAGATCGAGGTTCCTACATTTTCAGGGAATCTTAACCCAGAAGAATTGATCGACTGGATCAATGAATGTGAGGAATATTTTGAGTATGAAGATGTTGAGGATCCTGATAGGGTCAAATTTGCAAAGGCCAGACTGAAAGGTCATGCAAAGATCTAGTGGCAAGAGGTTCAGTTGGAGAGAAATAGAAGAGGGAAAGATAAAATCACAAGATGGGATCGGATGTGGATAAATTAAAGCGATAGTTTATTCATGTTGATTATGAGCTTGACCTACTGAAGAAAATGCAAAGTTTGAAGCAAGCAAGAAAATCTGTTCAGGAGTATACAGAGGAGTTCTATCGACTCCTTATCAGAACAGGCCATGCAGAAGCTGATAAGGAGAAAGTTGCCCGATACCTTAATGGGTTAAGGCCAAGCATTCAGGAGGAGTTGAATCTGGTTCGAATGAGCAGTATTAAGGAGGCATGCCAATTTGCCCTAAAAGCAGAGGAAAAGCTAAACAAGAAGTTCGAGAGCAGGCAAAACGGAAGAGGTCATAGTGGACAATCTGGTGGATGGTCATATGGTGGCTGAAATGAAGATCCGAAAAAGAAGGATGAGGCCAATAGCAGTCAGAATCAGAGAGGAAATAATTCTAATCATTTCCAGGATCAGAGTAATAGAGATCAGAGAGGAAGAGGAAGAGGACAAGGATCTGGAAGAGGAGGCTTCCGTGGAACATGTTTTCACTGTGGAGAAGAAGGTCACAGGGCATTTGAATGTCCTCAGTGCCAAGGTAGAATAGACAGGAGAAATGAAGGCCAAGCCAGAGTTGCATATGTAGATGAAGATGCTGGATCATCAAATTTTGAAGATGCTGAAAGAGGAGCAATGCTAATTAACAGAAGAGTCTTGCTGAGTGGTGAGAATGAACCTGAACAAAGGAGGAGTCTGTTTCGAACTAGATGCAAGTGTGAGGGTAAATGTTGTGATTTGATTATTGATAGTGGAAGCACTGACAATTTGGTGTCAGAAGAGATGGTGACAAAGTTGAAGCTCATGAGACAGAAACACCCACATCCATATCAGATTGCCTGGGTGCAGGATGACCACAAGGTCATGGTCAGTGGACAGTGCCTGGTAAAGTTCAAGATCGGCGAGTACCAAGATGAGGTACTATGTGATATAATATCTATGGATGCATGTCATATGTTGTTGGGTAGACCGTGGCAGTTTCACAGATGTGCTATACACGATGGTCGTGCGAATACCTATTCCCTGACAAAGGATGGAGTGCGACATAAGCTAAAGCCATTGAAGGAGACCGAAGAAAAGGTATATGGTAATGCATGAATAACTTTTGTTGATGGAAGAAAATTCCTAGATGGTATGAGGCATGAGCATGTGTGTTTTGCTTTAATTCCAAAAGCTGGTAAAGAGGAAGTAGAGGATGTACCTGTAGAGGTTGCAGATTTGTTGAATGAGTTTCAGGATATTGTATCTGATAATGTACCTGATGGATTACCACCGATAAGGAAGATTAGTCATTAGATGGATTTGATTTTAGGAGCTAGTTTTCCAAACAAGGCAGCACACAGAATGACACCAACAAAAAGTGAAGAGTTGAATAGATAAATACATGAGTTATTACAGAAGGGGTTGATCCAAGAGAGTCTAAGTCCCTATGCTGTACCAGCAGTATTAGCGCCAAAGAAGAATGGAGAATGGAGGATGTGTAAAGATTCCAGAGCAATAAACAAAATCACAATTAAGTATAGGTTTCCATTGCCACGAATGGATGATATTATGGACTGTTTGAGTGGAGCTATGTATTTCTCAAAGATAGATCTAAAGATTGGATATCACCAGATTCAGATCAGAGAAGGAGATGAATGGAAGACTACCTTCAAGACAAAGGAAGGACTGTATGAGTGGTTAGTCATGCCTTTTGGGCTAACCAATGCACCAAGCACTTTCATGCGGCTCATGAACGAGGTTCTGAAAGAATTTTTGGGTAAGTTTGTCATTGTTTACCTAGATGATATTTTGATTTTTAGCAAGACATTGGAGGAACATATGATGCATATTCGTATGGTGTTTGAGAAGTTGAGAGATAAAAAATTGTTGATTAATTTGAAGAAGTGCAGTTTTGTGAAGAAAGAGTTAGTGTATTTGAGATTTGTAATTTCAGCAGAAGGTCTAAAAATGGACCCAGAGAAGGTACAGGCTATCCTTGAATGGCCTACTCCAAGGAGTGCTACTGAGGTAAGATCTTTTCATGGTTTGGCTAGCTTTTATAGAAAGTTTATCAAAAATTTTAGTAGTATTTATGGTCCCTTGACTGAAACAATGAGAGGAGATAGAAAAGAGCTTAAGTGGACTAATGGGGTAGAAAAGATTTTTCAATTGTTGAAATAAAAAGTTACAAAACAACCTATTTTAGCACTTCCAAATTTTAATAAGGTGTTTCAAGTAGATTGTGATGCTAGTGGTACTGCAATAGGAGCTGTTATGAGCCAAGAAGGTAAACTGGTTGCTTATTTCAGTGAGAAGTTAAATGATGCCAAGAGGAAGTATTCTATTTATGATCAGGAATTTTATGCTATAGTTCGGGCATTAAATAAGTGGAGACACTATCTGCTTCCTAAGGAGTTTGTTTTGTATACTGATCATCAAGCTTTGTAATATTTGAATAGTCAAGGAAAGTTGAATCAGAGGCATTTGAAATGGGTTGAGTTTTTGCAGAGTTATACATTTGTTTTGAAACATAGAAGTGGAATGTCTAACAGGATTGTAGATGCTCTTAGCAGAAGGAAACTATTGCTGACAAAGATGCAGATTGAGGTGGTTGGGTTCAAGGAACTCAAGAATTTGTATCCAGAGGATCCTGATTTTTGTGAAGCTTGGAAAGCTTGTACAGAACCTGTTACTCTAGACAGGATGAAATGGTTGGATTTCATCATCCAAGATGATATGCTATTCAGAGGGAGTTAGTTGTGCATTCCATGAAGTTCTATGAGGGAGAATCTCATCAAGGAGAAGCATAGTGGAGGATTGGCTGGACATTTTGGTCATGATAAAACCCTTGCTTTGGTTGGTGAGAATTATTATTGGCCATAATTGCAGCAAGATGTGAAGAAGTTTGTACAGAGTTGCAGAGTATGTCAGATGGTGAAAGGAGTGAAGCAAAATACAGGGTTGTATCAGCCATTACCTGTACCAGAGAAGCCTTGGGAGGATATCAGTATGGACTTTGTTCTTGGTTTACCGAGAACTCAGCGGGGACATGATTCAATTTTTGTGGTGGTTGACAGATTTTCAAAGATGGCACATTTCATTCCCTGCAAGAAGACTAATGATGTTGTTCATGTAGCAGAATTGTTTTTTAGAGAAGTGGTGAGACTACATGGTTTGCCAAAGACCATAGTTTCAGATCGAGATACTAAGTTTGTTGTATATTTCTAGCGGACATTGTGGAAGAAGTTGAAGATAGATTTGAAGTTCAGTTCATCACATCATCCACAGACTGATGGACAGATAGAGGTGGTGAATAGAAGTTTGGGAAATCTGCTGAGATGTTTGGTTGGAGATAAGCCAACAGGATGGGATTTGATTTTACCACAGGCAGAATTTGCATACAATAATTTTGTCAATAGAAGCACTGGTAAATCATCCTTCCAGATTGTATATGGAAGTAGTCCAAGAAATGCATCTGAATTGAGAAAGATAGATAAAGGAGAAATAAGTAGTGCTAAAGCTGAGGATTTTGCAGAACACTTGAAGAACATCCATGAGGAGGTGAGAAAGCATATTACCAAGATGAATGCATAGTATAAGGCTAAGGCAGATGAGAAAAGGAGGCATAAGGAATTTCAGGTTGGAGATGAAGTCATGGTTCATTTGCGGAAGGAGCGATTTCCGGTTGGTACATATAACAAGCTGAAAATGAAGAAGTTTGGACCATGTAGGATACTGAAGAAACATGATTCAGGAAATGCATATGAGGTAGAATTGCCTACTGAGCTAAATATTTCACTAGTGTTTAACATTTCAGATCTAACAGAGTATCATGAAGGAGGTGTTGAAGATGAGATCATTGCAGCACAGTGGAGTATTCCAGTAACTAGTTCAGACACTAAGGAGATCGAAGATATACTGGACAGTCATGTTGGTAGAAGCACAAGGAACAGGACATATGAAGAATATTTGGTCAAGTGGAAAGGACGACCTGTTGAAGATTCATCATGGCTGACAAAGGAGGAGGTTAGCCGTCTTGGTTTTCCTCTGTACACCTGAGTCGTGACAGGGTCACTTCTCAAATTACCCTAGGTGTCTGATGCAGGAGCATCCTGGGTGTAAGAGCAATCTTGCATCACCCAAAAAAAATATTTATATTTTTATATTCAATAAGGGCTATTTTGTGCAGAGCTGCTATTTATGGAAAGTTACTATTTTTGGTAATTTTTGTATGTTCTCAGAATGATTTGATTTCTTTCTTGGAGGTTCATTTTGGTCATATAAGTCTACCAGTAAAGTTTCATTGCCAGATCAAGTGTATATTGGAAGATATTGAAGATTTTCGGTATTGGCAGCAGGGTACAGAAACTTTGAACTCAGTTTTGAAGGCTTTAGAGGCCCCGGATGAGGTCAAAAATTTGGGGGACAAGTGCTTGTGCCAATCAAGCTTGTAGAGCACTTTGTGGCATTTCTGAAATGGGGTTATAATAGCCAATTGGGTCAACTGGTGATGACTTATGGTCTTCGGAAGTTGGGCCACCTGAAATGGCAGAAAATAATTTTTTTCAAAATTTCTGTTCGGGTTTCAAAGGTTATCTTGAGCTGACTATGATGTAATAAAATGTAAAATAAAATAATTCTAAGTTTGGTCGGCCTTATTGGCTAAAATTCTGGAACCTTCCCAGGCATTGGAAAATTGCCTATATAAGGAAGGCTGTATTATTGTCTTAGGCAGTTCAGAATAGTTCTGGGTAGTTGATCTGGACAATAATTTGAGGCTTTGTCCTACAAAATATTGTAAGGGAATGCCCATGTGCCTTTGCATATTGTAATTCTAAAATTTTGTAATTCCACATTTGTGGAGATAATAAGAAGCCAATTTTCTGTTCTTGCATATTGTTGTTGTTTCTCTATTTCTGTTATGTGTTTGTGGCATTAAGGGGAGCACCCTTCATCAATCCTCTAGTAGGACTGCACATGACATGTAAAGTGCAAAAGGAATCCCTTAACTTTTCATCATAGAGGGAGTTATACCTGAGAGATTACATGAGTCACATTGACTAGTTTGGATAAGGATTTGTTGAATGCATATGCATTTATAGTAGTAGAGCATGACATCCTCATAATAGAGTTAGATCTCATGTGGGTACTATTACATCTACTCAGCCACATCCTTCTCATCACTGAGACTATGGCAATAGTGGTAGTACCCATGAGGATCCACCTAATGACCACTGTATTGCTGCACATGGAGAGGCACATCATACAAACCCTTCAAGGAGTGTAGGGCACCAGTTCTATGATGTTGGCCTTGACGATGTTGACTTAAGCATGACCACTATGGGTTACGTATAGTTTATAACACATAATGATATGAATTCCATGCCATCTTATTTGGTTAGTCTTTTGCATTCATCATTAGAGATATGTGTGCTGATTGCTCTTGTTACAAATGTAGAGTTGAGCTTGGACCAGACACAACAAAATCTTGATATCTTAGTTGATAGGATCAAGGCTAGGGAATCTAAGTACTATTAGGTGCCACCATCTACATAGGTATAAATCTCATTTTTAATATTACAATTTAAGTTTTTTATTCACAACTTTTCATGGCATATAAATTTACTTTTTTAAAAAAAATCAAAATTTCAATGTACATGATATATATACGTACATGATATAGTTTTCCTCTACCAAATATGCCTCTTGTTACTCCTTTAAGGATTTATTGTGGACATTATCGGGACTCACTTGATGATGACATCGGTAGCGGATATGTGAGTTTTTAATTTATCGATGTGTGTACATGTACTTTAATCTACACACTTGATAACATGTTTTCTTGTAATATTTTATCGAACTTATAAAGATGTACATATATATTAATTTATATCACTTTCTCTGTAGGTATGTGTACATTCTTCACAACATGATAGTCACTCTAGGTCTGACAACTTAATGAGGTGTCATCATCAAAGTCATAGGCACTTTCATATTTGATCTAGACATATGACATGTATTGATTTATATTTCATCTCTAGACTCTAGACAATTAACATATGTATTGTACTTTGATATTATTTTATTCATAGCTCCTTTTGATAGAATGTTTGATACATGATCGACATATGTTTCATGTTTACAATACTTGATCTCTAAGTTTTAAACATACTTGATCTATGCTTGATGTTTCGTGCATGTTATATACTTTCACTCTATACACATATTTGATGAACTTACATACTTTCAATCTATGTATTTTTAATATATACATGTTTGATTCTATGAATGATTTTCATATACTTTCAATCTATGTATTTTGAATATATAAATGTTTGATACTTTTCATCTATGTGTTTAATGCCTTTCAATTTTGATACTTTCACTCTATACATATGTGTGATGACCTTACATACTTTCAATATATGTGTTTAATATATATACATTTGATTCTATGAATGATGTTCATATACTTTCAATCTATTTGTTTTTAATATATAAATATTTAATACTTTCAATCTACATGTGTTTAATTTATATGTACGTGTTTGATTCTACTAATGATGTTTGATTACATTTTTATGAACTATGAATGATGTAAATGACATGCTATATACTTGAGACCTATGTTTGATCATCTTACTTATATTTGTACATTCAATAAAATGTGTGCTTTATATTTAATGTTGATGATCTAGAAGTTAAATATGTTTGATTAGCTAAGTTATATTATGTTTTACATCTCTAGACATCTGATATAAAGCATCCCCTTTTAAGATATGGTCAAGTAGTAAAAAAAAATATTTTGAGTGGATGTTTAAAACACATGTCCTAATGTAATCAACTATAAAAATAACATATCCTAATTAAGTAAATTACAACATACAAATCCAATACACAAATTCATATTCCAACTTGATAAGTATCCACATGACCCAATTAATGAGCTAGATAAAAATAATGTATTGCAACATACATTCAATGTACACATTCATATTTAGGTAGATAAGTAATCATATCCTTAAGACATTTTTTAGATAAATTATTATTTTTTGAAAATTTCTCTAGTCACTATGGGTACCGGTAGGAAAGAATGGAGCTAAGATAACCTTTGGTCTTCCCCATGACAAATTTAGTACAGATCATATTTTTTGCATGATTTAGTCCAAATCAGGTGGTTCATCTCACTCTCAAATAACATTTAATATTCTCTCATGGTCATTAGTATAAAGTCTCTAGTTATGAATGACATGTCCTATCACTGGATGAAGAGATAGAACAATTTGGCAATTACAAGATGGATATATTGATAAACCTTGTTGTTAGGTTGATAATCAATTAAATGAATCTCATGTTTAAGTATTTTTATTTTCTTTAAATATGTTCCTTGTACAATAATTGAACTTGCATAGACAAGTTCAAGAACATATATAGACATTTGAAACTAACCATAAACATACATATAATTCTATCATAAATTGGACCTCAATCAAGGAATAAGTGATACATAAATACACTACTGACCTATGAGAAACATAATTTCATCGCTTATTTCATCCTTTGATAGTTTCATCCTCTCCTTGGTGCAATGTAATAAATAGAAACTAACACCTTCCACATTTCTAGCCTCTTCTATTACTGCAAAAACATGTCCTGCAAAATATGTTTTCAATTTGACCTATAAAAATAAATTAAATAGACTTTATTTATGGATTGATTTTATGAATTCTTTAAATTTATATATACACGTACCAATTTTGATCAAACCTTAAATATGGTCATAATCAGTAGAAATCAATGGAATGTTGTCAAAGCTTTCATCAAGCCAACTTCATCATTTGTGTTAGTAACAGCTAGTGGAACCAAATTCCATTCACTAAAATATCCAAAAAAATTGTTGATACATTCACCATGGTTTCTAGAAATGCAGTCATAACAAAAGCATGATTAATCTCTCATGTACAATGACCACACTTTACTATCTATACTCATAACTGGATGCAATGATCTTGTTTTGTCTACCCTCTTATATCCATGGATTGATCTTCTATCAACACCTAAACAAGACACACATGTAAACATTTAGAAGAGGTTAAAATCATATATATGTACATGTTCTTCAATGATCAATAAATTTAAAGTGTACATAAATTTAAACTGAAACAGGTGATGTTGCACTTATACCTAATATCTCCTGGAATACTCTGAACGGTATGACTCGATCTGATCATGATGATGTGTTATCTTGACTTGGCACTAGAAAATGCATCTTGCACCACTCAACTACATCATGAGAATTATTTATACGATATCCTTGATAGTCTAGTTGATACTTTCTTAAAGCACATTCGATACAAGCTCCTACACCATCATGCTCTCCCTTTCCATGTCCACTCTTAAAGAAACTCCAAATATGTGGTATCTTTTGGTATCAATGATATCTACATAGTGCATAAAATTACCTCACTTATTTAAATTGTGCTACACATCCATCTGACCAAAAAAAATACTTTTCAATTTTGATTCCTTTATTTTAAAAATATCTAAAAAACATTCTTAAGGCAATGCTCACCAAAATATATGTCATGCTCTTTATCATCACTAATATAAAATTGATATTATCCCTTTATGACCAATGCTTGATATGTACTTTCAAAAGCATCTAAACCTAATTGTGCATGTTGATAAGACATGTGTACTATGATAGTGACCTTCTCTATAGAGTAGTATTCTGCTTGAAGTTTTTTTTGAGAAACAAAAGTTTAAGTCTCTACAAAGTCAACAACTGATAAAACTATTCCAATTGGAAAAGTTTTTTTTAGTATTTCGAACTATTGTTCTTGGAATTTAGCAACAAAAATGTGATGTTTATATGGTTAAATCAATTTACAAAAATTCTCTATAAATGTTGCAATAGGTATCTCCTCCTCTACATATTCAAACCTTTTTTATTCTTTCCCAACTTTTCTTTTAGACTTTATGTACTTGTAACTCTTACATTTTACCATCGTTGTCATGTCAATATCTTCTAGTCTCAAAGGAAATTTAGCCAAATCTCCCCATTTTTGACAAGTTCCTGTTATGCAATCTATTTTAGGTATTTCATGATCAATTGATTTTTTATATAAGATTGATGCTATGAACTTACACAGACATTTAGGAAAGCATTTTAAGAGGCACCACTTTCTTCTATAATCTTTATAAACCCTTGATAATAGAGATCAAATTCAATATGATATCGATGACAACAAGTTTTAAGAGATTTATTTATCTTTACAAAATATGTCTTTAATCTTTCAAACATTGTTTGTCCAATCCTAATGTCAGGATTTGAATTACAAAATGAGAGATGCAATTCATGTTGTGTGGTGTCCAATCATTGTTTTGTGTGCTGAAAATATTCCTCAGACCGAGTCCTCCTATTTATAAAAACTCTTGTATTTGGTTAAGGACAAGTAAGATCAGTTGAAAATGTCATAACCAAGTTCCTAACTATTTCCTTAATCCTATCAGAGTAAGGATCTCTACACATTAGTGCCCAATTACCTTCCAATGTAGTATCATCTAAACTAATTCTTCTTTTCAAATAATATGTTTTTGTATTCCTATTGTGCCCCATATGAGATGAAAGTGAAGAATTTTGTTTTGGGGACATTTTTTTATTTAAAATAGATGTCAGTATCACTCTTCTTGAAATGGACTTATCTACAGATCTAGTTTTTTTCCTAATGGAACAAAAACCTTCCTAAACACTTTCAACAATATTTGTTGTGTGTTACATGATTTTGTCTTTTAAAAACTTGCATCTACAACCAACAATTGATGGCTCTTTTAACTCATCTTTAAGAAGTTTAGTTGATGATATTTGTGTTTTTTTAAGTGTATCAAGATTCTCAAATTGTGCATTTATTTTCTTAGACTTTTTAATTAATTCCCTCTTCATAGTATGTATGGGTTGTTTAGCATAATCTCTCAATTTTTCCATTTCCATTTTAGTTAAATGATCTAACCCTTTATGATTAATTTTTCTCTTCAATTGTTGGGGAAACTAACATTCTCATCTATTACTTGTACTTTGGCTGCAAACAAAATTAAAAAATCTCTTAATGGCTCATCTTAAGGGGACCTTGATGAAATAAGTAGAAATAATCTCATGTCAAAGGGAATAATTAATAAACTAATGAGAGAAACACATACTTATTTGACCTTGGGATGACCATTCTTTAAATCCCATTACTTCAACTTGGGATGCCCCTTGTCTAACATTTTATTCATCAAAGGCTATGTACACAAAAAAAATAATAGTCTTAAGGGGAAAGACCCAAATTGCATATTCACCACAAAGTGAGTAAATTGAAACAATGAGAGAGAGTTAGAAAGGGGAAGGGAGATGTGTACTTTATTGATATTATGAAAGATGTGCTTGTGGAGCTTGCAATGACCCTTCTCCAACTTCTGAAGGTTGTGCTTGGCGAACTGGCATTGACCCTTCTCCAAATTCTAAAAGCTAGCCTTGTTGAGCTTCTAATGACCCTTCTCCAACTTCATAAGGTTATGCTTCTTGAGCATTTCCTACATATGAACTTAAAATTATTAAACAAAAGTCCAAATGAAATTTTCTATGTATAGAATATTATTAATCATAAGATAAGTCCTAGTAGGTCATATAACCTATCATAGGTCCTAATAGATCTAGTTAGGTCCTAGTAGGTCCAATTGAATAAAATTAGGTAGGACTAACAGGTCTAATTAGGTAGGAAAAAAATTTACATAGTTTTTTAATTTTTGAAGTCCATATTTTTATTGTTGAAATATGCTAAAAATCTAGGGTCTAGTTCCCACCAAAAAACTCTATGCAAATAATCCTTTCTTCCTCTGATTTTAGAATATGTTTTAGATGACATGTATAGCTAGTGGATAAAATAAGAAAGATTGGATTACGGTATATATTTTGTCTATTATAACTATCCAAAGTCGGTGTTACCCCGAAATCAATATTTTTTGTTCCCACCAAATTTTCCCTATCAAATCTACACCATTAAAAAAACAATTATATATTCTTGAACATGACTCTCTCCTATAGTGTTAAATATAATTTTTATATTTTTTTGACATGATTTTTTATTTTATTTTTTCGAATGAGTGTGTTCTTAAATGTTAAAATACCTACTTGAACTATTTTCAACTTATAACATATTATATGAAATCAAACATAATAAAAATTACATGACCATAATCTTGACTCTAAGCTCTACAAAAGGGTATTTTTAGATTTTATATAAAGTTAAATTTTGACAGAGAATTCAGATCCAAAAGTGAGAACTTCTAAGACTCACCTTTTTTTTCTTATTTGGTTGGCACATGGGATGCCACTTAGATAGGTTCGGTTGAAACTAGTTCATACGGAACTGTGGGCGACCAAACACGGTCTCATACAATAGCCATCCAACCAATTTTTACTTGTACTTAGAATGCAAACACCGTCTCATCTGTTAATTTTACTTTGGCTACAAACAAAATTAAATAAATCTATTAACAACTCATCTTAAGGGGACCTTGATGAAATAAATAGAAACAATCTCATTTCAAAGGGAATAATTAATAAACTAATTAGAGAAACACATTCTTATTTGACCTTGGGATGACCCCTCTTGAAAGTCCATTACCTCAACATGGGATGCCGCTTGTCTAACATTTTCTTCATCAAAGGCTATGTACACAATAAAAACAATAGTCATAAGAGGAAAGACCCAAATTGCATATTCACCACAAAGAGAGTAAATGAAGATAGTGAGAGAGAGTTAGAAAGTGGGAGGGAGATGTTTACTTGATTGATATTCTGAAAGATGTGCTTGTGGAGCTTGTGATGACCCTTGACCAAATTCTGAAGGTTGTGCTTGGTGAACTTGCAATCACCCTTCTCCAAATTCTGAAAGTTGGGATTGTTGAGCTTATGATGACCATTCTCCAACTTCACAAGGTTGTTCTTCTTGATCATTTCCTACATACGAACTTAAAATTATTAAACAAAATTCTGAATGAAATTTTCTATGTATAGAATCTTATTAATCATGAGATAAGTCCCAATAGGTCATATAACCTATAATAGGTCCTAATAGGTCTAGTTAGGCCCTAGTAGGTCTAATTGGGTCTAATTAAGTAGGTATAATTAGATCTTATGTGTGTGTGTGTGTGTGTGTGTGTGTGTGTGTGTGTATGTGTGTGTGTGTCTATTTGTAACACACACACACACACACACACACACACACACACACACACACACACACACACACACACACACATATATACACACACACACACAGATATATATATACATATATATATAAATATATATACATATATATATATATATATATATATACATATATATATATATATATGCATATATATATACATATATATATATATATATACACATATATACATATATATATATATATATATATATATATATATATATATATATATATATATATATATATATATATATATATATATATATATATATATATATATATATATATATAGATATAGATATAGATATAGATATAGATATAGATATAGATATAGATATAGATATACTTATACATATATACATACATATATATATATATATATACACACATATATATATACATATATATATATACACACATATATATATACACACATATG